>QNUK01000732.1:100000-158677 GCA_013621035.1 Clarias magur | reverse complement strand
GAGAGAGAGAGCAGAAAAGGAGAGAACAGAAAATAAGGAGAGATGGCAGTTAGGTATGGTCACAGTCAACATGTATAAGGTGAATGTATATTAGTGCAAAGTGCAAGCAGGGACTCCGGCAGGACTAACTATAACAGCATAACTAAAAGGGAGAGCCAGAAGGAAACACAGACATGGGGGCTCCCTGAGATGTAAAGCAACCAATCACCTCACCGTCAACAAACCTGAGTGAACAATGAGAGTGGGGAGGACAGCATCTAAACATACCAGTTCACCAGAATACTCTACGTCCATGAGTCCCCCAGATCTGCTCCTTTACCTAAGGTTAATCTATTTACAAAAATGCTTGGCTAAATAAATACGTTTTTAGCCTAGACTTAAACACTGAGACTGTGTCTGAGTCCCGAACATTAACAGGAAGACTATTCCATAACTTTGGGGCTTTGTAAGAAAAAGCTCTGCCCCCTGCTATAGTTTTAATAATACGTGGTACTGACAGGCAGCCTGCATCCTTTGATCGAAGTAGGCGTGGCGGATCGTAAGACACTAACAGTTCACTCAGATACTGTGGCGCGAGACCATTTAGTGCTTTAAATGTCAAAAGTAGTATCTTGAAATCGATGCGAAATTTCACAGGGAGCCAATGCAGTGTAGATAAGATAGGGGTGATGTGCTCGTATCTTCTGGTTCTAGTGAGGACTCTCGCTGCTGCATTCTGAACTAACTGAAGCTTGTTTATACACCTAGTTGAACAACCAGACAGTAAGGCGTTACAATAGTCCAACCTAGAGGTGATAAAAGCATGAACTAGTTTTTCTGCATCATTTAGTGACAATATGTTTCTTATCTTGGCAATATTTCTAAGGTGAAAGAAAGCTATCCTGGTGAGTGTGTGTTGCTAGAACGCGGATTTATTTGTGTAGATCCTAGCTCTTTGTGTAAGAGAGTTCTTAGATAAATTGCGTGGTTATCCTGCCTACTCGCGTTGCTTCCGCGTTTGGGTTTACCATCCACGCTACACGGGCTAACTGCTAAGGCTTCTGTGCTTACCCTCCGATAGCTCGTGACAACAATGGTCACATAAATAACACACATTTAATCTGACAAAAGTAATAATAAAAAAAAATTATATGAATGTTAACCAATGAAAGTCAGACATTGCTTTTCAACCATGCAGGCCTGGACAAAATTGATGATACCCCTAGAAAATACTGAAAATAATGTGACCAAAGGGACATGTTAATTCAAGGTGTGTCCACTAATTAGCATCACAGGTGTCTACAATCTTGTAATGAGTCAGTGGGCCTATATATAGGGCTCCAGGTAGTCACTGTGTTGTTTGGTGACATGGCATGTACCACACTCAACATGGACCAGAGGAAGCGAAGGAAAGAGTTGTCTCAGGAGATTCGAAAGAAAATTATAGACAAGCATGTTAAAGGTAAAGGCTAGAAGACCATCTCCAAGCAGCTAGATGTTCCTGTGACTACAGTTGCACATATTATTCAGAAATTTAAGATCTTTAAAGGAAAATTCATGACAAATCAAAGAGACGGATAATCCCAATGGTAACAAAAGAGCCCAGAAAGACTTCTAAAGAGATCCAAGGTGAACTTCATGCTCAAAGAACATCAGTGTCAGATCGCACCATCCGTTGTTGTTTGAGCCAAAGTGGACTACATGGGAGACGACCAAGGAGGACACCATTTCTGAAAACAAATCATAAAAAAGACAGACTGGAATATGCCAAACTACATGTTGACAAGCCACAAAGCTTCTGGGAGAATGTCCTATGGACAGATGAGACAAAGATGGAACGTTTTGCCAAGGCACATCAGCTCTATGTTCACAGACGGAAAAATGAAACATATCAAGAAAAGTACACTGTCCCTACTGTGAAACATGGAGGAGGCTCTGTTATGTTCTGGGGCTGCTTTGCTGCATCTGGCACAGGGTGTCTTGAATCTGTGCAGGGTACAATGAAATCTCAAGACTATCAAGGGATTCTAGAGAGAAATGTGCTGGCCAGTGTCGGAAAGCTGGGTCTCAGTCGCAGGTCATGGGTCTTGCAACAGGACAATGACCCAAAACACACAGCTAAAAACACCCAAGAAGGGCTAAGAGGAAAACATTGGACTATTCTAAAGTGGCCTTCTATGAGCCCTGACCTCAATCCTATTGAGCATCTTTGGAAGGAGCTGAAACATGCTGTCTGGAAAAGGCACCCTTCAAACCGGAAACAACTGGAGCAACTTGCTCATGAGGAGTGGGCCAAAATACCTGCAGAGAGGTGCAGAAGTCTCAGTGACAGTTACAGGAATCGTTTGATTGCAGTGATTGCCTCAAAAGGTTGTGCAACAAACTATTAAGTTAGGGGTGCCATCATTTTTGTCCAGGCCTGTTCCATGAGTTCTTTTTTTTTTATAATTCCGTTGAAGCATGGTTGAAAAGCAATGTCTGACTTTCATTAGTTAACATTCATAGAATTCTTATTTATTATTACTTTTGTCAGATTAAAGTTATTTCTGTGACCATTGTGATTTTTTCTTTCATTGACCGAAGGGTACCAACAATTTTGTCCACGTGTGTAACAAGAGATGTGTTTAAGTTCATATTGAGTCCAGTTCGGGACCAGAATGGCACCAGGAAGTCAGACAGGTGCAGAGGGCAGATGGGGGTCTGGATCACTGGGAGCTCAGGAGCAGCATATGTAGCTCCAAACCATTACGGAGCAGAATCCTGCTGGAACAGGTCCTTCTCTGGATGCCTCAGGATCCTCGTAGGGTTGGCCTCGGTCTGCTGGAGCTGGCACAATCTCCAGATGCCTCTGGATCGGTATAAAAAGAAAGAACCAGGGTATCGCAAGGAAGAAGTGAGGTCTGTGCCAGATAACATTGAAGGCATGGCGGGATTTCGTCTTGGGAATGTACCCTATTCTTCCGAATGGGGAGCACACTCACACTCACAAGTACAGAATGGTACTGGAGAATGGAACACAACCCAAGTCCCTCTCATATTTCATGCTGTGTATCTTGAACTTATTCCTGATAATTTTTTTTCCTGTTAGTCTCAGTGTTTCTCCCTAGTGGCATATTCCTGTGTGTGAAGAGACTTTGTTTTTGCAACGTTCCTTGTTTCTGAGGTCAAAGTTCATAATTCAATTCAATTTTATTTGTATAGCGCTTTTAACAGTTGATGTTGTCGCAAAGCAGCTTTACACAATCAAAAGAATTATAAAAGTGTAGGGTGCACATTTCACTAATTAAATATCAAGACGCCAAAATATTAAGGGCTAAAGCTGTAGCATTAAATTCCTGATGTTTTAGTAAACGATTTTACAGGAGTTCCCGAACCCGATTTCATCTACACACTAGTAGCACTTTCAAATATTAAGAAGTGTTTGATGCATCAGTATAAACTCAGAAGAACGAGGGCAAGACAAGGAGTTGAAGTGCTTCACGCTTATGTATCGCAGGAGCGCTGCTCCATGACTAATGTCTAAAACAATTTTTTTATAAACCTTTGACTTCAGCACCAAGAAGATTTACACCAGCGGCGGTGTTTAAGTCCTGTTATAATGTATCAACTTGTGTGTGTGTGTGTTGTGTGTAGGTGGGTGGTGCTGTGCGTGAAGCTACAGGCTACACCTCCACTTACAGACAGACCATCTCTATCGAGGCCGGAGAGGAGGCCGGGGACTGCCTCCACATGAGACGAGGTTTCCATCACATCATCCAGGGCTTCCCCAACTGCGTGGTCACTGATGGAGTCATCAACTTCTTCCTGGCTCGGACGGACAAAGTGCGGCAGGTGGGCTTCGACCCCCGGTTGGCTCGTGTCGCCCACCTCGGTGAGTGTGCACTGAACAATCCCTTTTGAACTTCATAGCATAAGAAGCGTATTGTTCCCATGTTAAACAAAGATGTCTTTGTTTTTTTTTGTTTTTTTTGGTCCGGTCCATCTGTGATTGTCATCAGAGTTTTTCATAGACGGCCTGGGCTCGCTCCACGTTGGCTCCTGCGATGATGTCATCGTGAACCATGCCACCAAAATCAAGCTCCCCTGGGGCCAATCAGAAAGCGACAAGGCCTACGCCAAGTTCCGCTACCCTCCAGCCTCCTCGGACGCCACGCGCACGAAAAACGGCCTCTTGTACTTCAAAAACCGCTTCCAGTGTCTCACACACAACTGAGCACACACCTCTTCATCCTCCTTTCCCCTCGTTCTGTCTTCCTCTCCCTAAAGGCATCTCTTTTTTTCGTGAGTAGCTAAAGAGAGTCTTTGAGGGGATTCGGGGTCTTGCGGGGTCTCGTCCACGTCACTACTTCCCTCATTCTATTCTGGGAAAGAGGGAAAGAAATACAGATATATCTATCTATTTCAAGTTTCCTCCTTTAGGAGGGGCTTCAAAGTCATGCGGTTGTGACTGACATCTGAGAGATAACAATCTCAAGAGTTTCTGTTTGGTTTTGATTTTTATTCAAGGAACTTTAGATACAGATCCATTTCTACATACTACATTTCTACGTCTTGGTCTTTTCTCTCCTGTCTCGGTTAAAAATCATCCCGCTCGATGCTTTTTTTAAGGGAAATGATGATGACAGAAAAAAGAAACGTTCTTTATTTAAACAGAATAAAATAAAAAAATAAGGACGATGGACCATTTATTATTATTTTTTTTTTTTTTACCTTAAGCAGTGAAAAAATAAAACTCTCAAAGGTGCAACCTGTGAAGCTTCGCCCTTAAAAACGACACGAACACAACCGTAATGCACATATGGGAGGCGGAGCTTCCTGATTCGCTGACAGGCAGGTATAGACGTGCTGCTCCTGATTGGTTAACAGTGATGGTCCGTGTTTACAGAGTGAGGACGAGAAACCGAACACAAGCGGTTGGTTACACGTCACTGAGAACAGCTTCAACAGCACGTCACGGACACTTGACCACTTTCTGCTGAACGACTGTGTGTGTGTGTGTGTGTGTGTGTGTGTGTGTGTGTGTGTGTGTGTGTCCATGTGTACATGTACTTGTGAGCACTTGAGGGTCTTCTCTGGAAATGTTTGCACTAAAATAATTAGACACACTAGGGAGGACAGGAGGAGGAAACCGACCTGACGCTGACATGAGCTTGAGGAAACACGCGGTCGTCACAGATCTCATAGTCAGTCCCTTTACTGAGCCAGTCATGCTGTAACTAATCACCTGTGCTTGTGCTTTGGGGGCGGAGCTAACCATCGACTGATTTTAATGACATTCCAGAGATAAAAATATAATCAGGTGATTTTAAATGATGTCTGAATTGAAAAAGAGGCCAGTGTCATGCGACAGATTGTCCACCTTCTGGTTTATGAACAATTGGATAAAACACTCCATTATTGAAACCTTTTTTAAATTTTTCTTTTTTTTTTTTTTTTTTCATGAAAAGTCATGCTTGCTACGTACTTGTGCGCTGCCTCTCAGCAAAGCCAGGAAAAGAAATCAGACGACAGAGTGACGCTTGTGGACCTATCGGATTACAGAAGGGCATGTAAACACATTTCGTTTTTTTCGTTTCAAATTGTCCTCTGTTGCCACGGAAGCTGGAGCGCATTATACCGAGAAGGTGTAGCCGGACATCTCTCTTACGAGTTACATGCTTCTTCTAGAGAACAGATGGTTGAGGATGATGTAATCCCTGTGTGTAATGGTGGTGTAAGGATTGGAAAAGTATCTCTGCTTCTCTTGTAAATCATCCGGAGAGCATGATCTTGTTTTCCAGGTGATGTTGCAGCTGTAACTGTGAGTCGAGCGAGCTGATTGGCCGTGATCTCTCTGAGTGATGGCATGCCGTCAGCTTTATATCAGTTATAGTGACACTGGGCATCTGTGAGCTCACACGGGTAGAAAGGCACAGATAGCGCTTCAGCTACCGATGCGTCAGCTGGCGTCACATGTCTCAGAGGAAGCATGCGATAGTCTTCTCCCCTCCCTGGCCAGCAGGTGGCGCCAAACAGAGAGAAGGGCGAAAATTAGGGAGAAAATCTGGAATAACTGAGCAGTAGAGTTTACCGACTGTGTGTCATGTTGCCATGTTGATAAAGATTGTTTTACATGCTGTGGGAAAAGAGGTACAGAGTTCCTGAAATGCTGACTCTTTGTATGGAAATGGAAAACCAAAGCAGGATTTAACTGTACGTGAGCGTGCGGAGGAAGACATGGGCGCAGAGCATCAGGGTTGCTTTCATTCGGTGCACACTTCTCGAAACGTCTGGAAACACATCCGTCCCTGGACTCGCAGCTTTCGTTTCATTGGGTTCAAAGTAAATTTGACATCGAGATACGATTTAGCAAGTGCTTACACTAAGACTGCGTCAGAAATGACCTCCTCAGCCTCCAACCACACGGTGAATTCCTTCTGCAGACCCGGGAACCCAGGAACGGCTCCGTCTGCTGGAAAAGTGGTGACGGGATTCAGACAGAGGACTGGCGTACGATCGGAGTGATCCGTCAGTCTGTTCCATCTCCATGAACTCACAGCAGTTAGTAATGCAGCCTTCCCTCACGGGTCTGAAGCACGCAGCCCCATTTCCCAGATAAACCTTTAAACCCCTGTCTTTCCCTCTTGGTAGTGAGGTTTTTTTTTACTGAAACAAGTCATCGGATGCTTGGGCAAATAAATAAAACGAAAGATTTAATGTCTTTAGTTTGTGATTTATTGTAATTTAACGACTGTGGACAAATTACAACATCGTTATAATGATTTATTTATTTGTTTGGTTGTTTGTTTGTTTAAAGAAATACATATTAGTCTGTCTGACTGGTCACGTGACTCTAAGACGTACCGTATAAACTTGAATCTAATAACAGTTTGATTGAAGTTTGGCTCTGTGAGAGAATTTAATAATGAACCTGATGTTGAAGGAGTAAAATTTTTCCCGGTCATTTCGTTCCCTGATTCATTGATTTAAAATGAAAAAATCACTGAAATTATGATGAAAGCTGCCCATAGTTTAATAATCCCAGCTATTCTTTATGTATAGCGGTACCTCTGCATATGAATTCAATTCAAGGCGAATTTTTAAGGTGAAATTTCGTATTGTGAAGCGCATCGTCCCACAGGACATCATGTAAATGCAGATAATCCGTTCCAGCCGCCCAGAAATGATACCAATATTACCAGTTTCTAACACTGTTATCATATTTTTGCACATAAAAACAATCAAAACATTTGGAAAAGAAATGTAAATAAAGACATGTAAAATATGAAACAGACATTAAACCTCACTTTACCTGAAACCAAACTGAAAGCAGCTCCCTTCTCTTCTGATTACATTCTTGGGACCCGTGGTGCTGCTGTATGTCTTGACTAAATTTTGAACAAAATGCAAAAGGAAAAAGTAAACTTGCTTTGCTTGGCTTTCCACTGACGCATGCAGATTTTTGAACGATTCAGCTCTGTTCGGTTCAGCTTCGTTCGGTCACTCATGTTTTGCCAATTTCAGTTCTTAACAGGAATTTCATGAGGCGCGGAGGTCGTATGCTGAGGTACTGCTGTACCATATGTACACACACACACACACACACACACACACACACACACACACACACACACAAATAAGTATGCATGATTTGACATGACTCCGCCAAACCCCAAAGATTTTAAGGGTAAAACTTTTTGGTCAAACTCCTTTAATTTGTGTTTCGAGGCGACACTTAAATGTATTTCTGAGTGGTTTAAAGAAGTTAAAAGTCATTGATTGGTGAAGCTCAGTTTAATTAGTTTTGGTGGCTAATTGAACATTCATGTTAATTTTTAATTGTTAAATCTGTTGGACTCAAACTCTGTCCTTTACACATTTACTGTCGTAAAGCTGTTTGTACTTGCACCCCTTGTTTGTTACACCAAGCAAATAAGAGTTATGCAATTATTAGGCTTTAGAATTTATTGACTTATTTGTCTATTTATTGATTGATTAATTAATTGATTGATTAATTGATTGATTGATTGTACTGCCGTACAGTGCAGTTCCTGGTCACCGTTTCAAAAACAGTTACAACAGAAAGACTGATTTGAGGGGAATCAAAATGACGGGAGGCTCCTGCGGAACTTCTGACGAACCCGAGCCGGGCGAAGCCGTGAGACGTTTCTGGATGTGAGATGTCCCAAGATGAGGCGTGTTGGGATGTGTTGCGTTCGAACTCCTCAGATGGTGCTGAATGTGGGTTTGAACTCCACACGCGCTCCTGTCAACCCACTTCCTGTCTCTGTGTCTGCATGCGTCCATTTTCACCAGTAGGTGGCGACACAAAATAAAATAAAAAATCGGACCTGTCACCATTTCTACAGAAATTAAAGTATTTTTTCCCCTAAAAAGAAGAACAACAACGAATTGTCACTTATACTCCTTTTGTAAATGTTAAAGATCTTCTGAACCTATTACAGAATGAGATAAAAAGTTTGAAATCTCTTGGACGTGCTGGATTTTTTTTTTCGTATGTAAATGTTCATGTCTATTTTTGAGAAACTAGGAAACGGTTATGTATGTGGGTGGATTTCTTTCGTACAGAGAGGGTGAAACATCTGCGGGTAATTAAGCTTAAAATAAAGCTTGTTTATTCAGAAGTTCACTGTTAACAGGTGCAAAAAAGGGGGGGGATTTTGGGGGATTTGACCGCGTAGCCAACGAAAAAACGTTTCCAAATTTCACCAAATCCCTGCTTTTAATCCAGAAGAGAAACTTTCTCATCACATCTGTATAACGTTCCCTATAATCACTCTGGTTATTGATGAGTCATCGTGTAGTTTGTGGGCGTCAGCGCCGGCTCAAGGCTTTATGGGGCCCTAAGCAGGATTTTATTTGTGGGCCCCTCTGTGCCACCAATACGATCGACTATCGTCAACGCTTGATTATTATTGGCACGGTATAAATGTAACAGTTGGTTGTGCTCCTCCTCCAAAATATTTCAACTTAAGTGTATAGTCAATGCAACAGAATGCTATTTTAACAACATAAATGATGAAACTCAGCAGCGAGACATCTGTACATACAAAACAACAACTCTTAATCTGTAGCTTGCCAATTGCGCATAACGATATGGGAATAGAATAGCAAACATCCCAAATGTAGGCTAATGTAAATAATGTTACGCTGTTTTCAGTAACAAGTTTATGAAGCAGAAGCTTATTTTTATTACAAAATACTGTATACACACCCAGAAAAGTCATTTTTACACAGAAGACTTTGATCTAAAACTATCTTAGTAATTTGTTATATTGTAATATATTCAAATGTCAAGTCTATTTAAGGATGTTTATTCAAACATGAACTTTCCTAAATCAAAAAGATCCTGCAGTCGGCTGCCTAGACTGTTAATTAACTAGCTAGCAACATTAGTTTGCAAAAGAGCTTATTCATTATTAACACACCTTAATCTTGTGATTTTTTTCTTTTCCTCTTTCTTTTCTCTGCACTCGATGGACTTTTCCTTTTTTGTTTAATATTGCATTGTTTTTGTTTTTCATTCAATATTGTGGAAATCACCCCTCAAAAATACTGCCACTCTTGGGGGCCCCCTGGTGGCCACGAGAGCCCTAAGCAGCTGCTTCGTTCGCTTATGCCTTGGGCCCGCGCTGGCGGGTGTGGCCTGTCCAAATGATTTTTCAATTCTGATAAGAAAGTAGCTCTCTACCTTGCAAAGTTAGCTAGTTAAACGAAAATGCACACACACTAATCAGTCAGTTAATGGATTTGCATGTAACGTGCTCAGCTTCGTACTAGCTTTACGCTCAGACCGGATTAGCATAAGAAGTTTACAGTTAATCTAGTCATAAGAAGTTAATTAGGTACACTCACCAGAAGCACCGACAATCCGCGCTACTTCTTTTTGTTTTCTTCCTGATGAAAAATCTGCCACACATTTACTGATTTTTAATTTTTTTTTCCAGATATTTATGGCAGGATGAGGATTTGGTCTGACGAGTCATTTAAATGAATCATTTGGAGTTGTTGGTTTTCTGTGTTGTAGCTAATAGGGTAAAGCTGTTTTATGGGCGAGCTATGTACAAAATCAAAAAATTACAGGACCTGCAGCTTTAAACCACCAAACACATCTGGTGCACATTCATCAGATGTTCATGATAGGCAGATGACGGTGAGTATGACGACATGTATAGTATGATAACGATCCGATATTTTCTGACAGACGTGAAAGAGTCAATGAGATAATGAGGTGATAAATTGAGACTAATGTGAGATGGTTTACGGTTAAACCGCTAGTTAGCTTAGCTAGCTCTGGTCATATTAGTCTAGAAGAATATGAATCATGTCTCATTTGCATTCTCATCTATTCGTTTATTTTTTAAATAGATGCTTAAGTAGCATTTACTTAAAATGCACAGAGATTGCAAACATTGGTGCATCGTCACTTTTTATGAAAATGATTAACAGATTAAACTGCTATTCACTTCCCAGCAGCAGTGTGACGTTCTGAAAAGCCTGAAAAAGAGGAAGATAAAGGAAAATACAGTATAGAGTAAAGTGTTTTGTTTGTTTTTGTTTTGTTTTGTTTTGTTTGGTGTCTTTTAAATCTGGCCAGATGTAAAATAATTAAGTTACAGTGAATAATATCAGTAATCGAGATCACCTGGGAATAAGAATAACACAAGAGGCACAGATGAAACCAGCACACGCTTTAGTGAGGCATGATGGACAAGTGGTCGCGTAATTATCTCGAGTGGAACAAGCAAGCTGATGTTCGGATTTCAAACATGTCCATGCGATAAAAACAGCGAAACGCACATGCAGTAATGCAACTAAAGTGTGTGGGTGTGTGTATGTTTCCAGGCTTTTGGTGTTTTATTAATTATAGGACACCTGTTTGTGACAAATGCTAATGGTTTCTTTTGAAGGGTGTGATTAAACTGAAAGAGAAAACTAAATTAGAAATGCCATGGAAATGTCAAGCGCTGTAATGACATGACATGTTATACAGTATGAGATCGCAGACACTGATTTCGTCCTCGGCCGAACAAACAAGTAGACATAATGTGACGTACGTTAATATATTCAATGCAGTTTTATTTATTCATTGTCACAGTGCAGATGTACAGAATCCCAAAATGGTGGAAATAAGTTTGAAAAGTGTGATGAGATACAGTATGTATGAGTGATAAGTACCGGTTTGTCCCTGATGAGCAAGCCGAGGGCGAACAGCTGTCTGCATCAGCCCGGTCCAGGATTGTCTTTATGTTAAAGTGGAACCGGCGCCAGTCAGCACACGCGTCCCAGACAGACCACACAGGCATCCATGTGACGAGATCTCCAGCCGGACTAGGGACACCAGGACGAGTCGGACGGGTCCAGAGGACAGAGGGGGTCTTGATCACTGGCAGCTCGAGGAGAGATAACAGTTATGTCACCCAATGTGTAAGCTGAATGGATATTTAGTGTAGAGTGCAAGCAGGGACTCTGTGACATGATAATCCACTCGGGTGATCTCAGACCTGAGGGCCGTTACCTGTGGCAGTGGTTGAGTTCCTCACAACCTGATCATGGCCATCCGTGCGGTCTTGATGAGCAAGGCACATTTTTAAATAAAAAAGAAACACGCATGGCTTGTTGACTAGAGTAACGCTGCTTCATGTGTAAGTAATGGCGTAGGGCGGAGACTCGTCTAAATAAAACATTACTTGCGTCCAGTGACGGTGGGGAATCAACTCGCCCTTTTTGCAGCTGTTTAACTCTATAGGTAGCGAATTGTAACTCTGTGTGTGTGTGTGTGTGTGTGTGCAACAATGAAACCATGGCTGACCCTGGACGTTTTATAGTGTTTTTAAGTGCCTGATACTTCACCGGGATGGAAGGTGTGATTTTGAGCCTCCTTACAGCATGTTCCCATCCGGAAACCGAGAGAAAAAAGGGACTGAAGAGATAAACATTTAGTTTGAGTCGACTGTGTGACATTAGGAAAGCGTTGAACAAATGACAAGACGATGTCGCAGAAACAACTTCAAGGCCATATTTATTTATACTCTTCATCTTTTAAATGCTTATAGAGCTGATACTAGTTTGTGTTGTTTGTTTCCTGACCACGACACCGACTGGATGCAGTTGGGATGTTGTGTGTGGTTTAAAAGTTGCGATCCTGGATGAACCTGTTTGGTGCTCGTGAAGCAAAGTGTCATTGCTCCTGAGGGGCTTTTGGTTCCTTTAGGAACGCATCATGTGGTGGATCTCGGGCCAAAGTCATCTTAGTTTAGCGCAAGTTTTTTCTACAACGCTTGACCTTTCACCCTTGCATATCGATCAAAAACATCAATCTGCACATGATCAGAGTTTGGAGAGAGTGTGTGTACGTGTGTGTGCAGTGCTGCTGCATGATGTGAGGCGGGGATTTCTCACTCGATGTGTGATGCAACAAATGAGGAACGTAAAGCAGCGTTGGTGTTGTCATTGGGTAAAAAGTGGAAAGTAACGGATGGCGCAGAGCCTCGTTTCCTCTCAGGGGTTTCCAGGTTTACATGAACATTAAAGAGGAGGTGAAGCAACACGTGTTTCTTGCTGCCACAAAGTGGTGCTAACATGACCATTTTAAGCAAAGCCGTGTGCAGGCCTGTTAGTGGAAGCATGGAACAGTGTTTCGTGATGAACGAGGATGTAAAAGCGATTCATGTTTTCCAGAAGATTTCGAGCCCAGTGCAGCGATGAGACTCTCAGCCTCAGTAAAACATTTGAACGGAGAAAACGTTTTAAAGAATCCCGAATGGCGATCCTGGCTGAGGTGGCTCCGTGAACGTTCAGGGGGAGGAACATCTCTGATCCTTGCAGACTACCGACTTGCAGAGGAGACGCATCTGTGTGTGTGAACTGTACACACACTGATTCACCAACACCACTTGCACATCACCTCGGCTGGGAGTTATCGCCACGCCCCCTCCCGTACACTCCTGACCTCGCTCCGATACATTTCCATATGTCTGGGCCGTTAAAGGAGTTCCTGGGAGGCCGGCGTGTCAGACGAGGTTTTCAGAAATCTGATGATGGCTTCAGCTATTTCGACCTTGATGGTGTCCAAACATCATCCGAGCAAAACGCTGAACGTCGCTTGTAAATTACACACGGCTGAGAAACAGCAAAGACGCGTCAATTAATTCGTTTTGAAAATGTCAAAAACGTCCAGCGTTACCTGTGATTACTGCAAAGTGCTGATGCTGATGTAACACAAACACGTCCGTCCGTACAGAAAAGGTCAGTGATTGACGCACTACAGGGAATGTTTTCTCATAGACGGTGGGAACACAAGTTTATCAAATACTTCATCTTGAAATGTGAAATTCAACAGGAATTAAAAGCAGTAAGAGATCCATTGATAAGGTTCCAGTAAATCAGTTCTGGCCCGAGTTCTGAGGAATGTTGATGACATTTTTTTACAGAGGGCGCGGTGCCAAAGACGAGTGAAGCTAGCGTGCGGATAGGATAAACATCATCGCACTTCATCAGAACTGGGATGGGCCGAAACACAGAGCAGCACGAGCAGGAATCAGGTGGAGCGCTGGTGTGGAGATTTGTTTACATGGCTTTATTAACACTGATAAAATGATAGCGATGTTATCGCCGGTCTGCGTTGGTCCGATAGAGCTGAAGTGTGAAAGCAGATTGAGAAACACTTGATATGAGATCTGCACATGCTTTATGGTCAAAGGATGTGCTGATTGTGTGGAGTGTGACCTTGAGATGCAGCTCTCTCTCTCTCTCTCATTTCAGCACCATTTCAAGATTTTCTCATTTGTACATGAATTAAGAAGCAGGAAAACCCACAACCACCGACCCACTGATCTGCTTGACTGATTCTTCAGACCGATCCTGTGGCGAGTGAGATTCGTTCACATTCCGTGCTCAAACTTGCAATTAGTCTGGGCGAGAAACTTAGATCACTAAGACTGTTGGTGTCTGTGATTGTTGGCACAGCTTTGCTTATGCTAATATTCGATTTGCTAATATTATCTGAGAACAAACCTTGTGCAAAGCTGGACATGTTATTTTATGGTGCACCTTAAAGTGACGTGAAAGAAAAAAACTGAGGAAAAAATATCCTGTACAGGGTCAGACTGCAGATACCCACAGGAGGGAATGTCAGTGTATCACAGGGCGCAAACACACACATACACACACATACAAACACACGCGCACACACACACCCACACACACACACACACACACACATAAACACACACACAAACAAACACATGCACACACACATATACACACATACACACACACAAACAAACACATGCACACATACATATACACACACACATACACACACACACACACACACACACACACACACACATTGGAAACCTGTCTGAATGTCTAGTGGTTACACACTGCTCTTTAAGACGTCGTGCTGTATAATTAACTGGAGGATTCAGTGTGTAATCTTACATTACTACTTGTTGTGGGATTATTATTATTATTTTTAATTTTTTTTTATTTTATTGATTTATTTTTATGAATCAGTTTTCTTTGGTTTTTCCTGAGCGCACTTACAGTGTACTGTATGATTTTACAAAGCAACCTCGTAACCACGTAGCTTTGGTGTTCACGTGAGTGTGCGGCCTCCAGTGTGTGTTGTAACTTCAGCAGACTTTCAGACTTTCACCGAGGAGAATTTCCA
Source organism: Clarias magur (assembly GCA_013621035.1). NCBI lineage: Eukaryota > Metazoa > Chordata > Actinopteri > Siluriformes > Clariidae > Clarias > Clarias magur. Next base: position 144,021 of record QNUK01000732.1, on the reverse strand, counting down.
GACTTTACACAGACACATTTCCTCTCACACTCTGAGCATCTCACAGATCCAGCGACATCATGACTCTCCACAAGCTCACGGGTAAAGCTCACTTTCTTTAACTCTACACTTTATCACCAGACATTAACTTGGGGTGAATCATTTTAATTATAAGAAATAAATTAAAGATATAAAACTAATGTTCTGTATCTACACACTGTGGAACTGTTTGTTGTTTTGCAACATTAGATAATTAAAATGAATGTTTTTCTTTTTAGTCCTGTATTTACTCTTTTGCCTTTAATCATGTGTGTGTGTGTGTGTGTGTGTGTGTGTGTGTGTGTGTGTGTGTGTGTGTTCTCTCGTGTACCAGTGCTGTGTGTGCTTGTGTTTGCTCTCCAGCTGGCCGAGTCTCAGGGTGAGTGTAACGCCGTGGTGTTGAATTGAACCTCTTCATAAACCTCTGTCTCTGTCAGGAAAGGTTTTATTCTCAACTTAAAACGTATTCTCTTATAAAACTCACATTATTTTTTATGATATACATTAATATTAAAATGAAAATTATTTCTATAAAAAGGTCAAATGAAAGTCCGGTATAATCCTGGATCCTGATTGGTCAGAAGGTGTTGATTAGTTAACTGCAATACAGTGTGTGTGTGTGTGTGTGTGTGTGTGTGTGTGTGTGTGTGTGTGTGTGTGTGTGTGTGTGTTTATATTAATGTGCTCTGTGGAAGAGTTTACACCAGCTTACGTGCACTCGTAGTGTGAAATCCGTTTCTATAGAAATATAATGGACTTCTGTGTGGCACAGATTGTTTATTTGCATAAATCTGGTTAATTAAATCAGTTTATCACCAATTATAATTTAATTATAAGCTCAAGAATTTTTTTTTTTTTTAATGATATTCATGTAAACCTGTGAATCCCTGTGTGGAGGAAACGAGTGTTTGCAAAATCATTTACAAAACAGACGACTGATGCTGCTTTACTTCCACATTTCTTTTTTGTTGTTGTTGTTGCTGCATTACAGGACAAGGAAGAAATATATAAAGAAGTCATATATATATATATATATATATATATATATATATATATATATATATATATATAGAAACAAAACTGCGCTTCCTTTAGGCTGCAGTGAAACCCAGCGGGTCAGCCTGGTGTATCACTGTAACACTTTGACAATCATGAGACTTAGAACTGAGATCCTTGACCTGGGATATACGTTATATGGTAACAGCTCATTCACAGGGAGCATGTACAGCATACACGACACTGACAACAAAACTATTTCAAACATTGACTTGTGAATATTTTCTACCCGGATGTGTTGATGACATACTGTATGGAAGCTATAAGCTGACGTCTCCAGTGCTTCGTCAGCACTTTGTACGGGGAGGTTAGTGAGGGAACGGCTGGGACGCAAGCGAGAACAGGTCAGTAGTACCCTGTTTACCCTGGAACATTATCTTTAATAGTAAATAGGGTCAGTGAAATGGGGGAGGAATTGCTGTGGTGTTAGAGGAATAAAACACACAGAAGGTCATGCTGTTCAGGTGGTGACAGGAACTCAGGATAAAGCTGCAAATCATGAAAGGACAGATGTGGAGACAGATGTGGATCGTCACAGCAGGTGACTTTTAAAATGGAAAAATGCAAAAATGCAAGAGCTGCATTTGGAAAAATGCAAATGGAAAAATGCAAGAGCGTTCTTTTCATGTTTACCAAAGTCCATGAAAGTCTATTTAATGCCGTACATTCAGAAAGTCCCACTGCAGTGGCCGTGTTATGGAAAAATATTCATTTAAACTCATTATTATTCCCTCTAATGTATTTATTTATTAACCCTTAAAACACAAGCGGAACAGATGACAAAAAAAAAAACGGGAAAACTTTGGGATCTGTCAGGTAGAACAAAAGTCATCATTACTTCTATAACATGTCAATTTTACCACTACATGAACATAGATCTCTCAGAATGAGCTGATTATTATGACTCGGTCAGAGAAATAACCATAAACCATGAAAATACCTTATCATGTCTGTCTGCGCTGTTTCTTTGATTTTGCGACAATTTTTCATTCATTGTTTTCTGAGTCATGTTTGTATAGTTGGTTAAAATGATCTAAAATTCAGTTCATCATATTACCCAGCTTATGCTAAAAATAATATTACTCTCTATACTGCACAATCCTGAGCCATATATAGATACGTTTACCAGCAAAACAAATAATGGATAAAAAGCTTTAAGGTTATTCCTCTTTACATTAAGGCTTGCAAGTGCTGTCCCTGTTGTTAAATGGATAATTCAATGTATTTAGTCATGTTGTCAACGACACGTTATAACACACCATGTAATGGAAGCAGTGTAAGCGGAGAGGACATTTTAACTCAGATGATCCTCATAAGCAGCTCCTTTTTGCTGCATCTCAAAAGTCAAAGTCAGGTGGTGTTACCTCAGGCGCCCGTGGAGCCCTGAGACCCTTTAACATTATGTGATCACCAAAGACATCTTCAAGTATATCAGAGCCAAAATTCCCCAAAGCAATTTGATCTGAATTGAAAAAAAAAATTACTTTCAAAGCAAGGCCAACACACTCTTTCATTCAAACGCGAGAGCAATGGGCAGCGATGGGCAGTCACATTCAGTAACAAGATGGGATTCATTTCTTCAACAGCAGCACCAACAAACATGCTGTTTACAGATTATTACATTTATATTGCTTATAAATAAATGTAACAGTAAAAACTTTGTAATGAAAACGAAAAGTGCGGACAGTACAATGTTGTAATGTCAGTCTGATTTAAAAAAAAACTTGATAATCATACTAAGAATAATTTGTTATTTTATGCAATACAATTGATCTACAACGTTTAGTTTCTCGTAACACGACCGGCACTAGGACCCGGAAGTTATACGGTCAGGTTTTCAGGAAGCATAAAAGGAGACAAAATGGCGCTTCACATTGCTCAGTCATTGAGTTCGCCCATGCCTTTGCTGACGCTACGCCGACTATTCTGTGAGTACTCACCGATTCTGGTTGCTTCTTTGATTGAGTGTGTGTTGCTAGAACGCGGATATATTTATGTAGAGATGTAAGAGAGTTCTTAAACTAATCGCGTGGTTATCCTGCCTACTCACGCTGCTTCCGCGTTTGGGTTTACCATCCACGCTACACGGGCTAACTGCTAAGGCTTTTCTGTTCATCCCTCGGTTGCTCGTGACAGAATGACTGAGCCCAAAGCAGTAAACCCAGCAAAGTTTGCTCGCCTCTGTGATGTGGTGGACCAACATGCCGAACTGATCAATAAGCTCCGTGGTGAAGTCGCGTCTCTCCAAAACCCTAACCCTAACCCTGCCACTCAGCACGCCATCTTTCTCTCACTCCACGCCCCGACCACCAGCTTTCAAGACCACCGCCATGGCACCCGTCGGATCTCCACCTCCCGCCATGGTTGACACAGGAGCCAGGGAACCCATGCAATTAGGACGCGCCTCCTTGAACGCTGCAGAGCGAGAACGACGCTTCAGGGAGGGACTCTGCGCCTATTGTGGGTCGGCGGCGCATCATGGAGCCATATGCCCTCTTCGCCCGGGAAACGGCCAGGCCCGGTGAAAACTGGGAACAGTTCCCTGGGCTCCCTCCATCTCTCTGCCACCACACCCAGCGTCTCTCGCCTCATGGTTCAGGTACACCTCCAGTTTGGCCACACACGGGTCAGAAGTACCGCGTTCATCGATTCTGGTGCTGCAGGTAACTTCATTGACTCTTCTTATGCCAAGGAACTGGGGGTGGAAGTCGAGGCGTTATGCCAGCCGGTTCGGATCACCTCTGTAGATGGTTGGCCCCTCTCCTCCAGTCCCATCACCTCCCAGACCCAACCGATCACTGTCACAATCAACAAACATCAGGAGCAGATCCGATTCTACCTCACCTCCATTTCCTCCCCTCCCATCATCCTTGGACATCCTTGGCTCCTTCAGCACGACCCGCTCATCTCCTGGACACTGAATCAGATCCTTCAATGGGGGCCGGCTTGTACTGAGCTTTGCCTACAGCCTCCGGCTGGGACGTGTTCTAGGGAGTCCGAGGCCCCCGATGCCGACACCAACGCCATCCCGGCCACCTATCTGGACCTGGCTGAAGTATTCTGTAAGCGCGCGCCACCCACCTGCCTCCTCATTGCCCTTACGACCTGGCGATCGACCTTCAGCCTGGTTCCATCCCTCCTCGCGGCCATCTCTACTCACTCTCCACCACCGAGATGCAGGCTATGGAGGAATATGTTTCCAACGCCCTCCGCCAAGGTACCATCCGGCCCTCCTCTTCGCCTGCCAAAGCGGGGTTCTTCTTTGTGAAGAAGGGGTATGGTGATTTACGCCCCTGTGTCGACTATCGGGGGCTTAACAACATTACAGTCAAGAATCGTCATCCTCTGCCTCTTACCAACTCTGCCCTGGACGCCCTCTCTGGTGCCACCATTTTCACAAAGTTGGACCTCCGGAGCGCCTACAACTTGGTGCGCATCAGAGAGGGTGATGAGTGGAAGACGGCCTTCATCACACCTACTGGACATTATGAGAGCCTGGTCATTCCATTTGGACTTTGCAATGCACCTGCAGTTTTTCAACAGTTCATTAACAACGTCTTGAGAGACATGCTAGGTAGATGGGTCTTCGTCTACCTGGACGATATTCTCATCTACTCCCGCTCTGTCAACGAACACATCCAGCATGTCAGAGCGGTACTTAAGAGATTGCTCGCCCATCAATTGTACTGTAAGTTGGAGAAGGGCGCTTTTCACAAGCGCTCCACCACGTTCCTGGGTTTTGTCATCTTGCCCCAGGGTGTGGCCATGGACCCGCAGAAGCTAGAAGTTGTGCGTCATTGGCCCCTACCCAAGACACTTAAGCAATTTCAAAGGTTTCTCGGGTTTGCTAATTTCTATCGTCGCTTTATTCGGGACTACAGTACAGTTGCAGCTCCCTTAACCGCCCTGACCCGACCATCTTCACATCACTTTCACCTTAACTCTGCTGCCATCTCTGCATTTCATGAACTCTGCCACCGATTCACCACTGCTCCGATTCTCCTTCACCCCGACGCCACCAAACCGTTCGTTGTGGAGGTGGACGCTTCGGACATGGGCGCCGGGGCGGTTCTCTCCCAGCGAGGTCCAGATCAGAAGCTACACCCTTGTAGCTTCTTCTCCAAAAAATTTTATCCCACTCAGCAGCGATACGGAGTAGGGGACCGCGAGCTGCTGGCCATAAAGTAGGCTTTGGAGGAATAGCGACACTGGCTCCAGGGCGCCGGAGAGCCATTCATCGTCTGGACCGATCACAAAAATCTAATCACTATCCGGAGTTCGAAACAGCTTAATCCAATACAGGCGCGGTGGGCACTGTTCTTTGAACAATATAATTTCCATCTGTCTTACCGTCCGGGGTCGAAGAACACCAAGGCCGATGCCCTCTCCCGACAACATGAGGAAGACGGCCCCCAGGAGGACCCTGCGCCTGTTCTTCCACCACCTAAAATCATCGCACCACTCTGTTGGGATTTGGAGACGAGGGTCCACCAGGCACAGGCCACGGAGACCGAACCAGCAGGTGTGCCACCTGGACGACTCTACGTCCCTCATGCCCTAAGAAACGAGGTCCTCCAATGGGGCCACTCCACTCCGTTCTCCGGCCACCCGGGCATGGGGCGCACCCACACATTCATACAGCGTGCCTTTTGGTGGGCCACAATGACGTAGGACATCAAAGAGTTCGTTCAGGCATGCCTAGTGTGCGCCAGGGCGAAGAACACCAACCAACCAACAGCCGGGGAGCTCCAACCACTCCCCGTCCCCCGTCGGCCCTGGACGCACATTGCCCTCGACTTCATCACGGGCCTGCCGGTCGCCGAGGGAAAAAACACCATTCTGACCATCGTAGATCGGTTCTCCAAAGCTGTGCATCTGGTGTCCCTCCCCAGACTCCCGTCAGCTAAAAGGACAGCCAAGCTGATTTTAGAACACGTAGTCCATCTGCATGGGTTCCCCAAGGACATCGTCTCGGACAGGGGGCCTCAGTTCACGGCACGGTTCTGGAAGGCCTTCTGCCGTCTGATCAATTCCACCTGCAGTTTGTCATCTGGATACCATCCTCAAACTAATGGTCAGACGGAACGGACCAACCAACAATTGGAGCGCTACCTGAGGTGCTTCGTCGCCGATCGTCAGCGCTCCTGGGCCCACTATCTCATTTGGGCAGAACTTTCACATAATCTCCACGTCTCCTCTGCCACCAACCTAAGCCCATTTGAGATATGCCACGGTTTCCAGCCTCCGATGTTCGAACACCAAGAACCGGAGGTCGATGTACCGTTGGCCCAACAGTTGGTCCGAAGGTGTCGACGGCTATGGAGTCAAGCCAACACTGCCATTCACCGTGCCAACCACCGCTACACCACGCAACATTGCCGTCGACACCCTCCGGGACGGTTGTACAATGTAGGTGACAAAGTATGGCTGTCTATGAGAAACCTGCACCTCTATACAGAATCCAAGAAGCTATCACCCAGGTTCATTGGTCCATACCGCATCACCCTCCGTATCAATCCTGTCACCTATCGGCTCCAGCTGCCTGCGGCGCTCCGGATCCATCCGGTATTCCACACCTCCCAGCTCAAACCCTTCACCAATCACTTCACCAATGGAATGCTTCTTTGATTGAGTGTGTGTTGCTAGAATGCAGGTTTATTTGTGTAGATCCTTGCTCTTCGTATAAGAGAGTTCTTAAACTAATCGCATGGTTATCCTGCCTACTCACGCTGCTTCCGCGTTTGGGTTTACCATCCACGCTACACGGGCTAACTGCTAAGGCTTTGCTGTTCATCCCTCGGTTGCTCGTGACAATAAGTATTACAGTTACAGTAACACCAGTCACACTGTCGCTTGTCACATATACAATTTTACATCAATGGCTGTAATTTATATTCTTTATTTGTACGATTTTTTATATACAGTAGTTTTTGTCTAGCACTCGTACCTCTGGTCAGTTCCCACATTACTCTGTGTGTACGGACTGAATGTAACATACAGTGTGTAATCACACCTACAACCTGTCTTAATGCTACTGTCTCTATTGCTGATATTTGAAATATCTATCTATCTATCTATCTATCTATCTATCTATCTATCTATCTATCTATCTATCTATCTATCTATCTATCTATCTATCTATCTATCTATCTATCTATCTATCTATCTATCTTTATTCTTTGCCTTGATGCGTCTGTGCACAGAGACAGTCAGACGTCTGCAGTACTCTGGTGTCACTCCCTGAATCTATGCTGCTTGACTGCTTTCTAAATTTGTTCCTACTTGTAACCTGTACAGAAATTTGCCCCCTAAGTTGAAGAAATTAATCCCATGTTGTGACTGCACATTACTGAGTGCAGGGGAATTTTAAATATAGCAATTACGGTGGAAGGGAAATTTTTAGGGTGTATCACCATTTATTGTGCAACTGACAACCCAGCATATTAGTTAGAAGTGCTGCATTCCAATCGGCAAGTAGTTCTGTGAGAAGTTGACTCCACAGGCAGCATTAAGCACACTTTACAGTACACTGTAGATCAGACCACACAATCGGCAATCCATTGCTCTTCCTGTGATGTCCCGGATAAATTTTAATACCTGAATTTTGTCGACCTGAATTTGTGATGTTGAAAAATAATGACGATTATATTTTTAACACAAAAATATTTTGGAACAGCAATTTAGTAACTTGAATGTTTTTGCATTTATATTTAAATGCTTGAATTACATTTTCATTTGAAATGTTCAACTACAATAAATTTTGGTGCCAAAAAGTTCAAGCATTGTAAATGCCATAAGGATTTCTTCAATTCAGATCAAGTTGAAATGCAGAAAAAAAATCAAACATTTTTATTGCAACAATATTTTTTTTCAGTTCATGTAATTCAGTATTCTATTGTGCTTTGGGGGAATTTTGGCTCTGTTATACTTCCATATTCAAGTAGCACCATCGAAATGTAACATGTAGCCGCTTAGCACCATCTTGTTGAAAATAAATAATTGTTCAGTATTTCATTCATTTTAAGTTGGCCTATGAACGGATACAGAATTTCAGAATAGCATCATTCTGATTTGTGTAGCGTTTGTAAGAAATATGGGAAATTGCGATCCAAATTCCTGTGGTTCCTCGTGGAATTCCTGCGCTCCACATTCGAGAATTTTGTATGTTTATGTTGCCCGATTAATGAAACCAAGCTTCAACAGAAAAAAATGTTGCCTTAAGCATGTCAGCTCGATTTTGGTGTATGAAATTATTGAACCACTTACAATACTGCAGTCTCTTAACACAATCCGTTTCCTCAATAACTTGTATGCGCTTATCGTCATCTTATCAGAAACATTGAGAAGTTTATCCTCACACAAAACACGTGTAGGTCGACCTCTCCTCTGTACATCTGCAACAGAACCTGTACTTCAAAATGTATTTATTAAATCTTTGCAAAATCTGCTTGAAACTTTTTACGTACTAAATGGTGCATTTATCTCCAGCTTTGAAATCGTGCTCCACTAGAAAAACATGTTCTTCTATGGTTAACATTTTCATACAAAACTACATGGCTGATGTTGAGTGAAGAACTCCTCAGATGCAACAGACAGGTGGCGCCAAATAACGCGTCAACGCACGACTACTACTACTACTCTAAGTACTGTACATGGCCGCTGTGGAGAGATTTTCTGAGCGCACTGTGTAACAGCCATAACATTACAACTCAAGAGAAATGTGTGGGCAGATCTGGCCCACTGGTGTCATGGCTCCACAGTGCCTCTTGGGGGTGCTCTGGTGTCTGGCACCAGGATATTAGCAGTGAATCCTTTGGGTGCTGTGGGTTGTGGGGTCGGGCCTCTCTTGATTAGACTTGCTTATCTTTTGCATCTCTTGGGCACTTGATTGGATTGGGATCTGGGAAAAGTGGACGTGGGATCGGTGGCCTAGGGTTCTTTGCTTGCTGGAGTCCATGAACGGTGGGTTGTGGTGCACTGGAAGTTCTGGTGTTTTCCATTACAGCTAGCATTGACCTATTTAGTGATTTGTGAGGGAGGAAGGTCAGTTCAGCACCGACAGGCTGGCCTTTAAGTGGTGAGCCTTGGGTACCCGAGATCCTGTCACCAGTTGTTAATGTTATGGTTGATTGGTGTGTGTGTATAGGTTTCTGTGTAAAAGCTTAGCTATTTCTAAGATAAAGCGTCTTTGTCCGACCACTGGCACCTGTCTGTCGTCTTGTGACACTCACATATAGTAAAAATCAATATAAAGACAATAAGCAGGATTAGAGCACAAGAGAAACCTGGCAGAAAAAAGCGACATCCACATGTAAGGACACACATGGACACATACACTACATCTGTCGTCTGTACATATTGACTTAATGATGACCTTCAAATAAAAGCACATATTTTTGTTTTAGTATTTTTGGAATAGTTTTCTTTATATATCTCTCTCTCTCTCTCTTGTCTTCCAGAACTTCTCCCGGCTCCAACTTTTGCGTTCGATCTGAGTGTGAACCAGAGTGCCATTAAGCTCTACTCAGCTGTGACGTTTGTTTGCACGCTTCCAAACGGGGCAAAGACACCTGCAGAAATGCATCTGTCTCAAGCAAACACTCTGAACAACTCGTCGCCCGTGCTGTCCTTTACCCTGAATAGAGCGGACACGGTGGTCTTCAAGCTCTTCGTCAAGCCAGAAATGGAGACAGCGTTCGTCTGCTGGTACAGAGACATCCAGACCTCAGTGCAGTCGCGATTTAGCTCGCCCATCAGCATAGTTATATGTAAGTAAGAGCACAGCTGCCCAACTCATTGCAGAATTAAATGTGCACCTCAACTCTCCTTTTTTCCAATAAAACTGTTGGTCTGGAGCTCCACAGGGTCGATGTACACGGCCGCGCGGCTATAGACAAAACTTTGGTCACAAGTGCCGATGCCAAATGTCGGTTTCAGTGGTGAAAGTTGTGAAAATCTTGTGCTGTGGACAATGTGAAACATGTATTGTTCGTTGATGCGTCCATCTTCACTGTCTCTCCCACATCCGGGAGAGTTATGTTGTGGAGACGCCCCAGAAAAGCGACTGTACCACCCAGACTGTTGCAGCCCAGAGTGAAGCATGGGGGCGGATCAGTGATGGTTTGGGCTGCGATATCAGGACATTCCCTACTGTAGGTCCAATACTTGTGCTAGATGGGCGCGTCACTGCCAAGGACTACCGAACCATTCTGGAGGACCATGTGCACCCAATGGTCCAAACATTGTATCCTGAAGGCGGCGCCGTGTATCAGGATGATAATACACCAATACACACAGCGAGACTGGTGACAGAGTGGTTTGATGAACATGAAAGTTGAACATCTCACATGGCCTGCACATTCACCAGATCTAAATATTATTGAGACACTTTGGGGTTTTTTTTGTAGGAGCGAGTCAGGAAACGTTTTCCTCCAGCAGCATCACGTAGTGACCTGGACACTATAGTAGATGTTGTAGACTACAGATTAAACTGTATGGAAGCAGATGTTTGATTTGACGTGATGTTCCAATGAAACAATGTTGTCATAATGTTGCCGGAGCATTCGTGACCAATCTCTGAGACAATTATGTTTATGAACTGATTATTTTGAACCTAAAAACTCATCTGTATGTTTTTGTCTAAATCAGTTATATCCAATTTTTTAAAAACCTGTTTAAAATGCTTTCACTTTCTGTTCTTCTGTTTGTCTCTGATAGCTGCTCTGTTAGACCCCATCATTATCCTCAATCCGCCCCTGTTTGCTGTTGGGGGGAACTACAGCGTGCACATTTATATCCCAGATTACGCCTACACAAATGCCACTCTGATTCTTTACTTCCGTCGCGCCAGCAACAAGTCCTTCGAAATATATGGATCACGAGTTGTCGGTCCAGGAGAACAAGGAGGTGTAGTCACAATAACAAACGCCACAGAAACGAATGAGTTTCTGTGTGAAATGGAGGTGTTCTTTAACGGGAGAACCTTACGCTCCAGATCCAAACCTGTTACAGCCATCCCGGGTAACAATAACGCTCCAAATCCCACCCTGACTCAGTATCACGCCTGATCGACAGTACAGTAATTCTAACACGCGTGCTCTTTTATTTCAGAGGCGCTCCAGGTACGTTTCGGTCCGAAAGGCTCTGGTTCCGATTCCTGTTACGGAGATGCCTATGTGAACGTGAGCGGCAACTGGGCACCCCTTTGTTTTTCTTCCAAAGACAGCTATGGTTTTTCAGTGGCTGGAGTCATATGCCGAGAGCTGGGCTGCGGACGCGCGATAGACTTTACCCCAATCAGTCACACACTTTACACCGATGTAGGAACAAACTGCACAGGATCTGAGAAGAAGGTTGCAGAGTGTCCGCTAATTTCAACAAATCTTTGTGACAAGGGACTACGCGACATCATCTGCTCAAGTCAGCAACACACACACACACACACACACACACACACACACACACACACACACACACACACACACTCCAGAACATATTAAGAGTGTAGCATCGAGACGCAGTTTGAAATATCTCAGATCTCAGATGTTTATGGACATTGCATGATCTACATCATTGCTAAGACAAATGTTCTTTGCAATCAGTGTTTCTGCATCATAATGTTGCAACCTGCATGTAAGGAAATTTTCACTTAGTCAGAAGCTGTGACATTTTATAGCTCTTAATCTATTTTTATATGAATTGAAGGTTGTGCATGTTTCTTCCCAAAGCTATAACAACGTTTAAGTTTTTAATCAATGTTCCATGAGGTTTCCTGTTTTTATCTTTTTTTTCCCCAAATTTTCTTTCCGTCACTAGGGGGCTCCCACAATAAGGCTACTACGATCACTCAGCTCATGCACCGTTGGGGGCGGCGTAACACACTCGGAGGACAGCACTATCCGCTCCTTCCGCTCGCGTGAGCTCACAGACACCCCTGATTGGCCGTGATTAATGTGGGAGCACTAAGTACCTCTCATCCCTCCCCTCTGAGAGAGCTCGGCCAATCAGCTCTCTCTAGACCTCCGGCTGCGAGAGGTTACAGCACCACCCGGGAATCGAACTAGCGATCAAATATTAACCCTTTCCCTAATCCTAGCCATGATTAGCAGAACACATTTTATGTTTTTGGATCGTAGAAAAATGATTTAGCTAAGCTTAAATCTTAAAACGTTACCGTAATCATTTTTGGTTTGTTTAGTTTTATTTCATTAACGCTCTATAACGCTTTTGACACAACTGTCATTTTTTTTTGTTATTCTTGTTTTCCATCTCTCTTTTTCTCCAGTTGGCGTCATCCTCAGCCAACTCTACAGCGCCCTCTGCTGCTGCTCAACAACTCAAAAATAGAAGCAGTTTGAGATATTTCAAACTGCTTGCCTTTTTTTTTTTTTCAGAAATGCTTCTCTCATTTTTAAGGTCAAATTAAATAATGAAAGTCACAGATACAGTATGAACCTAATGCAGAATCCTAGCCCATATCTATTAGTTCTACACTAGGCAAAGGTTAGCTGTACAAAAGTTCGGTTTTCATTCTTGATCTTCCCGTTTATTTTCCATTGGGCTCTGAAAACATCTATAGATGCACCGTATAAATGTTCCTTTAACATTACATATTGTTATTTTTACAGTGTGTGCTCTAGTGTGTTTAAAGCTAAATCCTGTTTCTGGTGTGTCGCTCCTGCTCTCTGGCAGAGGCCCTTCCTCCTCCGAAGCTTTCGGTGGAAAACCATGACACGGCTTCACGAGTGTACGTCAGGTCCACAGAGGATGTGCAGCTCCAATGCATTTTTTACTCGCCCCGTCATGAATTTGTAAGAAGGTTTTCTCAGTTTTCCTTAAAACATTTGCTTGGATCTCAGGATTCTGACATATTTAAAGTCCTATTCTTTTCCAGGCTTACATCACCTTCACATACAATGGGAATGACCTTGCCTATTCCAACTCAAGAGTCCTACCTGGTTACAGTAATAATCGGTTATTAAGGGCCCCGGTGCCGGTGGGAGAGTATGCCTGCTACGTACATCCACAATCATCCACCATTCCGAAGACAGAAAACAGCAACGTGATAGGCATCTACAGTAAGTCCTGTTTGATACAGCAGGTGACAGCGACGTTTAACCCAATAACAAGACAAACATCTAAAACTAGCCAAAACCTCCAGGTATTGATATAGAGAGCATCGGGTTTGGGTTTTGGGAAGAAGCCATAAAACAGCTGAATAATTTTTACACTAATCCAACTTATTGCGAAATCTGTATTTGTGACACCATTGTCAGCTGCTCCAAACCTGAGTGCACATTCCTGTCTCATTGGGCCTCTATTAATTAGTGTTTGTTGCAGGTGCTATTTTTTCGACCACTAGGCAAAATACATCTGGAAGTTGAGTCATGTCAACTGGACTTCTTCATTGTTAGGTCGAAACGTTTCACGACAAGTTGTTTTAGTCTTTAGGAAATTTGTATCCTCTAGGGTCAAGCGTCCTTCACTGCCTGAGACGGCGCATTAAATGGTGAACTATGGAGGGAGTGAGAGTAGGAGAGAGTCGTTAGGGAGTAGGACAGAGTGAGAGCGAGAAAGAGGGTTGTTAAGAAGCACTGTATCAGTAGAAGGACCAGAGAAAGTGAGAGTAGAGGGAATCCTTAAACGTGCCGTTCCTGGTGGACCTGTGGAGAGGTCTTGATCGTCATGGCGATGAACCAAGGGGCAGATTGTGCCTAAGACCTCCACCTCTACCGAGAGACAGATTTTCCACTTGCAAATAGTTAGAGGGTCTCATTCACACCTCTCTCGAACGGTCATGTATCTTCTCTGTCGCTAAGGGCCATGGATTTGTACGTTACAATCCTCAAATATGTCCTTCGTCCGTCAGACTCGGCACGATATTTCAAATGTGGCATTAACACAAAATAATGAAAAGTTTACATTTTAAAGTTTAAATTGAAATATTTTTTTTTATGAAATTTTAAATCTCTGGGATTGTCAGTGCTTATCACTGTGTCTCGTACCTCCAAAGCAAATGATTTAATTTCTTCAATCCCGACATCCTGTGTGAGTGTGTGTGTGAGTGTGTGTGTGGAGTTTGCATGTTCTTCCCTTTCTGGTTGGTTTCCTCCTGCAGTTCCAATACACTCAGAGCCTGTCCACACGGAGACGCGTTTCGCTGTATACGTATAAATTTTTTTATCGTATTGGCGTTTCATCCACACGGATCCGGCGTTTTAGGAGACTGAAACCGCTATTTTTTTAAACCGGGTCCCAAGGTGGATAAATCTGAAAACGACACCCTTGCGGTTTCGTGTGTACAGCCAATCCGTATATTTTGTGAAACGATGATGTCATGCGCATGCTCAAAGTCTTCTTCTCCGTGTAGAGTGTATCTCTATGGCAGAATTACAGCGCCCCATACTGGTCTGGCATATATGTACTACACCGTTTTCAGTGGTTTCGTGTGTACGCAGATATTTCTTGAGACGACGCCGGACGAGGAAAAAAAATGATCGGATAAGGAACGCACTGGCTTCGTGTGGACGGAGCCTCAGTGTAGGCTTGAAAGTGTTGAGAAATCACCCATAGTGAATGATTTGGTGTGTGAGTGTGCCCTGCGGTGTGTGCTTGCGCCCTGCGGTGGGTTGGGATCCCATCCCTCCACGCCGCCTTGCGCTGCGAGCGACACAAACCTGGAACACGGCAGGGAAGATAAATGAATGAAAATGGATGAAGCTATAAATGTTGGCTATGAAGGTCAATATTAGTTGAAGCTCTCTGCTCGAGCTGCCTGGATCGAGAAGGTTGACGGTGCACACGAACAAATCAAACCAAGGCTTCAGTTATATTTCTGTGGAAAGAGGAATATCTGCTGTTACATGCGGATAAGGAGATTAAGTAAAGATTTCACATGCTGATAATATTTGATCAGATCAGATCAGCAGTAAAGTGGTATTTGGTAAAATGGTGGTACAGTGTACTTACTGTAGTATCTAATCTGAAGATATGCAGCATGACTTTTAATAAAACATTTCTGATTTCTCTTTATCTAGTAAGAATAACGTCTGGACGTAGCCCTTAAAGCTCCGAGTGTTTCAGACATTATTGGTTTTGCTGTTTTTGCCATTAAAATATAGACTGTAGGGCTCACGATTGTGCAGCATAACATGACAAAATAGGCACACATTTCTTTTTGTTAATTTTAACCAAATACTGTGTATAAACCTGAGAGCAAAAAAAAAGAATTTATACTTTATAAAATAATGATAACTTGACATATCCAAAAACCCAAGTACACCGTTTGTTCTCAGAAGCCTCTTTATTAACACTGGCAAGGCTTCCAAATAAGCACATAGATTTTTTTTTTATTGTCACTGACCTGTGCTTTGTTGCTGGCACATATAGTCTTATGCAAAAGTTTAGACACCCCTTGATAAATAACAGATTTCTGTGATTTTTTTTAAACTGAAAAGATGTTAAACACAGGAAATGGAAAAAATGCACAATATCTTCAGCAAACATTGGTGCATAGTTACTTTTTATGTAATAAATTGAACAAAGATAAAAAATAAAAACATTATTGTGACACTTGGCAAAAGTTTGGGCACCCTACATAATCAGTACTCAGTAGCGCCTCCTCTGGCTGATATCACAGCTTGCAAACGCTTTTTATAGCTGCTAAAAGTCTTTCAGTTCTTGTACTTGGGATTTTCTCCCGTTCTTCCTTGCTAAAGGCTTCTAGTTCTGTAATATTCTTTGGTGGTCTTGCATGCACGGCTCTTTTAAGACACACAAATGTTCAATGATGTTTAAATCAGGGGACTGGGATGGCCGTTCCAGAACCTTCAGCTTGCGTCTCTTGAGGTTTTCCACAGTGGATTTCGAGGTGTGTTTAGGATCGTTGTCCTGTTGTAGAAGTCGTCCTCTTTTCAGCTTCAGCGTCTTTACAGATGGTGTGATGTTTGCTTCCAGAATTGGCTGGTATTTAGTGGAATCCATTCTTCCTTCCTGTGCCACTGGCTGCAACACAACCCCAAAGCGTGATCGATCCACCACCATGCTTAATAGTTGGCAAGGTGTTCTTTTAATGCCTTTGCTGATTGTGGCCAAAGAATTCTATTGTAACTTCATCAGTCCACAGCACTTGTTTCCAAAACGCATCAGGCTTCTGTAGATGTTCTGTTACAGATTTCTGACGTTGGAGTTTATGATGGAGACGCAGGTAAGTTTTTCTTCTGCTGACTCTTCCATGGAGGTCTTGTGGAACTGTTCACCACCACTCCTGAGTCTGCTGAATCTTCCTGCAGGTTTTTTACAGTCAAATGTTGGTTTTGATTTGTCTTTCTGACCAGCATACGAGCAGTTCTCTCCCAGAGTTTTCTTGGTCTTCCAGATCTCATCTTGACCTCCACAGTTCCCCTGAACTGCCGTCTCTTAATGACATTTCTCACTGTGGAAACTGCAAGCTGACGACGCTTTGCTATCTTCTTGTAGCTTCTCCTACA
Organism: Clarias magur; assembly: GCA_013621035.1. NCBI lineage: Eukaryota > Metazoa > Chordata > Actinopteri > Siluriformes > Clariidae > Clarias > Clarias magur. The sequence continues at coordinate 127,459 of QNUK01000732.1, read as the reverse complement.
TTGTGGGCATCAATAACTTTCATTTTCAGAGTCTCGCACAGCTGCTTAGAGGAACGGATGGTTGTTGAGTGTCTGCAAGTGCGTGCACAAGGTTTGAAGAGTCAAAGTATTTGTAAAGCTTTGAAATTGGGATTTACTAATGACAGCTGTTGCCAGGCATCAGATCTAACGAGCTGATTAAGAGCTGAAACCTTGTAAAAAAGAATCTGAGACTCTGGAACTCCCCGTTTACACTGCAGGTCTCGATGCCCAGTTCTGATTTGTTGCCTATATCTGATTTTTCTGACCGTCTGTTTACACGTTCTTTCTATGACTCCTATCCGATTCACGTGTTTACACTGGCCATACCGTCTGAAACACCGCGCATATTTAAAGGGAGGTTCTTGCACTACACACTAGCCAAGATGGACGAAGGCGAAATATGCTTGATGCTAGCTCTGCGAGATACGCAAAGTTCGCGAAACGGAGAAGGAGGAAAAGGTCCATGATTGCAGCCTGCGCATCTGCTTCATTTATTGTGTCCTCAAGCATTCAGAGGAATGTCTGGGTGCGAGACGTGTCGGGGTCGCTCTCTGGTGGCTTGCAACAGGTGCGGGCTACCGCACACTGGCGCATCTGTTTGGGATGAGCAGCGCCTCGGTGTGCCTGATTACGTCATTAAACCGCGAAGACGTCGCAGTTTTAATGCCGTAGAGAACGCAATGCCTCAGACAATCCGATCTGTCTGTTTACACGACAGTCACATCAGCACATATCTGATTTATATCTGATTTATTTCCACACATGAAGGAGGCCTGAAACCGATCTCGAAATATCGGAATGCATGCGTTTTTTCCTGTTTACACGGACATAGAAAATATCCGACATGTGTCACATAGGAGCAAAAAATCGGAATTGGGTCACATTTAACTGAGAGTGTAAACGTAGCTTTAGAGAGCCCAAACTTTTGCACAGTGCCACAATAATGTTTTTTTTTTGTTGTTGTTGTTGTTCAATTTAAGAAGTAAGTTTTTTCCATTTCCATGAGAGACTGTGTTAACATCTCTTCAAATAAAAAATCTGTTATTTAACAAGGGGTGCCTAAACTTTTGCATAAGACTGTAACTGTGCCACTTGGGTTTTAAGGAAATGTTTTCAGATGTTGTTCGCCTTCTTTATGAGGGATGTCTTGCATGTTTTGCTACGTTATATGATCTTTTCCCCTTGTTCTTCTCATCCTTTTGCAGTTTATGATCCTCCTCCTCCTGGAGCAATCGCTGCCGGGGTCATCACCACAGTGCTGGGTGTGATAATCCTCGTACTGCTCTGTGTTTATGGTGGGTGTTAATAAAATGTACATTTCACTGAACCAGGATCATCACAGAGAAGAGCAATACCACAGCTACACCAAATGGGGCGCTGGAGAGCACAGGGGCAAATATTCTCCAAGAGTTATGCAGGAGTTCATGATTATCAGTGTCATTACATTTAGGAATCTGTATGTAAAGCTAAAGACAATATTGCGAACAGAAGGAATGATTTTATTATAACATCCTGTACTGAAAATGAACTTTAATTAATCAGTGCTAATTAATAAATCTTAATTAAACCTCATCTACTGTACATCCAAACTAACCACAAATTGTGTGTATTTTCAAATCTGGTCTTATGATATTTTCCTTCTCTACAGATAATAAAAAATGTCATTTTTTCCCTGTTACCCCTAGAAGAGAGATAATGTATTGGGAATAACTCAACTTTGTTTAACAGGAAGTTGCAAAAAGATGATGTCGTGATATGGACTCTTTTTAAAGTACATCTATAAATCCCCAATTTTTGACAAATGTTATAGAATAATTTGTAAATAATTCATGTCCTTATGCCACTAATGCATTTAGCATGAATGCTAGATGCTAGTAATTTTTTATACAAAATATCCTAATAAAACCTTGAAAGGGTTGCTATAATATACTGTAATATAACAGTGCAAAATCAATAAACTTAGAATATTATAATAAAACTATATTAAAGTATAATGTATTCAATTATAATGTATATGTATTAATGCTCAATAAATACTACTAAGTAATGAGTAACAATCAATGCTAATTAATATAATGGTACTTTATTAGTAGTAGTAGTATTTTTTATTTCAATTTCAATGCTGATAAATTTGCACCTGGAATGTATTTTATCTTTGCTAACTTTTTTTCAATTACATTTTTTTTTTCAAAATTATTTAGATTATTTAGATTTGTTTCATTTGTGTGATTTTTTTATGTTTTAAATATCAATTATCTGTCAATTAAGAGAATAAGATCATGGTTTGTTTGTCAGTGTAACAACATGTCGGTGCTATCTTTTTTACTTTTAATACTACAGTATTTAGGTTTATATATTTATAAATCTATCAAATAAAAAATATTAAACATTTCCATCATTACATTTTATTGCCTGTAATTTCTTTCTGTTCCGGGTTGTACCATGTAGTACACTGGTCGCAGGAATGAAAAGTCTCACACAGTGACTATAGTTCTCAGATTTATTGAGTTCAGGTTTTGATGATGTCACAAGCTCATTTCACACACAATAAACCTGGTCCTATCATCCACTTTTTGTTTGCATTTTTTTTTTTTTTTTGTCTGAGAAGAAAAGATGAAAACAGATCTGGGACAGCCTGAGAACGAGAGATTGTAATCCTCAATTGTACTCTAAAAGCAAAGTCGAGTCTATGAGGAGGACAAAAGCTTGTTTAGTTGGTCAGGGTGGTGAGTTAGCAAACAGCTGCCAAATTAGCAAGTGAAAAAGCAGATGTTGTGGAGAGGATCATCACAGGAACCCATGTGTGATGTGGTTTACACCACAACAGGTCTGCTCACAGTGGTAGCGCACCCGTCCATCGTTTATAAAATACAGTGATATTGTTCATCACTGGAAACAGATCTGTTGTGGGTGGAAACTTCTCTCACGATGAAACACCTTCTGCATTAACACTCACGTTCCTGTTCTACGTTTAGCTTCAGTGGCTTCAGTTTTAACGCACAGCTTTGGTCTTTAAAATTTTTATACCTATCAAGTCTGGCTTTTTCCCAGAACATATCAGTGCAGAAAATAAGAAACTTTCAGCAGGGTAAAACAGAATCAAGCATTTCCCTTTACATTCCTCTTGGTTTCCTTTTGTGTCAACTACCTAGTAAAATCTCTTCCTTATCTTTTTATCTAGTAAAAAAAAAATGTAGAAAATGGTTGGATGATGCGAATTGGGCTGGTCGCTAAGATTTTAACATTTTAACTCTGCCAATGACATGTTGATGAAGATGCAGGTAAAAGAAGTTGGGAAGCTTATGCTTAGAAACGCCTTTGGCTGACGTTGGACATGGAGGATCTGCTGATGCTTGAGCCACCGCCAAAGCTACTGCTCATGCCACCACCCATGCCGCCACCCATGCCCATGCCCATGCCGCCGCCTCCGCCCATGCCCATGCCCATGCCCCCACCCATGCCGCTACCGAATCCTCCTCCAAATCCGCCTGATGATCCGCCTCCGTAGCCGAATCCTGCATAAGACAGTTCCAAGATATCGGATCAACAAAAGAACAATCAAATAACAATGAGTAGAGCATAATGTTCGGAAGGAGACTTCACTTACCACCACCACCACCACCACTGCTTGAGGTGGACTGCTGCACGTGGATGGTGGCATGGGCTCCACCAGCAGAGAGTCTGAAAAGAACCATGATCAAGATTAGTTAATTCTGAAGCCTTCTGAACATCACAGGAATCACAATAGACCACCAGAAGCTGCTTACCTTGTTTCCTCTCCTTCCAGGAGTTTCCTGTAGGTGGCGATCTCGATGTCCAGAGCCAGCTTGACGTTCATGAGCTCCTGGTACTCACGCACCTGCCTTGCCATGTCCTGCTTAGCTCTCTGGAGAGCCTCTTCCAGTTCCTTGATGCGGAGCTTGGCATCCTTAACGGCCAGCTCTCCACGCTCCTCTGCCTCGGCAATCTGGGCCTCCAGGTTGGCACGCTGAAAATGAAAAGAAGAAGAGGTTAAATCAGGATGCTAATAAATGCAATCATTCAAAAACAAAACAACTTCCATCTCAGCTACCTGTCCCTTGACGGCCTCGATCTCGTTCTGGAGACGAGCGATCATTCTGTTCAGCTCAGCGATCTCAGCCTTGCTAGAGCGCAGGTCCTCACCATAATTACCAGCACTGGACCTCAACTCCTCATACTGAAGCAGAAATTGAGAAATATCAAACCTCCAAATCCAGCATTCTGGAAACATGCTCAAGAAATAAATATTTCTTCTAAAATCACCCACCTTCTGTTTGTACCAGCCCTCAGCCTCCTCTCGACTCTTTCTAGCGACATCCTCATATTGAGCGCGGACTTCAGCCACAATGGAATCCATGTCCAGGTCCCTGCTGTTGTCCATCTCCACAATGACTGATGTGTCCTTGACCTGAGACTGCAGCTCACGCAGCTCCTGCAATGGTCACTGTGGTCAGGCTTCTCTATCGAACACAATACTAATGCTAATAAAAGAAAGTTTCAAATATAAAAGTCACTCACAGCCTCATAGACAGCCCTGAGGAAGTTGATTTCATCCTGAAGAGCATCAACCTTGGCCTCAAGCTCAATCTTGTTCATGTAGGCTGCATCAACATCCTGAGAAGATCAGCAAAGATGAGCTTTTGGTTTCATCATTGGCAAGTGTAGCATTTTCAAATGATTTTAATAAACGTGCAGTACCTTTTTCAGGAGGACAAATTCGTTCTCTGCAGAGGCACGCTTGTTGATCTCGTCCTCATACCTGCAAACAGAGAAGAAGAACAGATGAAGAATTAAGATAACTTTTGCAATATTCACATATTTTTACCACAAACATATTTGTGGTGTGGTCTTACTTCTTCTTGAAGTCCTCAACAAGAACCTGCATGTTCTTCAGTTCTCCCTCCAGCTTGACCTTCTCATTGCCCAGGCCATCAAGCTGTCTGCGCAGGTTGGCGATGTAGGCCTCGAACATGGCGTCAATGTTGGAGCGGGTGGTAGTCTGTTCCTGCAGGAGGCTCCACTTGGTCTCCAGCATTTTGTTCTGCTGCTCCAGGAAGCGCACCTATGGAGGAATGGGGAGAGGCGGGGGGGACCAACAACAACAGATTTTAATTCTTTCATCCTGTTTAAAGTTGCATGTTGGGAAAATGAAGAAAATGCGTAATTGTGTTGGCTTGTATTTGTTGGCCCTTTTGTATTTCTGCCTTCTTTTATGTTTCCTCTTGAATTATTGTCAGGAATCATAAACGGCCCATGAGTCATCCCAACCATGAATTTTTCCGCAGGGTGGGGTGAAGGAGGGAGAGGAAGGGAGTGAAAAAGAGTAGACTAACAGGGTGTGTCCATGAGGCATGAACCATGATCTCCCAAAAGAACGGAGAGCTAAGGAAAAAAAAAAAAAGCCCTCATGGCCTGGGGCTACGCCTAGACCTGCATCGCTGCACAGATGGAAGCATATAACACAGATCAGACAGGTAGGTTTACCGACCACACCCTGGTGCAGGCGGATGAAGGGTCATGCAATAATGTGAAACACACCCTGTCCACGTCGCCTGACTTTTTACAAGCAGGTTGCGAGCTGTTCACAGAAAGCAGCGTTAAATAAAGATATTGTGCTTTGGCATTTTGATTCGACTTTAGACTTTGTAAAAAAGCTGTGGATGGACAGCATTAAGGAGTGTGTGTGTGTGTGTGTGTGTGTGTGTGTGTGTGTAATGTCTACAACCCAGATAACTCCAGCGAGTCACACTGTTTCCTACAGCCACATAAAATACAGGTGTGTATGTGTGTGTGTGTGTGTGTGTGTGTGTGTGTGCGCTGGCTTTGTGCTCTGCAGATATTTAGGTGTGTCCTCTCTCCACACTCTGTCTGTTTGGCTAGCAAACAAACAAAACTCTTTTCACTCACTCACTCACACATACACCTACAACAGTGTTGATTTCTATCCTCCATCCTAATGTTGAAACTGAGACATGTACGATAGTTATTGGTTCAATCCTGCAACAAGCCTGGATATGATTGGTTGTTCTATCTTTCTTTTGTTTTACTTTTACAGCTGGTCATTAACAGGGAAACTGATCCAAAGGCCTTCCTGGTGACACGTCAGAGTGTAAAGTAGGACGTTGCAGGATGAGAAAGTACTGTACAATTGAGCGAAAATCAAACCTTTAAGAGGAGTTGTGAAATGCTTTATGAGGAAAATGAGTCGAGAATGAAGTTTTAGCGGAGATGAAGGGTTGAAGCTGAGTCTCACCTTGTCGATGAAAGAAGCGAAGCGGTTGTTGAGGGTCTTGATCTGCTCCTTCTCCTGAGTGCGGACGACCTGGATGTTGGGGTCGATCTCCAGGTTGAGTGGCTGGAGCAGGCTCGAGTTGACTGTCACAGCAGAGATAGTAGGTGGGATGCCACCACCGAAGCCTCCTGCTCCGCTACCGAAGCCGAAGCCTCCTGCGCCGCCACCGAAGCCTCCTGCGCCGCCACCGAAGCCTCCTGCTCCACCACCGAAGCCACCACCATAACCCCCACCGCTGCCGAACCCCATGCCATAGCCTCCACCCATTCCTCCACCACCTCCACTGACGCTGCTGCTGCTGAAGCTGTAGCTAGCGCCGCCGCCACCACCACCAGCGCCGAACCCAGTGCCGAGACCAGAGCGGCGTGTGCTGGTCACTATGCTTCCCCCCCTGGATGGGACGGAATATGCCGACTGGCTGGAGAACTGCTTCTTCATGTGTCTGACTGACATCTTTGGTGGAGAAGCGAGAAAGATTCAGAAGAGCTGAGTGGAGGAGAAGGAGGAGGTCGCTCACAAAGGAGAGTCGAAAGTCCCTCTGTGTGCTCTTCTGAGGCTGGCTCCTTCCTTTTATACAGTTGCACCGCCTGCAGGAGGGGCAGCCCGTTCTCAGACACACCCTACCTGTCAAACAGGTATAGAGTGAGAGTGGAAAGATAAGAAGAGTTACACCCTGCCTCAGGCCTCGCTGCAAGCACAGGCACAGAGAAACACACCGGTCCAGCAGAGAAGCGGGATTCCACTTGTGCTTTTTAGCACATAAAAAAAAAAGAAAGAAAAAAAACGGAATGCAGCTGTAAACACATGCCAGTGGGTGGTGCTGCGCCTGCGAGTCTGGTTGGTTGGGCGAAAGTCAGAGCCGAAGCAGAAGGAGGGAATGAGTTCACCCTTTGCTCTGCTCAGTAGGGTGGGGCCGTGCAGCGCTCCTCTTACACTTACTGTATGAATGACTTTTTTCCATGAGCTCTAGCCACTGTAGAATGAGAAAAGAAAAAAAAAACACACTGTAAAGAGGACATGCTGCACGTAAGGCTTTTAACACCATTTTCAACTACTACTATAATATTGTTTTTATTATCATCATCATCATCATATTATTATTATTATTATTATTATTATTATTATTATTATTATTATTACACTTAATGTTTCCAGACACACTGGCGCATGTTAAAACACCACATAATATCTCAACATGCCTTAAAAAAGCCTAAAAGCTTTTTTTTTTTTTATTCTTCCTTTTGTGCAGTTTCAACTGCCTTCTGTCATTTTTTTTTTTTATTTACCTGCACTGTGTGCTATTCACACTTTCTATCGTATTGATTTTACATTAAAAGTTAGACAGGCATTAGAAGTTCACAGAAGAAATGAGGAATCAGAGCAGTAACACAAAGGAACGCTTTCTACATGCTAGAGTTATAACGTTAAATTAACATGCATGCTTTCGTTCAAAATAAAAACGTTTAGTCTGATTTTTAATGACCTTATCATGAAAATGGATGAGAAGTTGTGAAGGGCGGGGTTGTGCATGTGCATGTGCGTGTGTGCGTGTGTGTGTGTGTGTGTGTGTGTGTATGTGTGTGTGTGTGTGTGTAAGAGCGAGAGCGAGAGAGAGAGAGAGAGAAAGCTTGTCATAAGTGATATTTAAAGTTCCAAAGCGATTAGATCTCTGGACGCACACTGTAGGAATGTTTCATTTTCTCTTCTTCATCAGAGGGACTCCTGAGATTTCCTATAAGATCTGTATTGCATGCTATTCATGTCTCAGCATTGGGCTTGGCGCACTTGACACTTGACCTCAAAGCCCGGTACATATGAGCGCTCGGGTCGGCTTAATAAAGGTAGTGTCAAGCCCGGTACTGTGCTCTCGGGGAGGGCTGGAATCTAATATGAAAGCCAAATGCTTCAAAAACAACTGTTTAACCGCTGTGTGTGTGCAGGAGAGCGGGTTGCTCTAAACATTTTATCCAAAGTATCAATCGTTTTAAGCATCGTGCGGAAGTCGACTGTCTCGGTGCTGCCACCTGCTGCATCGGAGGATGTACACTAGATGCGAAAGTGTACTCGTGTACTAGACAATATTAGTACACTGAAACCAGATTGGCAAAGGAGAGGGGAGAGGGCCAAGTATAAAACAATCATGATAAGTGTGAAAAAGTTTTCAACTAAGAGTTTGGAAAGAAAAAGTACGCTTCTGTGATGTTCTTCATGCACAGGGTTTGAACGAAAACAGATCTACGAATAAAAGGAATTCATTTAAACAAGAGCTCGGCCTCTAGAAGGACTTAAACGGTTTCGGTTCCTCCTCGATGTGGTCGCACTCTGTTTTAGGCCTCAGCATCAAACTGCTTATGACCCGGCGAGCTTGATTTGATCTCAGCTAGTCCAGGGTTTGGTCTTAACGGTGCTGCGCCTGATTATCCAACCCAAGCCATGAGAACACTTCTGAGCCTGAGGTGTGAAATCTGCACACACATGAAAATTAAAGCGTGGCAACGTTTCTGTAAGGGGTGTTCCACTAGTGGGCGTCGTTCCTGGTGTGTCGATGCATGTAAACTTTCTCCGATGATGTCAGTAATGATGTGAAAGGTCTGAAATGAGGCATGGTGAATCAGTTCTCGAGCTCGCGTTGTGAAACGTCTGTGGTGACGAGCGCGTCTGTGTCGAGTCTCCTCTTGCTAGTCTTGGTCGTGTCTTTTTATTTTCTAACGATGAGCAAACACCGGTGTCAGGCTGAAGCTGCGAGTCTGGACTGGCTCCTCGGGTCAGTGTGGAGAGAGAGAGAGAGAGAGAGAGAGAGAGAGAGCGGTGAGATCATCGTGCCTGTCGTTCTGCACATAAGCTCACGTCTGAGAGCTAGGTTACGCCATTATACTGAACACAATCTGTCCTGCAGTGACAATCAGGGTTGGGTTATTTGTCCTGTGGATAACGTGCGCATGTATTTCATGTGGTGAAACAGTATAGCATGGAAAAAAAAATACAAACGTGTTCAATACAACACATGAAAACATAAAAAAAAAAAAACAAGTATGCACTTTGGACAATAATTCAAAATATGTGGGTGTGTAACGTCTTCCTTTACTCTGCCTACTAAGGTTATAATTAAGGTAAGAATTAGGTGTAGCTTTAATTGAATAGCTGCAATAATAATTAAGTCAAGATCCTTACAAGGAACGTAAGTGTGTTTATTTCTCGTTTTTGTAACTATTTGTCGAGCTACAGGATTCCCCCTGAATGCTGCTTGCAGATGCGATCTCCCACCCTGATCATTTTTAACTGTGTCGATAATAGTTCCTATATGAACCTGCACTGTGACCTTGACATGACAGTCACCATAATCATGAAACATTAAAACAGGTCAGTGCTTTCCTCACAAATCTCTTTTGATGAACATTTCACATTTGATGAAAATAAAGCAGCTGCAGATTTTTCGGATTCCGATTCACTCCTGGCCACGCCGGTGAGACGTTTCTCACAGGTTTAATTGCACATGCATGCTCACCTGAGCCAGAAATGTGGTCCGACCAGGAGTCCGTCGTGGAAAGATGTAAATTCCTCAGCTCTCTCTGTGACTTTAAATGGCCACACCCATCACGCATCACTTTAAATATTTGATTTGTGTGAGAAAATGTAAAACATGCTAGAAATATGCGCAAGTATAGCAATGAGACACGTTCACGTGAGACATGACTCTTTAATGGAGAAATTTCTGGACACTTGGTGAACGCTCACGATGTTCAACCACCGACGCCAAAAACACTGAATCTTTACGTCTAAAGAAGCCCAAAAACAAAACTACAGATACACTCGTATAGTTTAAAGCCTCACAGAGCTTGTTTATTATTTGCTAATTCGTTACATTCGTTATCAGTAACCACAATTAGACACGGTGTGTGTACACTCTCAAAGGAAAAAAACGTGCATCAAAGTGTAAGGAGCTTAATGTAGTACACTTTACTAAGCAGAACTAAGGAGACTTCAATACGTCCAGTTGGGTGGGATTCAGTCAGGGCTCTGTGTAGGTCACGCGAGTTCTTCCAGTCCGGGGATCTCTCCATGGAGGATCTCACAGGAGCATTGTCATGCAGGAACAGGTTCAGATCTAGTTCAGTCAAGGCAAATTGTAACTGGAAGAGTTTGGCCACGAACCACATACGGTCAGGAGTGCAAATACTTTCGGCCTTTCTTAACTTACATGCATTAGGGTGCGAATTAAACAGGGCAGAGATTTAAGTGTTTAAAGATAGTGACAGACTGAGTGTTTACATGCTGTTCTGAAGAGGACAGCTACTGTAATAACGCTTCAGATTGCGATGCTATACCAAGAATTGCCAACAGGGGGCCCCATCTCACTAGCATGTGCATGTTTATTTTGAACTAGCATGTTTTTTTTAAACTTATGACAACACACCCGGCTGAAAGTCCGAAAAGACAAACATTTCCAGGAAATAATAGAAAAAAAAGATTATAGATTTACACTCGGGGAAAGTAGCTAGCCTGGATTTGGTGCTCAGTGAGAAGCACCCAATGCTAACCCTTTAGCTAGATTCCTTGGTTTTCATTTTGCACTTAACAACGCTTCATGGTACTTGGTAGTGTTCTAGCCTACATAACGGAAGCATGGCGTTTGAATTGTTCAGCTCCAGATCTCTAGAGCGCTGCATCTTAAACACGATTATCCTTTACACCTGGGTCTTGAATGTACTTGCAAGAAAGATGTCAAAATTCCAGACAGCCCGTGAGGACGCTTCTAAAATCTCCTGGTTGTGGATGCCACGCCTCTTTTTTTCCCTGTCCTACATGATCCCAGGCCTGAGGCACAGCGATACACCCGGACCCGTCATCACGCATGAAAGTGTACAAGTCTGTATATGTGCATCACCATTATGAGCTCATGTTTCGCTCACTGGTGGAGCTTTGTGGTTTTATGAGACTCGACTGAGAAAGCATGTGCGTGTGCGTGTGTGTGTGTGTGTGTGTGTGTGTGTGTGTTTAACAATCACACATTTAGCAGAGTTTAAATGACAGCTGGAGTGGAGTTGTTGTTTTAGTTCTCTCCGAGTTTGGCACGGGCCCAACAATGCTTAAGGGGTAAAACGAGTGCAGGAAAACATCGATATTTAACTGCATTTAATAGCGATACGATAAACCTCAACATTTATGCGTCATTGATGATGTCGACATTAAAATTACCATTAAAATAAATAATAATAATAATAATACGTTTACTGTATGTGTAAACAAACCTAATCTCTTATCAGCCAGTATAAACTGTAACCTTGATTATTTCGAATTATTAACTACCACTAAAGATTAACTTCATTTAGGGTTTCTAATGAACACTTGTTGATCATAAGTGTTTGGCGCCATTGATGGTGTGAGTGCTCCTGTTCAGTCCTGGATTCTAACTGGCTGATTAGAACAGCGGCTCTGACGGCAGTAGTTATGTATAATGTGGCTATGAGGTCCTGCAGCGTGTTTCTGTTCTCTGTAAGGAGTCTCCAGTGTCAGTTCTTTGCTCCAATTTGAGGCAAAGGTTCCTTGTGTTTTTCAGAGAGTTTCAGGACAGAGGTGGATTTAGAATGCTTTGTCGATAACAAGCTACTTTATTTATTTTAGTAACTTTAAAAGAGAAAGAAGATGCAGAGATGCTGGTGAGGAAGGGAGGGTTTATAGACTGCCCTCTCGCTGCATTGTCGTTTATGGTTGCGTACCTGTTTATGTCTCCAAAAGCATTATCAAGTCTGTAGATGACAGTGTGGAGATCCAGCACTTCATGTGGTCTCCAGACAATCACCTGGAACTCAACACCATCAAGACAAAGGAGGTCATTGTGGATTTCAAACAAGCTGGCTATCACACTCGCGCTCCCATTCACATCAACGCAGCTATTGTTACGCGTGTAGCCAGCTTTACGTTCACTGGAGTCCACATCTCTGAGGACCTCATCTGGTCCTTGACATATTGTCTTCTGCTTAGGATCGCCCAATAGCGCCTGTATTTTCCGAGGAGACTTAAAACCTACCTAACCCTAACCCTAACCCTAACCCTAACCCTAACCCTAAATCCCACCTGTGCTCCAGATTACGGGAAAACTTTTACTGCTGCACCATCCTAAGAGTCATCTCCACCTCTTCAGACCTTAAAACCCCCCAGAGGGGGTAAAAATGCACCATCCAAAACTTGTACAGTATATACAGTATATTCTACCCATATTTATTCTGTATATACGTTTTGTTAAGTTGCCTCTTTGTTTATCACATATACATTACTGCACAGTGAAATTCTATATTCTTTACACCTATCAGCTTTGTTAGTAGGTTGGGGTCAGAGTGCAAGGTCAGCCATTATACGGCGCCTGGCAGAGCTGGGGCTCGAACCACTGACACACTGCGCCACCACCACCCCCTATACATACATATACACAGTCATATACTGTACGGACTGTAAGTATATCATTCTCAGGACGTTATCTACTTGACGCGTCTCCTCCACTGCAAAATGAATGTCTGCACAGTTATACTGTACATTACTATATATACACCTCACCCTCTTTACCACTGTACCTTCTGTACATCCTGTAAGTCACTCTTACTCCGGTACATATGAACCCACACCCTCATTACAGTTACATTTACTGTTTATTGTAAATAGGCCACACAGATGCTAAGTGCATTACATTGCATTTATACATATACATTTATACATGCAGTTTGCAGAATGACAATGGAGTTGAACCTTGTCTAATATGGGTGCATCAGCAACACCGTTTGGTAAAAACTTTTATACCTACGTTCATATAACTTTACAAGATGTTTGCATTAAAATAAAATTAAAGCTCGTGATTCACGACGATAATGTTTAAGCCTTTCCTTTAAATTGAAGTATAATTATGTTAGATTCATAGCTGTGTGTTCTATTCGGCAGACTGACAAACAATTCAACTTTTTTGAAAATCTGATATTTTTGCTTTTACACATAAGCAAAGATGTGAAACAAACAGCTCATAATACCGAGAATTAATTTTCGTGCGTAGATTTTATCATTAAATTACTGTACAGGTGTCTTGCATGTCTAATGTGTTTCCCTGTGTGTGTGTGTGTGTGTGTGTGTGTGTGTGTGTGTGTGTGTGTGTGTGTGTGTGTGTGTGTACTCTGTTCTCCCGAGGCAGAATACAGATCACGCCGGACTCGTTCGACAGGATCCCGGTCACATGCCTGCACACAACCTGCTCTGTACTCCAGGGTGTGGTCCGGGTCATAAAGCTGTAATTCAGCCATCGCACCTGAACGTGTGATCTTATTACGACAGGCTTGAACGCAGCAGCCCAGAAAGTAATGGCACCCCATCTGTCCCATGCATGTCACTCATGGAGAAATAGATTGATGTCATCATTTAACGCACACACGATTTATTATAGAGTCTTAACTGATCATCAGCAGGTGTGCAGATCTCTATAAAAGCAGATGTTTGCTGCTTTGGAGCATTCAGGTATATGTTAACACAATTACCAAGAAGGAAAGACATGAGCACTGGCCTTAGAGAAGTAGTTGCTGCTGGACATCAACGTGGAAAGTGTTATAAAATCATTTCCAAACAAATTGGAGATTTCTCTCACTCACTCACTCATCATCTATACCGCTTAATATTCAGGGGCACGGGGGCCTGGAGCCTATCCCAGGAGACTTAGGGCACAAGCGGGGTACACCCTGGACAGGGTGCCAATCTCTGCAATAGATCCCCCACACTCACACACACACACACACACACTCACACACACACACTACAGCCAATTTGGGAACGCCAATTAACCTAACCTACATGTCTTTGGACTGTGGGAGGAAACCCAGCAAGCACGGGAGAACGTGCAAACTCCAAGCACACAGAAGGGAATGGAACCCGACCCTGGAGGTGTAAGGCAACAGTGCTAACCAGTACACCACCACGTGCTGCCTAAGTGGAGTTTTGTGAGAAAGATTCTTCACAAGCGCACAGCGTTCTTCCCAGGAGTGGACGTCCCAGCACACTCACCCCCAGGTCAGACCATGCAATGCTCAGAGAAATACAATAAAACCCCAAGAGCTACATCTCAGACCCTACTGGCCTCACTGAGCATGTTAAAATAAGAAAATACTATGATTGGCTCAATAAAAAAGTTTTTTTTCAATGGGTACAATTTCCCCCTGATGTTTTAAATTTGTACCCCATCATGCTAAATCAACCCATAAAAGGCGATTTGACGTTGGAGTTTGTTTCCCGAGACGACAACCGTTCCATAATAATAATAAATAAGCCAAAATTCTGCTCAGGTACAGGGACTGGACTGAAAAATGTCTGAGAGACAAAAACTCCAAAAATCAGAGCCAGCAGCCTGGAGAACTATTCCTCAAGACTACATGAAAAATATAAATCTGGCGCTTGCGAAGCAAAATATGAAGAAATGAGCAGGGTCAAAACTTTTGCACAGGAACTATGGTAAATTTTTGTGATAAGAACAAATTGCTTAAATTTGGACATTTTTCTTTAGCTTTACGACTCATTAAGGTCTGTTAGTGACTAGACTTTTATGCTAGTTTTGAGATTCCTAGCCAAAGAAAATGTGTTTACCTCATTGTCAGATTGTTTTATACAGTACAAAGAAGTCAAAGATTATTTGTTTACATTCAGTCATATTTGGCTCCTGTCCAAGAGTGCTGTATTTACCATGTGGCTTGAGTGGGTTTGACTGAGAGATGACAAATAAATACAATTATCCACCCTGATATTGTGAGGGAAGGAAATAACTCTCAATCTTGACTGGTTGCCATGAATATTTTGGCGGAAAAACACATGCTAAAGCACTTACAGTATCGGAGCACAAACAGGACGTCCTGTAGCTAAGTATAAAGATTCATGAGGAAAGCCCTGCTGTAGAAGTTCTCTCCATGCAATTAATCCCAGCTAATGTGTCGGAATGAACCTTACATCATGTTTTCTCTTCGAAAGCATTTACTTTGTAGCCTCATGGCGAGTCAGAGGTTTAGGTATAAATATACAACGAAAATGCGGAAATAATCACAGTGCAGAGCGGAAAAAGCAGGATATCTAAATGTAAGACCATGGTTCAGTACATTGCTCCGCCCACTTCAAATCGCCTCCTGCAGAATTGGGGGGCATCATTAAAAATAGTTGATTCGCTTCGTTGCATCACGTGTTTACAGACGTATGCAAACATAATTAGACAGAAAACATAATGAATTCCTAGGAAGTCAAGACTGGCCAAAATATTGGCTTATAGCATGTCGCTACATAATTTGCGTTGCAGTATATTTGTATGGATCAGTCCCAAGTCAAGGGAATCCAAAGGGAATGTAATAATGATTAATGGAATCCTCCAGGTGGTGTCAGGTACCTGGAGTCGACCCAACAGCAGGTTGTAAAACAGTTGTTAAACATGGAGTCTCCAGTCTGAGCTCTTTAAGAATCCTGACTGGGAAAATTGGATTCCAGTATTTAAAAATGATGAGGTGATTGTTACTTCATGCTACATCATGTCAATGCTGCATCTGATTAACACCGGATTTACTACTGATTGCACAGTCCTGGTCTCAATCACCACATGTGAATTCAAATAAGCAAATACTTGTTTAAGTCCAGGCTAAAAACCTATTTATTTATTTATTTAGCGCAGCCTGTTTGTAAATAGATGAGCCTTAGGTAAAGGAGCAGATCTGGGGGACTCATGGACGTAGAGTATTCTGGTGAACTGCTATGTTTAGATGCTGTCCTCCCCACTCTCATTGTTCACTCAGGTTTGTTGACGGTGAGGTGATTGGTTGCTTTACATCTCAGTTCCCCCTCATGTCTGTGTTTCCTTCTGGCTCCTCCCTTTTAGTGATGATGTCATAGTTAGTCCTGCCGGAGTCCCTGCTTGCACTTTGCACTAATATACATTCACCTTATACATTATGTGACTGTGACCAGACCTAACTGTTGCCATACCACTCCTTCTCTTCTTTCCCTCTTTCTCTCTCACTCCACGTGTCTCTCCAGAGCTGCCAGTGATCCAGACCCCCTCTGTCCTCTGGACCTGTCTGACTCGTCCTGGTGTCCCTCTTCTGGTTGGAGATCTGATCACATGGAGAATCTGGGACGCTGGTGGTGACTGGAGACGGTTCCACTTCACCATGAAGACGCTCCTGTCCTCGGCTGATACAGACAGCTGTCCTCTGAGGACTCGTGACTGCAGTCGCTCGATAGTTCAGGACTGGAGTTTCCTACAGTCTACCTGAGTCTCCAATAACCAACTGGACTCCATATGAACTTAAACACGTCTCCTGTTCTACTGAACTTCCAGCCTCCTAACACACAGTATGAGTGCAGGTCAATCCCTGCTCTCCGTTATCACCCAGATGAGGATGGGTTCCCTGTCGAGTCTGGTTCCTCTCAAGGTTTCTTCCTGTTACCATCTCAGGGAGTTTTTTCTTGACACCGTTGCTATATAATTTGAATTGAATTAGATACTTAAGAGGTTGCAGTGATTAATATGGTTCCAGCGGCATTCTACCGGCACGATTCCAGAGTGATGGGCGTGTCAGGGTGAGAAGGGAAGCGCTGTAATGAAGCGACGCTCCCATCATGCATAGCGTCCACTGTACGAGCCTCTGGAGACAGTGTTATGATCTGGGGTCGCTTCAGTCGCTCAGGTCGAGACTCAATAACATGAAGTCACATGACCACCTGAATGTACTGAATCACCAGCACATCACATCTGTGGAGCTTATCTTCCCTGTTTCTCCATAATTGTCCCTGTGTTTCAAAGGAATGTTTTTGCTCGTTAAGCCACACATTTTAGCCCCTATTAATTAATAAAGATATAAAAAAAAAATTCTAACTTACAGTACAGTACGGCATAACCCAGTGAAAAAGAGATGCGGACGACAACACCCTTTATTACTACTAAAAGAATGACAAACATACAACAGAGGACAAGGATACCTGCAGAGGATGAAGAACTACGATATACGCAATAATATAATAATGAGCCAATTTCTTTATGATAAAAAGTGAGTGTGAGCGAATATTGAACAGCTGTGAGTCAATTCGAACCCTGAGACACAGACAGAACATGAACGGAATAATTAAGGTGTGTCAATTAACAGCTGCGACGAGCATGAACGAGGGCTGGAGAAATAAATCACCCCTGCCATGTGACATCGTTCTTAGTCATGTTCATTTGCAGTTTGGACACTTCACTCTCGCACACTCTCGTCAAATCAGGGCTTTTAGTGCTTTGCAGAGAACCTACCACTTACCAAGTTATTTTGCTGTAAGGCAAGTAATTAATGAAACATCTGAAGACTTTCTGGTATCTGGTGAAAACCAAATCAGTGCGTGTTCCTGGAAAACTGTGGGCATGGGAATTGTGTTTATGTTGTGTTTAATTAATGCTCATTGCTCGATTTATATCCAAGATTGTTTGGGCACGTCAGCCAATTAGAGCTGATTGGATTGTAGGTTCATTCCTCAGCTCTCAAGTGAAATATTCTGGAATCTAGCCATAATGACCTATAATCTCTTGAAATAAGCTTACAATAAATCGAATATAAAGATTGCTAAGCTTATCTGTAATCAAATCTTACTGAAACGGTAAGCGAAAAACATCTTGTTCTACTGGCAGATCATTTATCTTCTTTCAAAAAAGAAACTCTGCCAAATTAAAACATGATATTTTTCACTTCGCAATGTACGTATCATTCAAAGAATATTTCACTTGCTAAGATTTTTGCAGTGCATGTTGTGTTTGGAACTCACAGGTTCTCCAGTTTTCCACATGGGTTCCCTTACGGTTCTCGCCTTGTCCAAGAGGAACTGATGACGCTGTAATGCCCTTAACTGTGAATGAGTGTGTGAGCGATAATCAGGGTGTTTTCCCGACATCGACATCAACCACCCTCTTTAGATAAATCATTTTTTGTTGTTGTTGTTGTTGTTGTTGTTTTTAACAGACATAAAATTTAATTTTGTGTTTGTGTAATGTGTTTATTTATTTATTTATTTATTTATTTATTTATTTATTTATTTTATAACTGTTGAACCATTGAGACCAGTTTCGAATTCACTGACTTTGATTTCAATCTCAGAATACAATATTGACACAGATTATGTTCTTTCAGGAACCTGGTCCTGGATGCCAGTGGATATTAGACAATTATGAGAAAAGTGTAGAGAATAATTATCCTGTGACTCAGAGGGTGCAGCAATACAAAGTGGAAATATTTGGTGAAAGCCTGCCCGTTGTGTGAAAGGAGACTTAGACTTCGGCAGACCAAGCCAAAAAATGGTGACACGAGATCTTGTCATAACAGCGCTGATATGCCAGGGGTGTGGTCACGGCCAACCCTTCAAACGCAGTCACTTTTATTAGGGATGATTAAGAGCAGCACAACAGTTCAGGTGTATTTATTGCTCGGAGCTCGGGTGTGCCTCAAACACTCTTACATTATCTCTTAATTAAACAAAAGCTCAATTCGGGTTGCTCTGATGATCTCGAAATCCCACTTGCTACTGCCAGGTGGGACTTACATCACTTTTGCTATGAAATGAAACAGCAGCTTGGCATGAGACAGAAACTTTGGTCCAACATCCAATAAAATAAAATGAAATTTAAAAAAGCAGAAAGGGTGATATGAATATTGGGAACGATTGATCCTGTTGTCATTTTCTCCCAAAAATGAGCACAGAGAGTGTTACCGTGCTCTGGGTGAATCCGCTCAGTTTAGTTTGCCTGCCTGCACAACCTCTTGTAAGTGTTGGTGCTAAATGTAAAATGATAAATTATGGTCGAATTTATGCAACGATTTAGAACAATTTACACATACTTGTACATTTCTTTCATCCTTTGGGTGGCATTCAAGTCAAAGCGCGACATTAGATTGTGCAGAATAACAGAACACAGTTCTGAAAGTAAACCCTCCTTTTATTTCTCTATACAATGCCCTGCTACATTAATGCACTTATCCCAGTGTTTCACTAGCGCTTGGACACCGTCAAGGTGGGAAGTTTTCTCAGTACGCCGGAGCCGCTGCTCGGGCCAGAGCTGGACTGTCTGCTTCACTTCTAAAACACTGGGCTCCTTTGATGGAACTCCTTTAATGCCGCTTCCAAATATATGGAAATGTCTTGGAGTGTATATGGAGGTCAGGACTGATTCATTTCTTCCAAAAGTTGCCAGCATGATATTTACTGTATCACTTTTCAAGGATCACTGAATGTTCACGAGAAATGGAATGTGTTTGCAGTGGCCTCCAAAAACCACCCCAGCCACTCGTGGACATACAGCCAGAGCTAATGAAGGAGAAAGGTTACTCAGATTATTCATCATGACATAAAAAAATATATATATATATATATATATATATATATATATATATATATATATATATAATATTAGATTAAGTTCCTCATTCTCTTTGTCTCTTTGTGTTTACTGCCAGCTCACAAATCACCGAGGTGCATATTGCCACCTGCTGCATCACAGAGTGTAAATGAACATGTGTCTTCAGGTACGGACAATATTAATAATGTGGACAGTGGGGAGGAGGGACGGGGGAGCAAAATCAATCAAGCCTAAAACAAACAGCAATGAATGAAAATTTAATTGCTTTAATTGCTTCAATTTTCTTAAATGGAAATTGGCTGTGTATAAGGAAACATGATCAGATTCCCAATTAGAATCTAGAACTAATATGTCTAACATGTTTATCCATAAACAACAAATGACTGTATGGGTTTTTTTTGTTTTGTTTTGTTTTTTTGGAGATTACACTGCCATGGTTAGTGCTGCCACCTTTAAATGTTAAGTAGTTGCCCATCTGCTCGTACAGACTTTCATGCCAGGTAAATGATTGTCGGTGCACAAAACCGATAGAGGAGGTTATTTACGGTTCAAGGAGAAGTTACTGTAATTCACCATATTGATTGTACAGGGAGTAACGATCCCTTCAGTAAAAATACAATTTACAGTAGAGCATAGTGTCGAAGCCTATGCAGTAGGTTTGCTACATAACCCACATTTCCTAAGCTATACTTATAACTTGGCATGACTTAACCTGCACCGTACAATCAGTGGCTTTGTGTGTGTTCGTGGGTGTTTCCGAAAAAAAAAAAAATGCGCCCTGTTTGCCAGAATGAGTTGAAAGCACTTTGTCATTGTCAATCACTGAAATGCTTCAAAAAAATTAAAAAAAAATCAAACAAACTTTGAGTCGGAAAGAGAGAGAGAGAGAGAGAGAGAGAGAGGAGCAACAAAGACGCTGGAATATGATTCAGACTGGACGAGCGGTGCAGTTACAGGAACGCACGCTTTCACCACTTTTGCTGTTGCTTTTCATTGTTTGGCCTCCATAGCAACTGCCTAGTATGGGAGTGTGTGCGTGTGTGTACGTGTGTGTAAGAGACTTCCTGTACAGAGTAACACAGTGAGCTTTCATCCAGTCTGTGTTTATGCTCTCTGTGGAATTATATCTCAGGACTTCCAGAGTGACTCACCCTCGAAAGATGCCACAAATTCAGCGCTCCAGTTAGCACAGACATGTTCTGCTCCTCAGTTCCATTCCCTGAATTTCCTTCTTTTTTTTTTTCATTTAAAAGATTCGAGATCAGACCGTCATTTGGAATGTCAAAGGGTGCAGGGAATACTGAAGTCAAGTTAGAGGCACAGTTCCAACACGCCATGCTAGCTGTTTGGTGAATGTTTAATCGAGGGTGTTCAGGATGTTTGGGTGTGGCCTCATCACAACTTCTCACTTCTCTACACCAGCAGAGGTGCAACTGATCTAGTCTTTCCTTAGAAGTAGGCTAATTGTTTATTCTGAACTTGCTTTAAAAAAAGAAAACAAAAACAAATCGAGAAGGGCATTTCCAAGGGGTTCCGACGCATTATGTGAATTGTCTTAATGGTCTCCATTAGAATTTTTGTGGTTATCATTAAATGCCATCAGAACACAATAGCCCATTATCATTACAATACAGTGACATAAGCCACTTCAAGATACAGGATTTACGGTTCGTGGTGTCTTTAAGAAATGAAAATCTGCATGTAATTCCATGTTTTGTTTATATTAATGTTGAGAAAGAGAACAAAAGAGTGGCTGGTGAGAGAGGCGCTGTAACGTGACTGACAATAGGAACTAACTCATCACATACAGTATTGCTTTTTAAAATATAAGGGATTCAAATCAAGGCCTAAACGGTTCAGCTTTGTGGCAGGATCTCAACAAAGTCTCTGCTTCATCACACCACCCTGTCGTGTAACAGCACGTCCTGTCATGCATTATTGTTTTCGCTTTGTATGATATATTGTGGGATGAGTGGAGAGTCAGTGAGCTTTAAACTTGTCGGATCAGATGGGGTGGAGACTTTTGAGAGGCATTAAGTTCACTCTTAATAAGAGCACTTTCACTCTCTCCTATAGTGTAGACTCTGGAGATGCTTCACTGGACCCCTGAGAAAAGCAAACAAAATCTCCGACCTCACTTACTGTACAATGGACATTTGAGGGCAGCCGTGATGAGAGTTTGAAATACTGTTGCATGACGCAGATCATAACCCTGCTTCCAGAGGCTTGTACAGTGGCCGCTATGCATGATGGGTGCATCGGTTCGTGTGCTTCCCTTCTTACATTTATCCTGTGAAGTTGAGGGTCCAGCACTATCGGTCCAGGGTTTAATAAAATGTGTTGGAAACCCAATTCCAGTCATTTCATCTTCATCCCCTAGTCTGACCAAAGGCTCTCAAGGACGTGATTATTTAAATCCAAACATTGAATTTAGAAACATTGAGTTTAGGCCAGACGATATGCGTTTATACGGACTTTTACTTCGACACTGGAACAATACAGTAAAAACGCCACTCTCTAATGACTCTCCCTCCTTCTCTCACCTTCTCCATTGTTCACCCAACGGGGCGTTTCTGACAGGGGTGGACACGTTGACGCTGGAGGATACGAATATGTGGAATTTCAATTTCCCTCAGACTGAAGACGCGACTTGGAAAGGTGTTGAAACATTTCACCTAACAGACTGTAAAAGAAGCCCTTTTCACGTGACTCGACTCCTAGATAACCTCGGAGAATCGGCACAGATACAACAGTAAAAGGTCTGGTTTCTCGAAGGTTTTTGGGTATCCATTCCTCATTAGAGACACACAACTGAGACACTTTTATTGTGATGTATGGAAAAGTCCCTATATATTGTACACACAAGCATGTAAGCTTAAAGAGCAAATAGTCTCTGAAAGGTCCAGTATTGGAAAAAAAAAAAAAAAAAAACGCAAAGCAAATGCTTTTGCAAAATCAGACAGCTGGGGATAAAGTTTTTTAATTTTGGAATCCTGGAATTTGTGGCTTCAATAAATATTCCGTAGATTCGCAATGTTTAAAAAATACTTCATAATCCACTTTAGCCCACCTCCAACATTCAAGTCATTCACGCACTTGACAGTTTACTTGCTCATGGGTGCATGCAAACACACACACACACACACACACACACACACACGCACACCTGACAGGATTAAGATTTCACTCAAGGCTCAACTCAAAAGCAGATTTATGTGTCAAACTGGTAATAAGGCCTTCAGCTTTTCAACATCTGTGCTGACGACAAATTGCAACCTCTTCTAGAATGTTCAGTATGTCAGCGCCACAATTGTAGAAAGTATCGCTGTCATTGTTATTTAATGTGGATTTTACAACAGTTAGTTCTGACCGAGCAACCTGATTGTGGGACAGGAGTTCCACCAGTAACAACAGACAGTAACAGTGCTGTGACGTGTGACTATATGTATGACCGGGCGTGTCCTACTGTGCAGTGGCTAAAACTGTGGGTCGCAGCATGGGTGAGAGTAAGTCACGCAGTACTGAGGAGAGAGCAGCTGCCTGCCAAAACCTACATTCACAACCAGTCACAGAAGCACTTTCAGCACCAGCACACATCTGATAACGTCATGTCATCGGAAACAGCACGTTCCACATCGCCTCTGAACCGTCCGTCTTCTTTTATCCATGGCTACAAAACTAACTAGCTTATAACACAAGACTAAAGACCCAAATCCCTCTTTAACCCCTGGAACAGGGCACTACTTGGTGTAATCTGGAGAAATCTATGGGGAATTTCTGTTACGAGTATGTGACTTTTTTGAATCTTTGTATTGGGGTGGATAAAGGAGGCTTGAACTGAGGTGTCAGCCCAGTGTTTCTTTGGTACAAATTGGGATGCATTCATAAGTGCATGTGTGGATTTAAGTTCAGATTTTGGAGGTCGGTTTGTACAAATGTTGACCCTAATCCTCTACTTGTGTGTATTGATAAGTCTCGATGGTCTTGAATTCTTTTCATGGTATTGAAGGTAGGAAAAGCCCAAGCCCTGATGGTATTCATGGTAAGTTTTTGAAAACTTTACTGATACAGTATTTTCTGCTATATTGTTCAGTTGTTTTTACAACTACATAATGTCCCTGCTTTATAGAAAGATAAAGAAGAACAAAATTCCAAAGATGCTCAATGATTTCACTCTAGTGGCACTAACCTCTCTTGTCATGAAAACCATTGAAAGAATTGTGAGGAATGTATTTTGGATTCTGTACACGATCAATCAGACCTGCTTCAGGTTGGGAAGAGTACTCCAAGTACTGATGTTGGCTTGACTTGCTGGCTGACGGACTTTTAACAGGGAGATGACCGTGTCTGAGGGTAAATGCTCATCCAGTGGAGCCCCTCAGGGTTGTGTCCTCTCTCCTTTTTGAGTTGTTTTAGTTACGAATGAACGCACATCCCCATCCGCCGTAATTACTATGTTCAAAGCAAAACTCTCTCTCTTTCATTCAGACGTGAGAGCGATGGGTTTCCTTCACCGATTACGGCAGATGGGGAATTTAAACGTGTAAGACAGTTTATTGTGCCCCAGCCTATTAGTTAAGGGTGCTGCATTCCGATCGGCAAGTAGTTCCTGATAAGTAGACTGCACAGACCACAGCAATCGGCAATCTCTTCCTGTGATATCACGGATGTTTAAAAAAAAAATTACTTCATACTAAATCCTGATAGTTGTATGGCAATTTAGTTGCATAAAAAATGAGTTATTCCTATTGTTCCTATATTCCTAATGTCATTATATAATGCCTGAGGACAACTTGGTGTAGTCACTGATTGTTTATGATTTCAGGATTGTCTTTTTCCAGCACATCATCTGACTTCACAATGGAGATGAGGATTACGATTGTTCCCTTGATGCAAAATGCCGTATGTCAGGCTATCATCATCAGTTCATCAAAACTTTTATATAGGTGATTTATGTGGATTTTCTTGTTTTTTTCTGGAATATGTTATACCTTATGTAAATCAGTGTTGATATTACTTAAACATATTAAAGACATGTCCAGTAATCAGTTCTGGGGTTGTTTTTCATAAAAATGAACATCATTAGATGGAGTCCAACTAAAAATAAAATTGCAAAATAACTGCATGGCCAAAAGTGCAGCAGTTACAGTATAACTCATGAGGAGGAGTTTCTCTAATCATTTGTCAAAGAAACGGTTCCTCCTTGGAATCAGCTGCTGAGGCATACGCGTCTCCACAGGTCTTACTGCTGATTTCCATGGATATAAACTTATAAACTGTGGGGAAATGGCTCAGGATCTCCACTTGACTATAAATATTCAGTCACCTTAGTGTCGAATTTGGGAGAAGCTGTATTCTCCTCATCTAAAGCAAGTAAGTCATTCTCACTGCTGAAGTGTTGCATCCTACCTAGCCCAGTGTGGTGAGAAATCAATTCACCCATTAGTCAGCAGAGACCATTATGCAGATCATTGAAGAAGCTATGTAAAGCAAATTCCTTGATTATTACCTAATGTAAATGTAAATACTGAAGTTAGGAAAATGTATGCATTATATTACTCCCTTACAAATAAACTCATTACAATAATGTACTACTTGATACAGTATATTACCCCAACACTGCTTGCATTTGCAAAAATGTAAGTGTAGTAAATATACAGATTATATATACAGTAGGAAGAATGTAGACCTACAGTGGTTAGTTATGGTTAAAATATTGCATATCCATACAGTATTTGGGAGCAATAGTTAATTCTAGCACTGACCAGGGCTGCTAGAGCATTAAACAGTTTTTACTCTGTATTTTAGAAACACATCCATTCACATACAAATTCAAACAAACAACTGTTGCAGCACAGATGCAACCATTTCACAATACACATTTAGCACAATATTTAGCATCGGCTCCCAATAGTTAATGACATTAACAGCAAAAATCATTTTTTTATTCCATTTTAAGTATGAACAGGGTCAAACAGCCACAAATATTACTCGTTGTTTAAAAGATTCACAAGATTGAATTGCAGCAATGTAAATGTCACACCCAAAGGACTGGGACGCAGCACTTGGATGTACAGCCCTTTTACTGTTACTGTAAAATTGCCCATCGGTGGGTTGGATTCCCAGACTTGGGACACAGCACTGGAGTGGTCAGAAAGAGGTATTACACAGACTGTTCAGAGCCTTAAAAAGCACGATGAATAAGTTGATTGAACATCACATGCAATGACAATCTAACATACAGCCAGTATATATTTGTTTTAGTTTTTTTATGTTTTGGCGTTTGGCCCCTGTAAACCACCATCTTGAATTTTCTGGTTGGAGATCCCGTCACATGGATGCCCCGTGTGGTCTGCCTGGATGCGCTTGGTGGCTGGGGATGGTTTCCATGAAGACTGTCCTATCATCGATTGATGCTCTGGGGACCTGTGACTTCAGTTGTTCGATAGCTCAGGATTGGAATCTCCTACAGTCTACCTGAGCCTCCGGGAACAAACTGGACTCCTTTTAATTTAAATTTTAACACATCTCCTGTTACACTGAACTTCCAGTACACATTATTATGCTGATCATTCTCTGCTATCCGTTATCACCCAGATGAGGATGGGTTCCCTGTTGAGTCTGGTTCCTCTCAAGGTTTCTTCCTATTACCATCTCAGGGAGTTTTTCCTTGCCACCGTCGCCCTCGGCTTGCTCATCAGGGACAATCTTATCATTCTGACTCATACACATTGCATAAAAACTGACTTCTTTTTATTGTGTAAAGCTGCTTTGCGACAATGTCAAATTGTTAAAAGCGCTATATAAATAACATTGAATTGAATTGAATTGAATTTGCCATGAAACATTCAAAATGCCAGTGAAATCAAAGCAAGTGTGGCATTAAGCATTAATTCAGGAATTACAGACATGTTCATACACACCTCCATTCTGGGGGTTCATAAATGTGGAAAAAAATAAAATAATAATGAACTCAAGGATTGCCTTTAATGCTTGGATGAAAATCTTTTGCAGTCCAAACCTGCCTGAGGTCTGAAACCCATGGACATGGTGACCAGTGCTGAGTTTCCTTCCTCAAGACCTTTACTGCTGCTTGTTTGTGAGTGTTTCTACCTAGAGCTTTGTCTTCACTTGGTGAAAAGCATGTTTTACTTTTATTTACTTGCAACTTTTGTGACAGTTTTAAATTTCTAGACAAACGTTTAACCTGCCAGTTAGTGTCCGATCACAGCTGCACGCAGTCACACCGACAAACTCTGACGTGTCGTTTCGTCCCCCAATTAGAGAAGATCGACCACAAGTGCTATCAGTTTAGCCCTGACGTCTGGTGTTACTGAACATAGTTTGACTGTCCCTTAAACGTTCCCGTTCGCCATCATCTCTTTGATAAATTATTCTGCTGAACATTTTCAGTGAAGTAAGACTGCGACGTCACAGTCTAGACCGTATTTCTCAATGCTGAATTTCCTTTTAAAACACAGAAAGATACAAAGTTTTAGGCACATCAGTAGCAGATTTTCCGTTTATGACTACTGTACATTCATGACGTGTCTCACCTGCTGGTCTCATTAGATTTGGCCGGATGCAGGAACTCGAAGATCATGTTCACAAATTTGCCACAGAGGTTCACAATTCACTTGAAAACTCCTGAGGCATGGACACAGAGGTGGACACCCCGGCTTCAGCAAGGAAAAGTCCTGATACTTATTTGTTTTGTTAATTAGCTCAAGCAGCTTGTTTTGAT
>QNUK01000732.1:0-95000 GCA_013621035.1 Clarias magur | reverse complement strand
TTAAAGAAATTTAAGTTTAAATCTGCCTCAAAAGACTATATATATATATATATATTGATTTTTTTTCTTCCTAACTTTCCATGCTGCTCGTACGTCTTGTTTGCATTCCTGTTCTACATTCATGTGATGGTGTTGTGTTAGCAAGCGTGGAGATTCACTGCAAAGTGAGATAATTCCATTCTCAAGAAAAACTAGAATATCATTCTATACACAGTATAAAACAGGTATTGGGAATGTTTTTAAATTTCCCATTCATATAACCTTTGTTATGACATAATTGAGCGATTGAACGTTGGTGCTTTCTACTCTGATCAGTTGCATGATGAAGTCCACGTGTGCCTAAATGAATTCATAAGACAAATGTAGGAAAGGCATGCGTCTGCCTATAGATGGTCTCGCGGTAGGTTCTAGTTATAATTGACTAAATTCAGTTACATTTTTATTTAATTGAAAGTAGCTTGTCCATGTCAGAGTTCAAGCAAGGAACTCTTTTCAGATAAAGAGAATTATCTGCTGACATACAAGACAGGATTGTGACAAGACCTGGATCTGAAAGTTTTTTCTCCCAGATCTGGCAACCCAGCAGACCTGAGAAATCAGTGATGGAGGGTCTTGGCCAGAGAAGTAGCAAAAATCCGGAGTCACTCTAAATGAGGTCCTGAGTTCCCAGGTGGAGATGGAAGAGCCTCACAGAAGGTCAACCATCACTGCAGCGCGCCACCGATCAGTGGTGTGTGTACACTGGTACAGCAGCCGGACAGAAGCCCCTGAAGGACTCTCAGAACATGAGAAACAAATCCTTTGGCCTGATTATTAAAACCATCCCTGCAGTCAGAAACGGTGGTGTGGGAATCTGTTTTTTGCAACAGCGGCTGGGAGACTTGTCAGTATAGAGGAGGGGGAAAGGCCGCAGAACAATAAAGAGCAATGCTGAGTGAAAGCCTTCTCTCTATTGCTCAGGATCTCAGGCTCGGTTTACATTTCAACAAGACAACGAGCAAGAAGGCGCAGGAGTGGCTTCAGAACAGCTCTGCGAAAATCCTGGAGTGGCCCGGCCCGAGTCTGGACCTGAACCAAAATCCTGCTGGATGAATTTTAAATAGAGATACAGGAAACTCATGCTTTGCTTGTGTTTTAGTGGGTCACTGGCAACACATTGAAAAAAGAAAGACAATGTTTAGTTTTAATGCACACAAAAATATTTCACTCACTCACTCATCATCTATACCACTTAATCCTGTATTCAGGGTCACGGGGGCGGAGCCTATCCCAGGAGACTTGGGGCACATGGCGGGGTACACCCTGGACAGGGTGCCAATCCATCGCAGGGCACACACACACACACACACACACACACTATGGGCAATTTGGGAACGCCAACTAGCCTAACCTACATGTTTTTGGACTGTGGGAGGAAACCGGAGAACCCGGAGGTGCAAACTCCAAACTCCATGCACACAGAGACGGGAATCGAGCCTGGCCGGGGATCGAACCCGGACCCTGGCGGTGCAAGGCCACACTGCTGACCACTACACCACCGTGCCGCCCCAAAAATATTTCAATGTCTAATTAAATTTCAATTAGATTTGAAATGGAATTTTTCATATATAATAAGATTTTTTCCATGTCATGTGCAAGTGGTGTTGGAGAATGATTGTGCACAGTGTACAGTTCACACAGACAGATGGGTCTCTTCTGCAAATCTTTATCAAGGATCAAGCGTTTCACTCGCTGAACGTTCACGAACGACTGGAGTGGGGTGCGTCGTTCACAGCCTTCTTTAAAAAGTTCGCACCGTTCGAATGCGTCTCTACTGAGTCTCATCACTTCAGTTTCTTTTACACTTTCATTCACCAGAAATTTCAACACAAGTCCCAGTTTGACTTGAACATGCCATTTATAAATACACGTCTGGGTGTGAAAGACAGAATGTTTAAGGAAACCCTTAGGCATTTCAGCACATATACATGAATATTTTTTGTGATAAATGAAACCAACCTGGGATCAGAACCTGGGATTTCAATGTGCCAATTCTGCAGAAGTTGGTTCATGTGGAAAGTTCTTTATAAAGATCTGTGCAACAAGCTGATGGTAATAAAAGATTTAAAGGTCATTCCAAAAACACACCAACACCGTTTACTTTCTTTAACTGGAAGAAAAAAAAAAATGTTTCTAAATGTCACTTTACTAGTTTTTCCTTTCGGGACGTTTTCACAAGTTGTCCACTGTGTGTTAGGACTGAAACATTTACGTGCACAGTTTGCCAAGTTGGAAAGCAGAGCAACTAATCCCCCGAGTTTCTGTTAGTGCTGCTGAAGGGAGGATTAAACCTGTCGACACTTGCTCCGTGAAAGGAGAGGGACAAAAAAAAAATACAGAAAAAGAGAGATAGAGAGATAGAGAGAGAGAGGGTGGGGTGGATTTGAGGTGGAGCTGGATGAAATGCTCAAGGCAAACATCTGTCACTCTCCAGCACAATCTCAGCAGCTCTGCCCAGTTGTGGCAACGAGAAGAATGTGTATACATTTTTATTCGTTCATATTCTCTGTCCGTTCTTTCCAGTTTGAATTGTTTCCGTAACAATAACACTCATCAGCATCAGTGTGGCTCATCTGAGCTCATAAACACCAACACAATGTAATGCTCATTTCTACCCAACATGTAGCAGCATGAACCTCCAGCTTCACCTGCGAGGAACTTCAGCTTCTGGGTAACTTTCTGGTAAGCTTCTGCACATTTCGCTTCATCTTTCTCAGTTGCAGAAAGAAACGACGGCCAAGTGTGAAGTTTTTGAAATGTCTCAGAAGAAGGTTTGACTTTTTGCACATTGTGATCTGTTGCACAGAACATTTTAAAACCTCCTACAAAACCCTGGACGTGGCTAAGGATGATTAAGCAATGAATTCACATTTCATGGAAAAACATACAGTGCTGTGCAAAGGTCTTGACCCCACCCCCACCCCTCATTATTGCTCTATATTCATTTAAGGAAATAGAACAAATGTTTTACTGTGACAGGCTGAAAAGTGACCAAAGGTACAATTTTGGTTGGCTCGTTAAATTACTGAGCAGCGACTTCTTTCCCCCGCCCGTCTGGGTCACCGCTCAACATTCAGCATCAGCAGTATACCACACACCGATCCGATCATCTGTCACGATCCGCACCTGTTTCTCACTGTTTTCATGCCTTAAGTTGTCTTTATGCTTGAACGATCCATAGGATCCATAAAATAAATAAAATTCCTCTTTACCTGCTCAGGTGCAGGGTGCAGGGTGCAGGTCCCTCAGAAAGCCCGGAGAACTATTCCCCAGATTAGAAATAGAAAAATGTTAAGAAATGAGGGGGGTCAAGCATTTTGCAGGCACAGGATATCATTTCATATCATTTCCCATGTAGATAACTTTACACTAATAGTATTCTTTCATCGCTGACATTTTGCCAAGATAAGGAAAATACTGTCACTATACAGACGATACAGAAAAATGAGTTCGTGCTTTTGTCACCTGTAGGTTGGACTATTGTAATTCTGTAGGTGCATAAACAAGCTTCAGTTAGTCCAGATTGCAGCAGCGAGAGTCTCCGAGTGAACTGTCAGTGTCTTCTGATCCGCCACGTCTACTTCGATCAAAGGGAAATTCTTACACTTAACAGTTTTGTAACTGAGCCTCCAATAATGACCTGGACTCCATATGAACTTAAACACGTCTCCTGTTCTACTGAACCTCCAGCCTCCTAACACACAGTATGAGTGCAGATCAAATCCCCGCTCTCCGTTATCACCCAGGTGAGGATGGGTTCCCTGTCGAGTCCGGTTCCTCTCAAGGTTTCTTCCTATTTTTTAATCATCACTGTCAACCCTGGCTTTCTAATCAGAGAAAAACTGATAACTATAATTAATAAACATTTACAATTGACAACACTTTTCAAATATATATATATTTATTTGGTAAAGCTACTGTGCGACACTGACCATTGTTCAAAGTGGTATATACATAAACCTGAATTAAATTAATTAGTTTTTTCTGGTGATTATTAAGTCCACAAGTTAAAAAATCTGTATGTTTAAAAAGGCTAATAGATTATATATTAAGACTGTTTTTTTCCTAGAAGTTGTTTTATGCGTCATCTTGTGGCAGTATAGGTAACATAATAATAATAAGAAGAAGCAGAAGAAGAAGAACAACAACAACAACAAAAGGCATATCAGCACCTAGAAGTCATATCGAATATTAGCATATTAAATACATTTTTTTTATCTTCAGCTAATTTCAACACATATATTTGAACATACTGTAAATGAGGGATCAGCATTTCTAAAATCCTAACATTACATTAGTTTTAAAAATTCTAGCAACATGCCTGTGTGTCCTCTACTAATTCTTCATATTTATTAATAAATCTAAACATACAAAATGAAAACCATAAAAGGGTTGCATTGGTGTGAGGTTTTGCATAAAATCTTTTAAATACAGTTGCAAAAGGAAGCTGAGGAATACGCTGCTAGCGCCACCTTGTGGCTCCAGTGTGTGGAATTGTCTTCATTTATTCATTCATTCATTCTCAAACATTTTATCTTGTAAGTGTACATGTTTTAGAAATGGCTCTTCACTGCTTGAGCATATATGTGGTCTGATGTAGTCTGCTGAAATGGCAACTACAGATAGATTACTTTGCCTTTACTTTTGCACAAAATCTTCAAATTGTACTTTTATATAAATAAGTGCTTGTGTCATGGACGCTTCAATAAATATCTGATGACACACCTAGTATAAACATCTGGATTTACAGAATATACAAGCTGCTGAAAACTCCCATTTTCTGTGGGACACCTTTTCCTGTTCGGATGTGAGATTCATTTGCAGAAGGCCGTCTGATAAACTAATCAAACCTGAATATGGCTATATACGTAACTAGCTTTAAATAACGAAATGTACCCAACTAATTTGCATGGTCATAATATCTACTTCATCCTTTTACACCAGAAAATCACACAGGAAAGCAATTTCTAGTCAAATAACACTTTCAATGGTAGAGTAACTAATGGGTGCTTAAAACGTCACTGAATGACATTATATCCTCTATATAGTATATTGTTTGAATGACATGGCGAGGACCATTTGCATATTTAACTGCAACAGGAAATGGAAGGGGGAAAATAAATAAAAGGGGGTGAGACCACTAGTGTGTTTGTTTACTACTTATTTCCAAAGGTGAATTAGCGAATCCCCCAAAAAGGTGTCAGGGAGCTTCAGAAGCCGACAAGGCGCCAAATAATAAACAAAATTCCCTCTAGCTAGTCCCGAAGTGAAATACCTAATCGCACCAAAAGAAAAGAAACCGAAATACGAAAAAAGCACTACACCTACTTCCTGACTAAGCAAAACCAGGGGAAAACAAAGTATAAACAAAATGGCACAGACGTCCCACTAAGCCACGATATACAGAATTATATACACGTTTGTACAAAATGTATTTACAAATCAAAGCAACCAAACCAAAGTAGAGCAAATAAAAAACGCGGTCAAAACAAGCAAGCGGTCGTACAGGGAAAAGTCTAGCAAATATCAATCAACATCCAAAGTGGGAAAATCAGAGTGTAGTCAGAAAACGTAGCAAGGGGTCGCACACAGTATCTCTTTCACATCAGTCACAATATAATCAGTAAGAAAAGACACAGTCTGCAGAAGTCTAGCCTGAAGCGCTTAAGTAGGTCTCTGGGTATCCCAATCGTCAGGCAAGAGGCGCG
The DNA here is from genome assembly GCA_013621035.1 of Clarias magur. NCBI lineage: Eukaryota > Metazoa > Chordata > Actinopteri > Siluriformes > Clariidae > Clarias > Clarias magur. Next base: position 89,253 of record QNUK01000732.1, on the reverse strand, counting down.
ATCGACTAGGGTAGAACAGGTGACCAACCAACCTATTGCAGGAACCAACTGGTTGCAGTGGGCAGGATCTGAAAGAATAAGAGACACACTAATAACACACTGAGAGATAAAGTGAGTTTAATATAACGATTAAACAGCAGAGATAGGATTAGAGAGGAAAACACAGTGAGACTAATGGATCTGTCTGGAGATGCTGCTGGTCTGGACACCACACACCAGTCTGTGGTTCTGGCAAAGCGGTTCTGAGAGCAAAGACTCTCTTTATTTCTCCACATAATCCCCTGCTACACTAATGCACTTATCCCTGCATTTTACTAGTGCTCAGATTCTTGAGAGTCCTGCATTTTAGCATTGATGCTGATGCTGATGCTGATGATGTGAAGCAGGTAGTCATATAATTGAACATAAATCCCCAACCCTGGAAGTGCCAGGTGCACCATCCTACCTTCTTTCTTCCAGCATTTTGTCTCTTTGGCAGTCTAAATGACCAGGCCCAGGTTGATGTTCATGAGTGACTGGTAGTTGTGCATTGTTGAGCCATGTCATGTTTAGCACTCTGAAGGGCCTCCTGTACATGGATATGTGATAAAGATGAGATAAAAGTCCACTTTTTGCACAGTAGCTCCACATTTATCATTATTCTCTTGCCCTAATAACTTATTATTCCAACTCAGTTACTACAGCTTATATGAGTAACATTCTGGCAGGTGTTCTTGGAGGAGTATTTCTGTTTATGACTGAAATCTTTTGATGCAGGGTAGACTTAACTAACATTAAACTAACATCAGTTAATATTGGCAGTTGTTGAATGTTTCCATCTTTTGCAGTATCTTGCCATTTTCTTGACCTAAGGACATGCCAATGTCTTAAATCTCCACTGAGTCTAGCAATATGTTGATCTACTTGGATGTTTTTGCATACAGCTTGATGTCATTTATGTAAAGAAGATGGCTAATCAAATGACCACGGCCTTTGATCTTGTACCCTCCCTGTTGTGTGCATCATGATGGTAAAGAGTATGTTAAGTCCGAGGAAGAAGAGGAGAGGTGACGGAGAATCTCCTTGGAAGAGAATACAATTTATTTTGATGAGGGTCAGTTGTTATTGACTTTGGGAAATCATTACCATTGTCATTTGTCCATTGCCATGTTCATTATTGGCAAAGAATCTGTACAAATTTTAAGGACTTTGTTTAGCCGTTTGAGTGGAACTGAATCAGACGCCTTCTGGTAATCAATGCTCAGGTCTTCTTCATTTAGTAGGTAATGGATCTTCTGAAGCACCATCAGTATGGTGACACAATGTTGTTATCAGTGCAGTGATGGTGAAGTTTCTCATCAATTGTAAAGGTCAGGATGTTTCTAGGATGTCGGTGGTAAGCAAGCAATTGGGCACCAGCTCATAAAAAGCCCTTCACCCACTTGGCCTCTAAGTATGTCATTAAACTGCTGTAGGAATGAATGGGCTGTCATAAGATGTTTCAAGTAAATGTTGGAATGTGGATCTTGACAACGCATGAGGTTTTAAAATGTGTTACTTTTTTCTTGCCATATTGAGGGCTTTAAGAGATATCGGTTGGAATCGGCTTTGGGTTATTGTTGAGGTAGATTGGGTGATTTCCCTGAGGTGGCTTGCCATATCCTTGTGTTCACCCATATTTGAAGGTATACCGCCCCAGAAGGTCTTGAATTTATGCTTATTTTGTCATCTGTGGCAGATCTTCTCTAGAACACCATTTCATCTTGTCTGAATCATTTGCAATCTTTTGTTTGCTATTGTGCCTTTTGAGGGTTCTGAAAACTGCATCATAGTATAAAAGAATGTGTTGTGAGTGTTAGTCGATGATACTGATGCGAGTATTAGTTTCCACCAGAAAGCCATACTCAATCGCTGAAATCCTTATACTGATAAAGTATTAATAAAAACATTACATCTTTGAGATACTGGAATTGTGGATTTTGAAAAGGGTTTCCAGTCTTGCCCGGTAGCCAGGTCATCCGGCTTTTACTGCATAGTGACAAAACCTGAGCTCTTGCATCCGTTTCATCCTACACACACCTTCTCGTATTCACAGGCATGTTATTGTGCACAATGCCTGATGGTCAAGATGTGTCGACAGACATCTTTATTTGAGGCGGAAGCCTGTTTGGGCTCTCAGAAGTAGCATCTCCTTCACCCCATCCAGCATGAGTGGCATCACTTCTTTCTGAGGGCTGATGATGGTTATTGCTCAGTTGAGTGGCCTGAGTGGATAGTTGTAATGCCTGATTTAACTCTGCTAGGCTTTATCAATAGCCATCCTCCAGTGTTGCTTGAGGTCAATATGTTTTGAATGAGGCTGCCAGCCTAAGCCTAGGATGTAGACCTTGATAACCCATGTGATGAACAATATGGTTTTGCATTTCTACGTTCCCAAAGGGAGGTAGCTGGGTACTTTGGGGGCACAAACATGTTTTTTTTGTGTGTGTGTGTGTGTGTGTGTGTGTGTGTGTGTGTGTGTGTGTGTGTGTGTGTGTGTGTGTGATATTTAGTTGTGGGTCATCTGAGGGGTATTATTATTATTATTATAATTAGTAGTAGTAGTAGTAGTAGTATTGTTGTGGTTATTAGTAGTACTTTTTTATCATGCACATTTACAGCTGAATTATTTTACTATTCAGTAACCCTCACACTGCAGGGTTCAGCGTTCCGGCTGGTGTATCTTCAGGCCAGACATTATTAGTTTTATCATGCCCTTTTGGCATCTTTCTCCACCCTCTATATATTACTGTACTGTAATTACTGACAGATCTATAGATATGAACATGTGATGACGCCCAGCCCACACACACACACACACACACACACACACACACACACACACACACACACACACACACACACACACACACACACTGTAGCTGTAAAGATAACACCTGATCTCTCCAGGATTGCTCCCCCACATATACTGCTAGAGGTCATGACTATGGCGTTCATGCAAAACAAACTGTATATTTTATGGACCTCCAGCTGTTGTACTTTGATACAGCGGATGTTTTTTTATTTAACTGCTCCCTCCAGTGCAATTTAGTTCTCATAGAGAAATTCTTCAGGCAGTCGTCTAACCATTTCACTGCACATCACACTGTGTATAACAGAACTCTGCATCTCCCAGTACCTCCAAGCTGCAGGCGTGAGAGAATAGAACGTACGTATTGCTGATCAGATGCTCACATATTCAAACCCCAGTACCACAAAGCTGTCACTGTTGGGACAGTAGTGAACCTGAAGGCCCTCAACCCTCAACTGCTCAGATGGAGAACGAAACCTGCGGTAGGACGGAGTCACATTTCTGTCATACTGTTACCGTACTGTATATATTTTATTATTATGAGTATTTTTATCATCATTATGTAAACAAAGGATTTTCACATTACACATGACAACAACAACAATGTGGTGTGTGTGTGTGTGTGTGAGTGTGTGTGTGTGTGTGTGTGTGTGTGTGTGTGTGTGTGTGTGTGTGTGTGTGTGTGTGTGTGTGTGTGTGTGTGCCACCCAAACCTACCCACCACTCAGGACACTCTCCACCCCGGGCCATCATACACACACCTCAAGTATATTTTTTGTTTATCTGTTTGTTTGTTTGTTGGGCTCTTAATACATATATGTGTATCTCACCTGGTGTCTGATGCATTACAAAGGTGAAACTTTCTACCCATCCTTAGGTTTATGTTAGAGGTTATCTCGGGACAATATTTGGATGAATGTCTGTATGAAAGGTTAATATAGTGTTAAAGTGTTTTGATCTGTGTTTTGTGTTCTTGTGTTCATACTCTCTTACGCTCTTCCTGTTTTTAAGACATATGGCGAATGAATGAACATAAATGACTGCTTTTGGGAACATCAATAAGCTTTGCCATTGCCTGCCACACTACAGGAGCGCTAGTGATATTTATGATATGATTTCCGTGGAACTCTTCTTTGCAATGGAGCATTTTTATTGTCAGTATGTTCTTATGGTCTTCAGTTTTTCTTCCCGGCATTGGCGGAACCTTTGGACCAGCACTGTTCTACTGATGTACTGATCTACTTGGTGTGAACAACGGTCGTCTCACTGCTCGCACTGGTGGCCTGAGCCATCTCGGGTGTGATGATCCTGCTGTCCAGCTGGAGTGGCTGATACGTAACAGCTGAGAGAAAAAAAAATGAGTTTAATATCAAGTTTAAACTGCCGAGCTAGGATTAGAGAGAAACACAGGGTGAGACTCACGGCTCTGTCTGGAGATGTTGATGGTTTGGACACCACGCACCAGTCTGTGGGGAAGATTTTTTATTTTTATTTTTAAAAGTATAGGATTTAAGCTTCGAAATAGATATTGGTGTCAATTGTAAGCATGGCTCGTCCAGATATTGAATTGTTCGGATGAAAAACGTTCTGGCTCTATATATTATCCCAGGTGGTGCATACTGTACCCTCGATGGGGTGCTCACACATCCAGTTGCATAATGTGGGCAATTTGGAAACACCAATCGGCCAGCACTGCATGTCTTTGAATGAAACCCACCCAGCACCGGGAGAAGAGCTTTGTCCTACCTGCTTTCCTCTCCCTCCAGCAGCTTCCTGTAGGTGGCGATCTCAATGTCCAGGGCCAGTTTAATGTTCATTAGTGACTGGTACTGGCGCACTTGGCGGGCCATGTCATGTTTAGCTCTCTGAAGAGCCTCTTCAAGCTCCTGTGCACGGAGTCTCGCCTCCTTCACTGCTTTTTCACCACGTTCCTCAGCCTCTTTGACCTGCAGGTCCTGACTGGTGCGCTGGAACCATATGGAAAGAAAAGCATGCAGTATAGTCGCGATCAAATTCGACATATTGAACTTAATTGTAGCGTCTGATGTTAAATAACCGCTGTTAATGGGATTAAAAGGGACTAGGTTTTTACAAAGCTGAAAAAAGTTTACATACACACTTTCTTGTGTGTGGCAAGAAGTTCTCCAAGTATCAAAGCGGTCTTAAAGGTGGAGATCTTACCAGGCCCTTGACGGCATCGAGCTCAGACTGCAGGCGGAGGATGCGGCGGTTATATTCAGTGATTTCAGCTTTAGTCGTTTTTACATTTTCTCCTTGCTGTGTGGCGGTTACTTGAAGCTCTTCATACTAACACACACACACACACACACACACACACACACACACACACACACACACACACACACACACACATGAATGAGGATGATCTATACTTTTCTACAGGTGAACCTGTTTCTACCAGAAGACGAGCATTAAGGTAAATCTGGAACAGAAGCAGCAAATTATTATTACATTTGAAATCCGATCTTCTCTGAACAGCTTAAAATGTTTTTGTTATGGATATTGCTGTACACCTTCTTCTTCTAATAAATATAGTATATGTGACGTACACCATGACTACTTGCACTACCTTGCACAATCACTTCATGTACTTCTGTATATACTGAGGTTTTTTTTTTGTTTTTGGAGATTTGTACAAAAAGGCACACTAGCGCCCCCACCTGGTGTCTGTACCAGCTCTCAGCCTCGGCTTGATTGCGTTTGGCGACTTCCTCGTACTGCGCTCTCACTTCAGCCACAATAGCATCCATATCCAGGTCCCTTCTGTTGTCCATCTCCACAACCACTGACGTGTCTCCGATCAGAGATTTCAGCTCCATCAGCTCCTGTGGACGAAGACACAGCTCTAGGGTTAAACATTAAGAAGTGCTGTAAAGGTGCTTCAAAATCTCTCTGTTGCTTCCTGTTTGTCTAAAAGTAGCCAATAAATATAAAAATATATAAAAATGAATGAGTGAATGAATGATATATACGTATATGTGTGTAGGAATTCAACACTCATGGATGTGCTGTGCCAGGAAAAGAATTGACTTGGCATGGCAACATGAACTCAGGATCCATCTCACAACCCTGTTGCTCAGTATTTTATCACTTATGAAACATAGTGCCAGAGTTCTTCACTACAGTAAGGAACCATCAGAACCGCACCTGCTCGTGGATCCGAGTTAAGAACATGATCTCATCGTTGAGGTTCTTCAGTGATGTTTCCAGCTCGACCGCATTCATGAAAGCCTGATCAGCGTCCTGAAAAAAACACAGAACACTCTAACCGAGATGCACTGTATAACAAACTTCACGTCACTGTAGTGCATTGCATTGTATAGGAAATGTAGACCTCTTCACCTTTTTTATGAGCACGAAGGTGTTCTCGGCGTCTGCACGCTTGTTGTTGATCTCATCTTCGTACCTGTAAAAGACACTCTTAAATATTAAATGAAATAGGAAGAGAATTCTAGAATATTCACATATATTATCCAAAGAACCACTGAAAACCCTGCCCTTAAAAGCTTGCCCAAAATCGTAGAAGGAAGGTGAGTTCCTCAAAAGTTTCTTCTACAGTAGATGTTTGAGTTTTAGTTTGAAGGGAGACTTTTTGTCGTATGGTTTTTCTCTCACTGTTGCCCCATGGGGGGATGAATTAAATGTGCATTTTTAAGCTTCAGAATCTATTAATGGTGACTTTTTTCATACTTCTTTTTGAAGTCCTCCACCAGAGCCACCATGCTGCTGAGTTCACTCTCCAGGTGGCGCTTTCTGTTGCCCATGCCATCCAGGTCTCTGCGCAGTTCAGCAATGTGGTTCTCGAAGATGGTGTTGATTTTAGAGTGGGGGGCAGATTGTTCTTGCAGAAGGCTCCACTGGGTCTCCAAACGTTTGTTCTCCTGCTCCAGAAAGCGTACCTACATCAGGGGATTAGACATTTAAAATGAGCATTTAAGCGTCTGTCATTGTGATTACTGTGACTTTCCTTGATTGCTCCGCCCACCTGTGTTTTACTGACCAAAGAACTCAATGCATGTGCTTTGAATAGTTTTCAAAACAACATAATTGTGAAACACCCTTGTTTTTATTTAGACGCTTAATTATGTATAATTGATTTTATTCTATCTAAATTTGTGATCTTTGCCTCACTCTCACATTTCTATTCTAATCAAGTCAATTCTCCTAAATCCTTCGCTTACACACCCATACCGCACCCCATCACACTGTCTTCCAGGTTAATTCTACACATTATGCTCCCATTCCTGAAGAGAGATTTCCCATCAGCTTCACTGACGTAAACCGTTTACTCATTAACACTCACACTGCTACAGTATCTCTCAGTCACTCTTTATTTTATTTGATAAAAGGCTGAGGTTTGAGGATGGGAGCGGTTTTATACGCTGCAGGTACAGGAGGACAGGTGTGTCAGTTATTTAAAGCTGATAACTGATGTGGTGAAGGATGTACTGGATGGAGGTTATGACTGGAAGTAAACATTAACCTGTTGAGAAGGTCGTCCGACTGTGTGGGTGTGAAGCAATTACAGAACAACAGCTAACTTATTAACAAGCAACAAACTGTGATAAGAATAGATAATACACAGTTCTCACTAAGAATATCACCATTTTATGAGATATATACACAGAAACCGGGCAAGGGGCAGGAAACATCTCTACCTACTGTCCCCCTCACACCCTGGACACAACCTGTTTCACCTCTGGCAGGAACTACAGAACACCGTACACCAAATCTACTCAGGCAAAGAAATAGTTTCGTTCCTCAAGCAGTCATCCTTACAAACAGTTCAACAGTCTGCTTATCTGTCATCTGGGAGAAATTAGATTTAAGACTTACTGAAAACATAACATACGTAAGTTTGTATGCAATTAACCTTTTAATCTCCAGAACAAGAAATGTAGAAAATGAGAATAAAGTCCTACTTTATCAATAAAGGAGGCAAATTGGTTGTTCAGGGTCTTGATCTGTTCTTTCTCCTCGATCCGGATGGCTTGAACATTAGGGTCAATCTCCAGGTTCAGAGGTGTCAGGAGGCTCTTGTTGACAGTCACAGCGGTCACTGGGGGACACACGACGCGACCCAAGCCCACGCCTGAACCCATCCCTGTTCGATGCATATAATCCAGACTCCCACCATACACTCCCGAGTTGACAAGCTGCCCTCCGACCATCCTAACTGCACCCCCGGGGCCCCCATACGAGCTGCGCACGGAGTAACTCTTTTTGACGGTGTTGACCACCGGGCCGGTGTAGGAGCTACTGCTGTAGGAATGTTCAGCTGCCGTCCTGAGCGTCTGGTCCATGGCGGAGCTGAGGCAGGTGGGAATGGAGATCGATTGAGCTGGGATGGAGATGGTGGCTGTTCTGCTCTTTACTCAGTTTTATAGGAGAACACAGGGAGGTGATTTGTTGGTTGTAAAGCTGTTGCAGGGCTGATTGTCACACATTAACCAAGTCTGGAATGACTGAGAGGAGCAACACAGACCAGGTTATCTCCACTGTTATGTGATATCTGTTTTTATTTGATTTATGTACATTTACAGCTGAATTAGGTCAATCTTACACCTTCAGTAAACGCCCTTCACCATGCCTCAGTTAATCAGCGTTCCTGCTGTATCAGTATCTTCAGTATCACATATTATTTGTTTTATCATATCCTTTTGCCTTTTCTTCCTCCACCCTCTGTATATTACTGTACTCTGGACAGATCTGTAGATATGAGCTTGCGATGACTACACACACACACACACACACACACACACACACACACACACACACACAGCTGTAAAGATAACACCTGATGTCTCCAGGTGTATTGCTCAATCATATATATTGTTAAAGGTCGTAAGGTTTTGTGGAATTTGCCTGCAGTTGTACTTTGACAGCAATGATTATCTTGTACAGGTCAGGGGTCAGGGGTCGCTCAGTGGTTAAGGCATTGGACTACAGTTTCGGAAGGTCCCAGGTTCAAGTCCCACAAGTTGTCCCTGTTGGGCCCTTGAGCGAGGCCCTTAACCCCAAATGCTCAGATGTATAACGAGGTAAAAATGTAAGTCGCTCTTGATAAGGGCGTGTGCCAGATGCCTAGCTGTAGATGTAGGTCAGGTTAAAGCTTCCAAGCAGCAAATGAGTGACAATCCAACGTATGTGATTATGAACAGTCTTGTTTGAGATTTTTTTTTTAATTAATGCAATTTGCAACAGTTATCCTTTTTTTTTTAAAAATAAATTAAACAACAAAATGTTATTTATTAATTGATGTATTTATTTATTTGCCTTTAAAGTTATATTTGAGGTGTTTAACCATCTGCAAAAAAACAGTCCTTCCCTTGCCAGTCTCTCTCTCTCTCTGACTGTTATAAAGTTCTGGCACTGGAGACTCCTTCCATAAACATTCATTTAAATTGTAATATTTATACATTAAATATTTGCATTGAAATATATCTATATATACATATATACACTTTTTATCGTTTTATATGGAGCATCTTAGGCAGAGGTGCTGCATGTCATCAGACAAGGCAAAGGGAACCTTGTGGCTCCAGGCCAGTAGGGGGTCCTGTGGACTAATAAACATATATATAAAATATGAGATAATAGTTTGTTTATTTTAAACCCTTAAATGAAACTAGGTTACAAACTTATTTCATTTTAGTAAATCACAGCCATAGGCCTGAGGGACCAGCCCAAGTACTGAAAAAATCTGAGCCGTGCTGATATTCCGTGCAACAGCACCACCTCGAGTGTGAGATTGCTTTTATACAGCAGTTCCACAAAGACCTTCTATTGCCCACAGATTTTGATGCATTTGCTCATTGAACCAGTTATTTTGCTCTGCCAAAACATATTCTTCTGTGACTGGCAGAACTAACCAACTGCGACTGGCAGGCCTTGTGACCAACAGTTACTGAGCAACAGTTAGTGAAAGCAACTATTGGTGGAATTATTTAATGGCGTGAGATAGATAGTTAAATGTCCCAGTGCAGTTACAGTCCAGATCATCGGTTCCCAAACACTAAGAGGCAGGAGATTTTATTTGGTTTGTGTCTGCAGTACACTTTTCAGTCACACGGGGAGCTATTTTTTTGCTGTTGTTTTCCATAGTTTCTTCCATAGATCCACCTACAAGTAGAGTGAGAGTAGAGGAAATTAGATAGTCATTTAGATGATAGTCTATGAACTATGTCTATAAATGTTTTTATTTGGTATAAGTTGTAAAGTCTTGTAAAATCTTACTATTTTTTTTTTTAAGTTTTTTTTCATGTGTATGAAGTTACCATTCTGTGGTAAAGAATTATGAAAATAAAAATGATCAGTAATATTCATTTATTATTTATTTCTTATTATCTTTCCTCTTCTTCTTCAATCCCTGCTCTCCGTTATCACCCAGATGAGGATGGCTTCCCTGTCGAGTCTGGTTCCTCTCAAGGTTTCTTCCTGTCACCATCTCAGGGAGTTTTTCCCTCAGCACCGCCGCCCTCGACTCGTTCATCAGGGACCATCTGACTATCTGACCATTTTTTATTCATACACATTCACATTTCATACATACAAACTTAAATAATTCTTTTGATTGTGTAAAGCTGCTTTGCAATGATGACAATTGTTAAAAGCGCAATACAAATAAAACTGAATTGAATTGAATTTATACATTCATACATATACATATATTCATAATCTATATACATAAAAGAAATGTTTTCTCTGTACATTGGTCAGGACTCTCCCTTTCAATGATATTTTTAAATTTCATACATTGAGGACATACAGTGCATGTCCTCTTGTCCAATCATATTCTCAGTCAGAATGAACTGCAGTCTATGTATAAAAATGTATAACTAAAGAAAAGAATTAAAGAATTAAATGTATAATGTATATAATATAATAATATAATGTATAATGCATGTAAATGTTTAATGGTATGTTTAATGTACCATATATTCACATACATGGGAAAAGACATATAAAGATTCCAAAACATTTGGTAAACTTGGTACACTGTGGAACAAGGGTGGAAATGTGAAAAAGAACAATATAATACAAGTATTTGACTTGTGTTCTTTAGAATGTCTAATAATAAACTAGAAATGCAAGGATACAGTTACACATGCTTCATTATACAATTCATGATAAAGTACAAATTCACAAAGCACATTTTCTCAGTAATAAATAACTACCAAGCTTATAGAACTACCAAGCTTACTCTAATTGGTGCACTGCAGATGTCTGTCCAGTAGATGGCAGTACACTTCAGACGCATGTCTACATACTACTACAGTACATTCAGTTTTGTGTTGTTTAAAGTACCTTAAATACTTAAAACAGATTAAAAGATACAGTATTGAATTGTTCGTCTTCCAAAAAAAAGGTTTTAAAAAAAGTATTGTTCAATTTACATCTAGTTTTAAGGTTTAATATTGTATTTTATTAATGCTGTCAGTTCTCATTTTTAATGTGTTAAAATTACAGATATTGCCAGAAGCTTTTCTCCTGATGTACAAAATAAGTTTAGCTTCACTGTAGTTTGTGAACACTAATCAGCACTTAACATGGGATGAGGTTTTCTGGTGGCAGTTGTTGGCACTCACGTACAGGAAATGATGTCACTTCCTTGCCACAGTCCTGTGCTGCACCATGCTGACCTGGAAACTGCATGTGTGTGTGTGTGTGTGTGTGTGTGTGTGTGTTAGTGTACACACTAAGTCTCGATCCTCACCTCAAGGCAGAATTCTGTAAAACAGGACAAAATAAAACACCAATATTACACAACGATCAGAATCTGCTCTCAGGTAACCATGAACCTGTAACACATGAATGATCTGTGGTATTTTATGTTGACCTGACACACACACACACACACACACACACCTGTATGATGGGATGTTAGATGAGTTTTTTGTACTTTATTAGGCTTTTTTTTTTTTTTACCATACAATGTTTGGACTATGTAAGTGTAACCTCCCGCTGTGTGGATCCTCATGCAGGTAAAAGCACAGCACTCACACTCCACACCACAGCAACATAACCAGTCTGACAGTGTGAACCAGTAAAGAGGTCTCGGTCCACTTCCGAATGAACTCTAGCACGTTTTTAGACTGCAGTCTGATTTCAACCAAACACTAGCAGGTAAAACTATACTAAAGAAAAACACAAGTATTCATTTCCCTTTGAGGCAGGGCCAACAGATGGACTGAGATGTAAGATCTCTAGGACACACCTACCACGTATGTGCACCTTAGTGCTCTGAGGAACACGCATTTAAACCTGGCCATGGAGAGCTCCAATTCCGAGCGGACAAAGAGCCCAAGGTCCGAGCCCCAGCCTCCAAACTTCCCAGATCCCAATCTGATTAAGTCCCATGAGAAACACCAGACAAACAAACCTAATCTGCAGAGGCCTGGCCCACAACCCACACCACCCAAAGGATCTGCTGGTGACAGAAACCACAGCACCCCCCCAGAGGTCTTATGGAGTCATGTTTTGAGATGCCAGATCTGCCCTGGCGGCACAAGCTTGGTGGGTTGCCTCTGGGTATTCTGGTTTCCTCCCACAGTCCAAAGACATGTAGGTTAGGCTAATTGCCGTTCCCAAATTGGCTGTAGTGTGTGAATGAGTGTGTATGTGTGTGTGTGCCCTGCGATGGATTGGCAACCTGTCCAGGGTGTACCCCGTCTCGTGCCCTAAGTCTCCTGGGATAGACTCCAGGCCCCCGTGACCCTGAATACAGGATTAAGTGGTATAGATGATGAGTGAGTGAGTGTTTTTGTTATATGTGTACTGTATGCTTATATTTTGTGTGACTTTTCAAAACACTAAACCTCCCACATTTTTGCCCCAGTAGATAAAGCTGCAGCTTTTACTTTAAGTGTGTACTGTAGTTTAGTATCAATTGGTTTATCTTTACGAAAAATATAGCAAACTCATGTTTGTGTAAGGGACCACCCCTAGAGGGTGTAGTAGTTTTGTTTGTAGACTCAGTTCCCCAGAAGGCACCTCGGTCAGGTGATGACGGACATCACCTGAACCGAGGTAGCTCATTAGATCTGTTATAAAAAGCTGTTAGTTCTGGGAAACTGGGTCGAGCATTAATTATGTCTGGTGGGCATTCCTTTGGTTTGGTTTAGTTTGGTTTTTGTTTTTAAGTGGGCTCTGAATGGTTATGTTATCAGTGTTGTTGTGTCTAGTTAAGTGTACCTTTTAGGTTGTCCTTTGTTCTGTGTAAGTACTGTTCGGTGTGTCTATAGTTCCTCTGGTCTCTGGTTTCCCCTGTCTCTCATGCCTCTAGTTTCCCCTGTTTCTTTAGGATTTCCCGCTGTTTTTGTTTAAATAAAAGACTGTTTATGTTTGAAAACCGTATGCTTGCCCTCTTAAGCCCACAGCAACAACAACAGCCCGCGATAGCACCAACGTCATGACAGTTTGATTGTGATTTTTTTAGTAAGTCAAATCCTTATTAATTACAAAGATTCTTGAAGTGTGTGAAAAACATTAGAAACAATCAAAACCTCAAAAGGTTGCCACTGTTGATCACTTTGATCCTAGCCTCCTAACAAAGCAGAAATATGAGAAATATTTTAAAATATTCACTTTGCAGTATAGTATAAGTGACAAATAACGGCTCGATTTAACTTTATTTTTTAAATAAAGTTAATTAAACAATGCATAGTGTGTGTATGGAGTCATTTATCACGGCTGGAGTGTAAACCTCTTTTATTAGCTTAAATATTCTCCAAAAATCCTTAAAACACATTCAAACCACTCACAGCGTTGTTTTGTTTATTTCTTTTATTATCAGGTAGAATCGGGTTTTATTCCCCAAGTATGTAGTAACACACAAGGAATTTGATTCCGGCAGATTCTGGCTCTTAAAGTACAGACCAACATAAAACACGGTACATTTGTTATAGACAAAACACTATACACAGTCAGTACACAACATTTAATCACTGTACAGGTTCAATACAGACGGGGGGAAAGTTTGAGTATGTAAAAGATGAACAAAGTGTACAAGGTAGTGCAAGTAACCGTCGTGTGCGTCATCTACAGTATACTATAATAAATAGTGCAATAGTGCAACATGGTTTATGAGTGTTTCGCAAGACGAGCAAAGATTTTTAATAAATTTTGAACTGGAAACCGAGCGAAAGTCTTGGTTTACAAGTGCCGAGTATCATGTATCACGCATGCCACTCTTATTTTGACACCATGAGCGTCAAGTGATCACAACTGAGCCAATGATTTTTCTCTCTATTGCGCTGCAGAATTATGGGTAATCGGTTCCCCTGCTGGGTCTTAGTGCTCGTCTCTTACTGGTATAATCAACATCTCCCTCTCCCTCCTGTGTGTGTGTGCGCGCGTACTTTGACACAGACACACGCACACACACACTCTCGGCTTCACACACACAATTTCTTTTACACAGAAAACTCAGCTCTGTCGTGATTCTTTTCAAAGGTAAGGTGCTGGTTCATTTGTTTGTTTGTTTTTTTACTTTACAGCAGTGATTCCATTAGTATGCGCTAACGCGAGTGGCATTAGAGAGATTTCTTTTTTCCCCTGTTTCCATTGTGTTTGTTTGTTGTGAAACTTAAAAAGGTGGGGGAAGGGAGGAGGAGTTTTACTGTGTAAGACGAGGCGACGGAAGGGGCTAATTCCACACACACACACACACACACACACACACACACTAATACCCTCTGGAATAATTCTCGCAATCCACGGTTCCACTGTATTATTACTTTTCCTTTCTACTCGATAATAAGTGTGAGCAACTGTAACCAGGAATAAGCAATTTCCCACTGGGATTAATAAAGTTCTTTGAATCTTTCAACACTGGGAACTCAGTGGTTAAAGCACGCTGGTACTGGGCTAGATTAAACAAGACCCTTACTACCTTAACTGCTCAGGTAGTGTCCATACTGTATACATCCTGTCTCAGCATCACCTAAGTGTGTGTGTGTGTGTGTGTGTGTGTGTGTGTGTGTGTGTGTGTGTGTGTGTGTGGTTGTGTTTGTTAGTAAGTAGTTTACTTACTAAGCTTTTTACAGTTTACAGTTTCCACATGTTCAGAAAGCAGATACACTCCTGAGGTTTCTGGTTCATTGCCATCCAGATACAGCTGTTTCAGATGTGTTAAGTGGTTTGATCTCAGAGCAGAGTCCAGAGCAAGAAAGCCTTCCTCTGTAATACCAC
Organism: Clarias magur; assembly: GCA_013621035.1. Classification (NCBI taxonomy): domain Eukaryota; kingdom Metazoa; phylum Chordata; class Actinopteri; order Siluriformes; family Clariidae; genus Clarias; species Clarias magur. The sequence continues at coordinate 74,210 of QNUK01000732.1, read as the reverse complement.
ATGACACCATACTGGAAAGAGACGAAACAACTTTTTACACTTACAGCTCAGAAAACAGGTTCAGGAACCTTTTGGATAAAGCGAGCCAGCGGATGTGTGTTATAGTGAGCACGACTAATGATCATCAGCAATGCTCTCACCCCAGTGTCTCCAGTTCACAATCTTGGTTTTTCAGTCCAGCACAGAGCAGCTTGACTCCTGAATCCTTCACTTTATTGTGACTCAGGTCCATAACTTTAAGCCCAGATGAGGAAAGAACTGAGGACAGAAGTCTACAGCTTTCCTCTGTCCGTTTACATCTGTTCAACCTTGGGGAGAAATGATGTATAACTTCCACACTTTCAGGACTTTTTTTCTTTTGTTCCTTGTGACATAATGTTAACAAAAGCCACCAACTTCTATACCTGTACCTCCTCTACTGGACATGCAAGAGTTGGGAGCAGAGTCTCATCGCATTTAGACAAGTCTAATGATGCTGTATTTATTGGTCATATTTTTATTTTATTTTTATAATTTCATCTTACGTAGCTTTTAAAATGATAGAGAACTGGTAATGAAATCATATTCTACATAATACATTCAATTAAAATGTACAACATTAAAACCTAATATATAAATGAAACAGAAAGTAATGTTTGTAGTACGGTATAGAAAGATTTGCAAATGTTATGATCTCACCCAAGTTTCTCCAGTTTACAGGACGGACTGTTGAGCCCAGCAGAGAGAAACTTGACTCCTGAATCCTTCAGGTTGTTCTGACTCAGGTCCAGGAAAAGTTTGAGCTGAGAACTGAGGACAGAAGTCTGCAGCTTTCTTCTGCAAGGAGGGAATAAGTCTATACTAGCACTATGTATGTAGATACACACTCACTGAGAAAGAATAACTAGTCCTGCAGCTATGAGTGCTAACACGTATAGCATATGGAGCAGAAGGAAAATAAAAACTCATTGAGGTGCTAAACATAACTCCTTTAAACAGTGACATTACTCTTGCTGGGATTAAATGGCTAGTCTTGTGTGTTTGCTGTAAGGTACATGTATAGGTTTGCTATGATGTGTACAGGTATTGAGTTGTTTTGTTTATTTCGTTTATTATCAGGTACAATCTGGTTTTATTCCCCAAGTATGTAGAAACACACAAGGAATTTGACTCATCAAATTACAGACCATCATAAAACACGGTACATTTCTTATAGACAAAACACTATACACAGTCAGTACACAACATTTAATCATTGTACAGGTTAAATACAGACGGGGGGGGGGGGGGGGTTAAATTGAGTATGTAACAGATGAACAAAGTGTACAAGGTAGTGCAAGTAACCGTCGTGTGCGTCACTTACAGTATACTATAATAAGTAGTGCAAATAGCAGTAGCAGTAGTGTGTACTAGTAGAAGTAGTATTATGTACTAATATAATTTGAAATAAACCTAAAAGAAAGACGCTGATCTTACCGGAGTATTTCCACTTTATTCCTTATTATACTGCACAGAGAAGCTTCAGTCCAGAATCCCTCAGGTTATTGTCCCTCAGGTCCAGCAGTTTAAGGCTGGAGGAACTAACACTGAGAACTATACAGCTTTCCTCTCTGAGATTACAGCGACATAACCTAGGCATATGAACATTACACATATCAGACTGATAACATGTAAAAAGATTGCATTTTGGCTCTCCGTTTGCCGGTGTATAGCAGCCTTTTTTCTTGCAACCATAGATTACAAGCCACATTTGTACAGAATGATTGCTGTCACACGCACACAATGACCGCTGTTAGTCATAAATTCCTGCAACTGATTCAGAGTTGCTGGAGGCCTCTTGGTATCCTCTCCAGTTTCCAGTTTCCTCCCGACTCTTTCATACAGTTTGGAGCAACGTCCCGATCCAGGGATGGTCTGTGTTGTACGAAACACCTTCCACTTCTTAATAGTAGATGTAACAAAGACGGACTCCACAAGATGGCAAGTAACAAGATGAGTGATTTTATTCCAGTTCAGGGAACATGAAGTATATTACTAGCAGTTAGTGGCATGGAATGAATATGCATCAACAGAGGAGCTAGGATAAACAGAAGGGTTCACGTTTCTCCTTGCGGCGAGAAGAAGGAATGTCGAGATGCCCAAACTGACAAGACCCGGAGAGGAGCATAACCCCACACCACGGCGATACAGCGACAGGAGCTCAGAGAGTATGACTGTAGCAGCGTCTGGAAACAAGTCTATGTTTTAAATATAATCTTCTTACGCGACTACTGTAGGAAGTTGCGTCCACTTTCGTGAATACGAGCCCGGACACTGACTGAGACACGGTGTGTGGGTTTTATGGGCTGCTGCTGATTGGAGACAGATGATCGTGATTAAAACTCCGGAGATAAAGGGCGCGGCGTCTGACTGAGTTCAGAGCCTGGCCTGACTGTGACAATAGGTCAACCCAGCTCTTTCAGTGCAGGGTTGGAGTGTAGAACTGAGGACAGAACCCTACAGCTTTCCATTGTGATATTACAATGATACAGCCTGAAGGAGAAATTATGATATATCCTGACATCCCTGACATCTCTCATCATGCACATACTATTGGTAATTAGTATAAAAAGTATAAATTGTACTTTTCCACCATCTGCACTTGTGACCTTATTTTACAAGCCCAAAACACATAACTTGTCAAAGTAATGCCAATGTGTTTGTACTCTCTTAGAAAAATCAAAAACTGTACATTGACTACTGTACATTGACTTTTATCATTCAATATTATTCAAGTTTACAATAATTATAATAAACAAACACTTCAGTATAACAGTCTAGCATGTGTTGTAGCTTCTATTTCTGGGATCGATTTTTGGGACAATTTCAAGTACAAAAAATAGTTACAGAATTAAAATAAATAAATAAATAAAAACACTTCAGCAATAAATTTACAAAGTTAGCTACTTTGCTTACAGTACACAGCTTCTCTGGATGCTTTCACAACTGGTAGCAGCTTCAGAAGACATTCCTCTGAAGGGTAATATTTACTCAAGTTAAACTCCAGCTCATGCAGCTCCTGTTCTGAGTTTAGTACCACAAACACCAGGGCTGACCACTGAGCAGGAGAGAGACTGACTCCACGGAGACGGCATGGACCTCCTCTTTTTAGGTACATTTGAACTTCCTGCTGTAGAAACTGATCATTCAGTTCATCCAGACAGTGGAATAGATTTATGGATTTCTCTACAGGGGTATCCTTCCTGATCTTCTCCTTGATGTACTCAACTATTACTCCCATGTTATAAGAACTCATTCCTTGCTGGGGCAGAAGACTTTGTAAAAGAGTCTGATTGGACTCCAGTGAGAGACCCAGAAGGAAGCGAAGGAATAGGTCGAAGTGTCCATTCTCACTCTGTAAAGCCATGTCTACTGCACATTTGAGGAAATCAGACATGCTCAAGTTTTTGAAAAGATCAGACAGGGCTGTGGTAGGTTGTTCTGTTTGATTTCTGTTGATGAAAGAGAGAAATGCATATAAAGCAGCCAAAAACTCCTGAACACTCAGATGTATAAAACTGAACACCTTCCCCAGATGAAGCTCAAACTCTTCTCTGAAGATTTGGCTACACACTCCTGAGTACACTGACACTTCTCTGTCACCAATGCCACACTCTCTCAGGTCTTCCTCATAGAAGATCAGGTTTCCGTTCTCCAGCTGTTGGAAAGCCAGTTTTCCCAGTGATACTCTCTCTGGTCTGCTGAGGATCAGGGTCACATTTCTGATGGTACTTTTGGTCCTTGTGTTTGATCTGAAAGATCAGGAAGTGTGTGAACATTTGAGTCAGAGTCTTGGGGATCTTGCCACTCTTTGCTTCACCCAACATTCTCTCTAGAACAAAGGATGACATCCTGCAGAAGACTGGGATGTGGCACATGATGTAGAGGCTTCTTGAAGTCTTCATGTGTGAGATGATTTCATTGGCCAGGCTCTGATCACTGATGCTCTTCCTGAAGTACTCCTCTTTCTGAGGATCACTAAACCCTCGTACCTCTGTTACCTGGTCTACACACTCAGGAGGGATCTGACTGGCTGCTCCTGGTCGAGAGGTGATCCAGAGGAGAGCAGAGGGAAGCAGGTTCCCCTGGATGAGGTTTGTCAGCAGCACATCCACTGAGGCTGACTTTGTCACATCACACAATCTCTCATTGTTCTGAAATTTAGAGGAAGTCGATATTCATCCAGACCATCAAAGATGAACAGTATTTTATAGGCCTCACCATTTAACTGTTCTTCATTTCTTTCTGGGAAAAAGTGATGAAGAAGTTCTATCAGACTGAGATTTTTCTGCTTCATCAGATTCAGCTCTCTAAAGGCAAGTGGAAACATGAAGGTGATGTCTTGATTTGCTTTTCCTTCCGCCCAATCTAGAATGAACTTCTGCACAGAGACTGTTTTTCCAATTCCAGCAACTCGTTTAGTCAGCACACTTCTGATGGACTTGTCTTTAAAGAGATCATTACATTTAATAGGTGTCTCCTTTGATGCCGGTCTCTTTGATGGCTTTTCAATCTGTCTCACCTCATGTTCTTTAACGACATCCCCATAAAAACCTTCAGTAATGTAGAGCTCTGTGTAGATCTTATTCAGAAGTTCTGGGGTTCCATGCCATGACACAACTTCATTAATCCTGTTGCATTTCTTTTTTAATTTTGATTTAAGTTTTTTTACTGAGCCCAGTTCCAACTCTGAAAAACAGAAGAATATGCAATTATTATTATAAGTTTGGCTGCTAAGGGCAGAAAATCTGCAGAAATGTCCATGAATTGTCATATTGATTAGTATGAACAACTGAAATTCTTGAAGCATCATTGTCAACTATTGATTTTGCACAGATACATGGCCTCATACTCATATAGTATCCCTGCTGTGTATACAGTACACTGACTGGTCAATAAAACCGTTATTTCAGAAGGGTGAAATTATTGGACTTGATCAAGCAAAGAAAGCAACTAAGAAGATTTTATATTACTGGAACTGGGTTAAGAACGCTTCAATATACAGTTGGGTTCAAAACAATAGCAGTGTGTTGAAAAAAGTGAGTAAAGCTCCATATCCATATAATAACTTTTAATTTAAATCAACAAATGCATTGGACACCCTGCACGTTCTATTCTGAATCACAACATGAAGAAAAATGCGAAGAAAAAGTGTATTATTAGCTTACAGAAAGTGAAGAAAAACAAATATTAGTCTAAAAAAAAATAGCAGTATCATCATTCATCTTTACAAAGTGATGAATTTACCATTTAAACAAAAATGCTTGAAGTTTAATCTTTCTTGTGCATCTCTGAAATAATATTTAGTTGTATAACCCTGGTTTCTGAGAACTGCTTCACATCTGTGCTGCATGGAGTCAACCAACTTCTGGCACCTCTGAACAGATATTCCAGCCCAAGGCAATTGTACTACACACCACAAGTCCTCTGCATTTCTTGGTTTTGCCTCAGAAACAGCATTTTTAATGTCTGCCCACAAGTTTTCTATTGGATTAAGGTCTGGGGATTGGGCATTTCCTCTTCGGAATAAGGCAACATGACCTCTTTAAGTATTTTGATGTTTTCAAATTTATCCATGATCTCTGAAATGTGATAAATAGGTCCAACACCATAGTACGAGATGCTGATGATTTTTGTGCCTCCGTGCTTCACTGACTCCACAGTGTACTGTGGCTTGAATTCAGTGTTTGGGGGTCGCCTGACAAACTGTCTGCGGCCTCTCGACCCAAAAAGAACAATCTTGCTTTCATCAATCCACAAATATTTCGCCATTTCAGCGTTTTCTTTACGTAACTGTAACCTCTTCAGCACATGTCTTTTTTTCAACAATGGGACTTTGTGGGGCTTCTTGCTGATAGCTCGGCTTCACATAGCCGTCTTCTAATAGTAACAGCACTCACAGGTAACTTTAGATGTTCTTTGATCATACTGGAGCTGATCATTGGCTGAGTCTTTGCCAATTTTGTTACTCTTCCATCCATTCGAATGGTAGTTTTCCGTTTTCTTCCACATCTTTCTGGTTTTGGTCTCCATTTTAAAGCATTTGATATAATTTTAGCAGAGCAGCCTATCATTTGTGAACTCCACACTGCTAAGTAAAGCCTTTATTTTGTCACATATACATTACAGCACAGTGAAATTCCTTCTTCGCATATCCCAGTGTAACTGGGGTCAGAGCGCAGGGTCAGCCATGGTACAGCGCCCCTGGAGCAGTTAGGGTTAAGGGCCTTGCTCAAGGGCCCAACAACGGCAACCTGGCTGAGCTGGGAATTGAACCGCCGATCTTCCGATCAGTAACTCAGTGCCTCAGCCCACTGAGCCACCACTGCCCAGCTATTATTTGTAACACACCTCTTTTCAATTTTCTTTTTCAAAAAGTCATGACTGTTGGGTTTGTTGGTTTTCTATTACTCCACTACACCTACAAATAAAATATTTACCATGAATAAATATAATTTCTCCTCAAAACAATTATTGATCCGATTACTGATGTTGGACTGCTATTATTTTGAACACAACTGTATTATCCAAACCGGTAGGGATAGTGCTGAACCATCACCTCTGTGGAAGAAATGTGGTAATGACCAGGTTATCACATATATGGAATTTTTCTTTCATTTTGGCCCTGCAATGTAGAATAATTTAATCTGATATAAATTTACATAAATACCTTTGATATATAATCGTATTTATGCTTTTTAATATCACATTGTTTTTGAATATAATATCATGTAATATCATTGGTTTACAGAAATCAGTCACAGCATTACAACACAAAACAGTATTGCCTGATATTGCGTATGTTCCCCTTGTGCCAGCTGTATAGCTCTGGCCTCTCGGGATGTGGCTTTGCTGGGCCTCTGGGCGTGTGCTGTGCTATCTGGCAGCCGGTGCCAGTGGATGCTTTAGATGCTGTGCTTTGTGGAGTGGATCACACTTGTTTGTCTGGTGCATCCCATGAGGTTCATTGAGATTGGATCTGGTGAGTTTGGATGCCAGGTCAGGTGCCTTGGGCTCTTTGCCTGTGGGGACCTGTGCATGGTGGCCTGTGATGCCCTGGGTACTCTAATGTCTTTCTGTCATTGCCAGCATTGACTTTTTTTGACAATATTTGATTTTCTCTGGGATCAGACCCGATGGGTTGGCCTTTGGTCCCTTTGGCATGGGTGAGCCTTGGCTACCCATTATCCGGTCACCGGGTTGCTGGAATATAGTTGCTAATTGATGCTATCTTGTTAATGTTATGGCTGATCAGGTTATAAGTGATATATATATATATATATATATTTTTTTTTTTTTAACCACTGGAATTTTCTTAAACAAACCATTATGCTGCTACAAAAAGAAAAATTTTATCTGACTGGGCTATATCATCAAATGTATTAAATAACCATATTTAAATATATATACATTTAAATATTGATTGTGAATAATCAGACATTATCCATGTACCGTGAATATGGACTCCAGCTGATTCCTGCTTTTTGATTTCCTTTTTTTTATTCTGGGGACAAACAAATTAGAAATTATATACAGTAGTATTTTATCCCCCGAAGAACACAACAATCAATTCACACATTAGTTATAACATGACTGTATTGATACCATACATTATTTCGGTCTTCTCTTCTCACAAAAATGATGAAATATGAGAAAATAACTAAATGAACTTGAATTAATAGATTAGGCAGTTCTGTTTCAAAGCTTTTACATGTAGACAGATATTTACTACAGTTGCAGCATAACTGTTGCAGCTTAGAAAGATTTTCATACTGAACTAGTAGAGACTGACCTCTCATCAGGGCTGTCTTCATCTCTGAAATTCTCTTCTGGTTGCTTCATTGAACAGCCACTCTTCATGGATATATGGCTGGGTTCAGGCGATTTAGATCTCTCATACTTGACACTAGATGTGCATAGACCTCCACTAGAGCACAGGTATTAGTTAGAGTTTTAAAAAGAATATTTTGGAATCCATTTCACTCAATTCAGTTCAATTTTATTTGTATAGCGTTTTTAACAATTGCCATTGTCGCAAAGCAGCTTTACACAATCAAAAGAATTATTTTAATAATTAATAATAATATTTAATTAATAATAATATGTAGAAATGCCAGCACAGGCTTCCAGTATCCGTAGTTTCAGGTGCAGCACATCTCGTATCTTCACACCATAGACAATTGCCTTCAGATGACCCCAAAGATAAAAGTCTAAGGGGGTCAGATCGGGAGACCTTGGGGGCCATTCAACTGGTCTGACACTAACCCACATTGGATAGATCCCTCCAAGACTGTTGTACATTCAGGCCATCAGCTGACTTCATTTTATTGCCACACAAGGTTGCTTAGAGTATAATTGACCAAAATAAGTAACCCCAGATCATAATACTGACCCCCTACAGGTTTGTATGGTAGTCATGATGGGTGCACGACTTTACCCACCTCTCTCCTTATTCCTATGTCCCCATCACTCTGGAAAAGGGTATATCTGGACTCATCAGGACTCATGACCTTTTTCCATCACTCCAAAGTCCAATCTTTATGCTCCCAAGCAAATTAAAGCCTTTCTCCTGATTAGCCTCACTGATGATTGCATACAATCTTGAACAATCCTTTTCACCCGCTATACAGTGTTCTCTGCGACCAGAGTAGCAAATTCAGCCAGAGACTGATTATGACCAGGTGTTCTACAAAGCGCCACAGGAGATCTTTTCTCCCAATGGCCGTGCAATTATACAACTCGTCTCACACTACACTACAGGATATGAACTGTCAGCAGTTACTGTACACTATTACATTAATACACAACAGTAACCAGTATCATTTGTAAAATTTCTTTCTTTAACATTTCCATTCCAAGTGCAATATCTGTATATTAATTATTTTTAGTGCAATATGTAACTCACTGTAACTCACCCACTCACTCATCATCTATACCACTTTATCCTGTATTCAGGGTCACGGGGGGCCTGGAGCCTATCCCAGGAGGCTTAGGGCACATGGCAGGGTACACCCTGGATAGGGTGCCAATCCATCGCAGGGCACACACACACATACATCTGCTCACTCATTCACGCACTAAGGACAATTTGGAAACGCCAATTAGCCTAGCCTACATGTCTTTGGACTGTGGGAGGAAACCGGAGTACCCGGAGGAAACCCACCAAGCACGGGGAGAACATGCAAACTCCATGCACACAGAGACGGGAATCGAGCCTGGCCGGGCATCGAACCCGGACCCTGGAGGTGCAAGGCGACAGTGCTACCCACTACACCACCGTGCCGCCACTCACTGTAACTAAAAAATTAAAAAAATTTATTTTAATTACTCATTTCTTAAATTTTTTTTTTATTTCTTTATCTATTTTTATTTATTTTAATTTTATTATCTTATCTATTACTCCTTTCCTTTCTTCCCGGTAAACAAATAAAAGCAACTGAATCTTGAAATTAACTGGTTTCCTTAAGGCTAAACAGCTGTTTAGTCCCGATCCCTTGAGTTTTCTTATCATTGTGAGTGTGGGAATGCTCTTACTTTCACTATTAAACATTACAGTGAGTTTGATGTCACTAAGCGTTTAAGTGATCTCCCATCAAGCTCATTTAGGATGTTTTTCTGACCACATTTCTTCCTCAAAAATTGTAGTTACCACCATCCTTCCAGGTATTAATAATGCATTTTACAGTTCTTATCCCAAGAAGAACTTTGGGAGGGGTTTGGACATGCAAACTCCAGTGACCCAAGATGGGAATCGAACCCTTGATGCTGGTGCATGAGTCTACAGTGGTAACTAGTACAACACTGTGCTGCTTGCCTAATAAACTACCAAACTAATTAAATTAGTACATCAGTGAGACTTAATTTTTAAACTTGCCTTCCTCTTCTCTAACACCTTACATCATAATATTGTATAATGTTTTTATTCCTTTACTCATAAATAAATAAATAAATAAATAAACGATTCAGAAAGTGACTACAACTTTTCACCTCTGGTGCCTGTGCTTAATATGACTCACACCGACACACACTGAACTAGTTTGTTTTCACATGTATGTGTGTGTGTGTGGGTGTGGGTGTGTGTGTGTATGCATGCACGCATAAAAGTATGTGTAAGGAAGCGCCACAGTGCAGCAGTTTGTGCAAACAGGAACATAAAGCAATCTGGAAGAAAGTGAGTAAAACTTAAAGGAGAGGTTAATCAAATTTGATAAAAGAATGTTTGTAGTCTATATGACTGACCCATGTGTCATGTCACGCCAAGCCACAGCCTCGTCATCATCACTTGAGCACTCATTTCATCTCACTACCTAACTTTGCGCTCTCTACACCTGTTGTATATAATTGACATAATTCCCATTCTTATTTAAGCCACGCTCTGACTCCATCACGTCGGCAGTTTATTGTGTGTCTTACCAGCCTCAATTCACCAGTGTTTTCTCCCGTCTCTGTCTGCCTAGTGTCGACCTCGCTTTGTTTTTTCTGACCACGTCTTTGCCTTTCGTTTTTCGATTATAGTTATTTGGATGTTTCTCGTTGCCGACCACTTACCTGCCCTACCGACCACGATTTTGGATTACGGACTTTTCTCTCATCACTCCGGCTTCGACCTCTGCCTGTTCTTCGACCACGATTAATCCTCGCTCCTCGCCGAGCTCACACTGTCATCCATACGCCGGCTCCACAACTCAGGCTTCAAGTTACGCGTCGGCTCTGCGCACTTCCGCATTCTCCAGAGGAGCGTCAGACATACTGCCCCTCACCTCTCGCACTCTTGTTGGTACTATGTGCTTCTGCATTACAGCAAGACTTTTCCTGCTCACCCCACAACGCAGAGTTCACAATACAGCTTCAAAGCACCACCAAGTAAATCACAAGCACTCCTAAACTTCACTTCAATGGCATACACTCCCAGCTCTGCACTTGGATCCACTATGCCCTCTACCGAGCAGTGACAGAATAAACTGGCCATAAGGAATGGATCCAGCAGAGGCAGCTCACCTGAGGGGGGCATTAGAGAGTCAAGGAGCCCTCTTAGGCACTCATCAACAGGAAATTATTCAAATCACTAATACTTCAATACTACAAACCAGCAATGAAACTCTGCAGTCCCTCTCCACTCAAGTTCAAAACCGACCTCCTCCTGCACCCACTCGCCGATCCCCATCACCTGTGATGCTTTCCCCCGCCCAGGAGCCACGCCTCCCTGCTCCACCTACATATGATGGGAACCCAGCCACTTGTCATTCTTTGTTGTCCCAATGCTCACTAGTTCTAGGACTTCAGGCCACGTCATTTCCCACTGAATGCTCCAAGGTTGCCTTCATTATCACCCTTTTTACTGGAAAAGCGAGAGAGTGGGGGACGGCATTATGGGATGCCCAAGTTCCGTGCTCTTTCACATTTAAAACCTTTACGGATGAAATGAGTAGGGTTTTGGATCGCTCATTCTCAGGTCATCAGGCGGCAAGCCAATTACTTCAACTTCGCCAGGGGCTCCGTTCAGTATCTGACTACGCCATAGATCACTCCCGAGAAACCCCTTGAACCCATGCAGATAGGTCACACACGCATTTCTACAAAGGAGCGTCAGCGCCGCAGAGACGTCGGCACATGCTTCTACTGCAGTCAGACCGGCCATGTCGGTCTAGCCCCCCCTTAGTTCTGGGGATGCAGGGGAGCCCAGCTTCATTTCATTTTCATTTCATTTCATTTCAATTTTATTTATATAGCGCTTTTAACAATTGACATTGTCGCAAAGCAGCTTTACACAATAAAAAGAAGTAAGTTTTTATGCAATGTGTATGAATCAAAATGATAAGATTGTCCCTGATGAACGAGCCGAGGGCGACGGTGGCAAGGAAAAACTCCCTGAGATGGTAATAGGAAGAAACCTTGAGAGGAACCAGACTCAACAGGGAACCCATCCTCATCTGGGTGATAACGGATAGCAGAGAATGATCAGCATAATAATGTGTACTGGAAGTTCAGTGTAACAGGAGATGTGTTAAAATTTAAATTAAAAGGAGTCCAGTTTGTTCCCGGAGGCTCAGGTAGACTGTAGGAGATTCCAGTCCTGAGCTATCGAACAACTGAAGTCACAGGTCCCCAGAGCATCAATCGATGATAGGACAGTCTTCATGGAAACCATCCCCAGCCACAAAGCGCATCCAGGCAGACCACACGGGGCATCCATGTGACGGGATCTCCAACCAGAAGCAGGACTCCAGGACGGGTTAGACGGCTTCAGAGGGCAGAGGGGTCTGGATCACTGGCAACTCAGGAGCGAACATGTATAGCTCGACAGAGAGAGCTTCTTGTTCTTCCCGGGACCAGCGATCATGTTTCTCAGTAACCATCACTCATTGTGATCAGTCTTACGTCACTCATGCCTTAGTGGACTCCGGGGCAGACCAGAATCTAATTTCCTCTTCTACGGCCTCCGACTTCCAAATCCCTCTCACAACTCTGAGCCAACCCTTTACCGTTCAGGCCCTTTATGGTAGCAGACTCGCTCCCATTACTCACCGCACCACTTCCATTACCCTACAGTTTTCTGGAAATCACATCGAGACCATCTCATTCCTTATCGTCTAAAATGCTCATGCACCCCTTGTTCTGGGACTCCCATGGCTAAGACTTCATAGCCCCCACATTGATTGGGTTAAAAGGAGCATCCTCAATTGAGGCCCTGCTTGCCTCTCCTCATGTCTACACTCAGCCCTTATGGGCCGAACCTTGTCCGCACCACGAGAGGAGACCCCCGACGTAACCAAGGTTCCCACTGGACACCATGATTTACGGCAAGTGTTCAGTAAGTCACGAGCCAACTCATCTCACCGCCCCTATGACTGCGCCATTGACATGCTTCCCGGAACCTCTCCGCACAAGGGATGACTCTACTCCCTTTCTCGCCCAGAGAGAGAAAGGCCATGGAACAATACATTAATGAATCACTCGCAGCAGGGATTATCCGTCCATCATCATCACCAGTGGGCGCAGGTTTCTTCTTTGTAGAAAGAAGACACTGTATTGACTACAGGGGCTTGAATGAGATCACCATAAAGAACCGCTATCCCCTCATGCTGATGTTTTCTGCCTTCGAACTCCTTCAGGATGCCCGTGTATTTGCCAAGCTTGATTTAAGAAATGCCTACCATCTTGTCAGAATACGGGAGAGTGATGAGTGGAAGACTGCTTTTAACACACCCACAGGCCACTATGAATATGTAGTAGTCCTGTTCGGCTTGACCAACGCACCAGCCATGTTCCAGGCCCTCATCAATGATGTCCTGAGGGATTTCCTCAATGTTTTTGCCTTTGCCTACCTGGATGACATCATTTTTTCATGTTCTGTAAAGGAACACGAATGCCATGTACGCCAGGTCCTTCACCGGCTGCTGGAAAACAAGCTCTACATCAAGGCTGAAAAATGTGAATTCCACGTTACCTCCACCTCCTTTTTGGGTTACTTCATCCCCTGCTGGCATCCAGATAGACCCCACCAAGGTCAAAGCTGTTACGGACTGGCCGGCACCTTCTTCAAGGCGTGAGCTTCAATGTTTCCTGGGGTTCGCCATCTTTTATCATCGCTTCATCCGAAGTTGTAGTACGGTGGCAGCTCCACTTACGGCACTCACCTCTTCCAAGACTCCTTTCCGATGGAACTCTTTAAGGAGACCTTTAAGGAACGCAAACGTCGCTTCACCACAGCACCCATTCTCATCTTTGAGAATTTCTTTGAACATTCTGAAACCATTTTGTGTCTACTGTACATAATAATCATTTTATAAAATACAAATCTTCTAACTCTGGATTCCTATCAAAGATTAAGAGTTCTTTCAGGTCCATGTCTAGCTCATGTCTGACTCTTCCTCATAAAATTAGTGATTAATTTCTCATAGAAATGCAGGACTGATTTGCGTTTTGGCAACCCATACCACTCGCTCCTGGGGATGATGTGGGGGAAAAAAGTCAAATATCTAGTGAGGGAATTCTGGAAAAGGATTATACTTTCATAGAACAAAACTTTTGCTAATAAAATACTTTGATAACTCTACTCAAAGATACATAAACCTTATATACAGTATAAACCAAAATGACATCTAAAGGTCCAAAGACATCTAAGAGGGTAATTTACGATGCGTTGCAGCTGAGACACGTGGAAGGTTGGGTGAATGCTCGCATGGAAGAGGGAAGTAGGAGTCGGACAGCATACGGGATGATTACCTTGATTACTGTAAAGGGGCCGATGAAATGAGGAGAAAGCTTGCATGAAAGTGTCTTTAGGGGGATGTCCGTGGTGGCGAGCATGACTCTGTCCCCTACGTAATACCTGGGAGTCTTGGAGCGATGGCACTCCGCTTGTCTCTTGTATGAGGCAACGACTCATAACAGGGTTCGTCTTGATTGTAGCCATGTCCGTTTACAATGACGGACAAATTGTTGGGCTGAAGGGAGCTCCGTCTCTAATTCTTGGGCTGGGAACAGTGGAGGTTGGTAGCCTAAGCAACACTGAAATGGGGACAGTCTCGTCGAGGCGGAGGGAAGGGTGTTGTGAGCGTATTCGACCCAAGGGAGGGATCTGCTACAGGTGGTCGAGTCTTGAGTAGTCATACAGCAGTTGGAAACCTCTAGTGCTTGATTCATTTGTTCAGTTTGAAAACCAGATGAAAACCAGACGATAGGCTGGGTGTAGCCCCGATGAGGTTGCATTCCAAGACCCATTCCAAGACCTGTGAGCCCATTCCAAGACCTGTGAGCATAGGCAAGAGAGAATGAAGAGACGATTCGGGGGAACATTACTTGGTCCGGGCTCTTGGGTTAGGGCCTGCTGAACCTTGGTCTTGATGTCTAACTTCAAAGCTGTGATGAGACAATAGGACGGGAGGATGGTGTCGCATGGCGGAGGCATTTGTTTGATGTCATGCTTATTCGCACTCTGTGGGACCGAGATGCTGTAAAAGTCAGCAAGCAGCAATAAGTCATCCTTCCTGCACCTTTCAAACTGCTCCACTGAACGACAAATAAATAAATAAAATTTTGTTGCCATTACTAAGAAAAACAAACTAAACACTCCCCTACCACAAAGACAAATGCCACCAGACAAACACAAGCACACTGAAACAAACAGTACGGAGCGAGGAAAAGCAACAGATGAGTCCCCAATTCTGTTACGCGCCAGTCTAGGTCGGGCTGTAATAAGAATGAAAAAAAAAAGGGAGTGAGACCAAAAGTGCGTTTGCTTAGTGTTTATTTACAAAAAGTGAATAAGCAAATCCCCAAAAGGTGGCTGTGAGCTTCAGAAGCCGACAAGGCCAAAACAGAAAACAAAATGCCCTCTACCACCAAGTACCAAAGTGAAACAACTAACCTGCACCAAAAAAAAAAAAAAAAAACAGAAATACAAAATTCTTCCCTTACTCCCTTGCTAACCACAAACCAAGAGAAAACAAGGTGTAAACAAAATGCCGTTGACTCCCTACTAAGCCATTAATTACAGAACAATATACAAATATATACAAAACATATTTACAACCAGGCAACCAAAACTAAACAATGGCATACACAAAAATGTAGTCGGAAACATAGCACAAGGTCATACACAATATAATTTTACAAATGGTCAGGCAGGGCAGCAACCAATAGATTTCAGGCACACTGAAGAGGACCTGAAACATCAAGGGAAGATACGCCCATCTCTCCACCAGCAGAGACAAAGCAAGCATAACCAGACACAAAAAAATAAAAAATAAATAAACCCAATATCGTAACAGCATTGATTAGTCCATTTTGTGAATACTGGGATGATATTGCACTGCACTTTATTAACAGCTCTATTCACATTCCTGTGAATATATAAAAAATAAAAAAAAATACTTCCAACCACAAAAATTGTATTAAAAGCATTAAATTTAGCAAAGAAAGAATGTCCATAATAATCCATAACTGTTATATTTTTAAAAGGAGGGACTTAGAATATGACACGGAGGTATGCCCACATCAAAGTTTCACAAGGTTTAGATTTCCAATCCCATAATGGGACAGATATGGCAGCGCTCGTGTCACGCATCTGCTAGTCTTTTAAAGTCCCTGTTTCATATTCTTGCAGAAATATTTCCATTAGGCACATCTTAACTTCCAAATTACTCTTCTAAAATGTGGTGCTTTCATCAACTTTCACAGAACACATCTCATAGATTAGGTGTCCTCCCTTTTTGGCTTGTTTTTTAAAATTATGGTAAATGGCTGGTAAATTTTCTGGTGTTTTTGTTGTGATCATGGTTATGTACACGTATTAACTAGCATCAGCAGTATGCCTCCTAGTGGTCCAATGGTAAGCGCACAGTGCTTTCCCTACGGAGTTTGAGTGCCGGTTAATTTTGTCAGCTATTTTCAATTATAGTCTTAGTCTCGGGATAAATGTCGCTGTTCATTTTTATCATATTTAGCCAATCTTATCCTGTTTTTGTTTAGTCAAGTTTTAGTCGACTAAAAGTCTGGACATTTTAGTCTATTTTTGGTCAGAGAAATCCTTAAGTATTTTAGTCTAGTTTTAGTCAATGAAAACATAACAGTTTAGCAATAATATTATTATTAATAAACCCTACAGTCAATCTAGTCTAGCCAAAACCACTTTTAAGGTTTCCCACAAAATAATTATCTTAGCATTTAAAATGGATCTTTTCATCTGATGTTTTCAGCTGATTATATTTATTCATAACCATTACAACAAAGGACTGCTGCATGTCCATATTTCTATAACTACAAAACAATAGGAGCAGTATGGACAATCCAGTGTTTTTAGTTTTAATATGAATTATACACTTGGACTGATGTAGGGATACTGTAGCTCCTATCGGTCACAATCATTAGATTCATTTGTTTAGCAACAGTTTAGCTATAAAAAAAAAAACTAAAATAAATTACATTTAAATTAAAATTTATTTATATAGCGTTTAAACGGTGGTCATTGTCTCAAAGCAGCTTCACAACATTGAAAGATAAAGATTATGGATATGTGTAGGAGAAAGGAAAAATGTGTATAGAGCATAGTGATCTGATTGTCCCTGATGCTCAAGCTAAGGGCGATGGTGACACTTGCGAGGAAAACTGTCCTGGGATGGCAATAGGAAGAACTCTTGAGAGGAACTTGACAAAACAGGGAACCCATCTTCATTTGGGTCATAGCAGATAGCAGAGATTGATCTGCAGTCATACTGTGTGTTAGACAGTATAGTTTAGTATAACAGGAGATGTCTAAGTTAACATGGAATCCAGTTTGGTTCAGCACCAGCATTGCACCAGGATGAGTCAGACAAGTGCAGAGGGCAGAGGGGGGTCTGGATTGCTGGGAGCGCAGGAGCAGCGTGTGTAGCTCCAAACCATTATAAAGCAGAATCCAGCTGGAGGTGGTCCTTCTCTGGATGCCTCAGGATCCTCACAAGGTTGGCCTTTGTCTACTGGAGCTGGCATAATCTCTAGATGCCTCGGGATGGGTAGAAAAAGAAAGAACAGGTGGAAAAGAATTAGCGTAGATGAGGTAGATAAGCACTAGATGAGAGAGTGTGCAATTAAATGTACTGGAGTACGAGGTTATGGGATGAATTATGTGTATGTCAGGTTAAAGAGATGCTTTTTGAGTCTACTTTTAAACTGGTAGACTCAGTCTGAGCCCAATCTGGAAGACTATTCCAAAGCTTAGGAGCTAAATATGAAAACACTCTGCCCCCTTTGGTGTACGCAAGTAATGCTAGTTTGTAATCAATTCTAAACTTAACAGGTAGCCAGTGCAGGGTTGATACTATGGGGGTTATATGATCATATTTCCATCACAACATAATCATGTTAACATGTGATAACATAATTACCACAAAGAGGCTGTAAAACTGGGTGATTATTATGGTATGCCTTCTCTTCTGGTTTGTGGTATTTTTCCCAGCGATTGTGTGCCCACACTGTTTCCCCCGCGAGCTTACTACATATCAGCTTTTTGTCTCTGGTTCAAAATGAAAAAAATGGGCCCATAAATATTGTCTGTTTCACCCGAGTAACACTGCTGTAATGACAAAGAGTTAATGATGACTGAACTTGTAACATCTTCACTGGCCATACAAACTGGGCACACTAGGTCTAGAGTCTCAGATTATTTTTACAAGGTTTCAGACCTTAATCAGCTCGTTAGATCTAACTAACGAGCACACAGTGACCTGGGAAACACTGCTTCTCGGGCCATAATGAATCAACACCGTATAGCAGCGGGTTGTAGCAAAAATGTAATGTTCATGAAAATAAAGACAGAAATAAAGTTTAATTATTTTCAATAACCAATATTGTCCATAATTTTTTTCACTGATGATAATATTTATGAATTAATGAATTAGTCCCGGGCGGCACGGTGGTGTAGTGGTTAGCACTGTCGCCTTGCACCGCCAGGGTCCGAGTTCGATCCCCGGCCAGGCTCTATTCCGGTCTCTGTGTGCATGGAGTTTGCATGTTCTCCCCGTGCTTGGTGGGTTTCCTCCGGGTACTCCGGTTTTCTCCCACAGTCCAAAGACATGTAGGTTAGGCTAATTAGCGTTCCCGTAGTGTGTGAATGAGTGAGTATATGTGTGTGTCTATGCCATGTGATGGATAGGCACCCTGTCTAGAGTGTACCCTGCTATGTGCCCTAAGTCTCCTGGGATGAGGCAATTTATACCCCAAGTTAAGCGGTATAGATGATGATGATGAGTGAGTGAGTGAATTAGTCCCTCTTAATCCATTGGTTTGGTATTAATATTATTTCGAAGATGTTTTTACAAGATTGTGTTGGAGGCTTAGTTAAAATTGTATTCAACAAAACAATTCTCTCTTCCCCTCACTCTTACTCATTCTCTCTAGCACTTATCCGGTCATGGTTTGCCTGAAACCTAACAATAATGGGCAACGCAAGCTGAAGGTTTTGGAACGGCCATCACAGTCCCCTGATTTAAACATCATTGAAAATCTGTGGGTAGATCATAAAACAGCTGTGCATGCAAGACGACCAAAGAATATTACAGAACTAGAAGCATTTTGCAAGGAAGGATGGGACAAAATCACAAGTACAAGAATTGAAAGACGTTTAGCCGGCTATAAAAAGCATTTGCAAGCTGTGATATCTGCCAGAGGAGGTGTAACTAAGTACTGACTATGTAGGGTGCCAAAACTTTTGCACAGTTCCACAATAATGTTTTTATTTTTTATATTTGTTTAATTGTCACATAAAAAGAAACTATGCTGAACATATTGTGCATTTTTTCCATTTCCCCAAGAACACCACGTCAAACCTGCAGGAGTTACATCTGAACCCGTAGACAAAGCAGTGATGATGGTGCCTGACCCCCTGAAAGACACAAAATGTAGATTGTAAAGATTATAGTGTGTTACTCTTTTACTCAATCTTTATACACACATATGAACCAACAATTACCCCACATATACAGTGCCAGTCAAAGGTTTGGACACACCATCTAATTAAATGTAGTAGCAGATACATCTCAATATCAATTGTTCAAAGATTATTGCAAATTTTGGATAAATGCATTCAGCATTGTTTTACAGTGTAGAAAGATATAAACATCAAGAACAAAGGGGTGTCCAATAATATCACTGATTACATTAAAGCTGATCAGCTCATTTTTAGCTTTAACCTTCTAACTGTTTCTACAAACTCTTTTCCCATCAACGATGGTTACTTTAGCTACTGTAGTTACTAAATGTAGTCAAGGGGTGTCATAACTTTTGCAAAGTATTGTATATTGGACCAACGTTAACTACACTCCCTCAAGTATTTTGAACATCCCCACAACCTCTGAAACAGATTTAGCTGAATTTGTCATGACACAAAAACGTGGTGCAAGAAACAGTACCAGCACTTTATGTTGTAAGAAATGTTAAGAAAAACATACCAAATATAATTGTTTATTATATTATGCATTTGCAAAATGCATGTACTGTATAATATGTGTAGGTACCTATAACATGTATATTCAAATATTGTTGTTCTCTCAGCTGCTGCCGTCGAGATGGTCACCACAGTGAACCATCCAATCCGTACAACTTGGCACGGGTTTTATGCGGGATGCCCTTCTTGATGCAACCCTCCCATTTAATTCAGGTTTGGGACTGGGCACTGCAGTGGCTGGGGTTTGGCCACTCGGTGACAATCTACCTGGGTAAAAAGTCTGTTTTGAGTATTGAGTGTGGTGCTATGTGCTTCCTTGAAAAATACGTTAAGAGTACAACTGTAATATTGTTCTAATATTATAGTGGTTCAGGCGCTTGCGGCTCTGCGTTGCTGATCAGAGAGGTCGGCAGTTTGAGCCCTGTCACTAAAGGGTAGCCACCTTTGGGCAACGCTCTCAACCTTGTGCCCATATACAGTAGCCAGCCGCTGAGATGTAGGGTATCATCAGTGCCAGTCTGAAAGTCTCCAAGCCTGTAGAAATGTGTAGTTTGCAGCAAAAAGCGCATTTGGTGTAAAAGTTTAACGGCTTGAATGAGGCGATGTGTTGACCCTGAGAAAGGGAAATAGCCCCCCAAAAATGCACAACAAAAACAATTAAACTTTTTTATTTGACTCTTTATTCTATAATTTAATGACCTAGTCCTGTGTTAAGACCTAGTTTATTTTCAGATAGATAGATATTCTTAAATTGATTTCCTAACAAATTTGTACTAATTTTAATGAATTACTCTTATTAACCTGTGAAATCATAAACCATTTAACATTTCATGTACTAATTGAGTAATATTTTTTATTTCAGTAGATGTAATAAACACCAGATATCCTAACTAAATAGAGATAGAGTATCTTTTTTATTTGTATATTTAAAATTGTATATATGGCGGGCGATGCGTTTGTGTCTCTTCCACACACGTAAGCAGCAGCGCGCACGCGCAAAATAGTGCGCATGCGCAATGTAAATCCAGATCGCGTATTCACAGAAGCATCGGATCAGCTCAGTGAGAATCGACTCTGTCGGCTCTTATACGGCTCGCTTTTTTTGTTGGTTTGTTTGTTGTTTTTATATTTATGTTAGCTATATTATTAAATATATCAGTTTATGTAAACAGATATGTAAAACCAGATGCCTCATACATTAACCTGTTTTTAATATAATCAGCTTTTCTGTTCTAAATCTTTATGCTGTTCCCCAACACTTCACATGTCGATATGATTCACTCTAGAAAATTTTTAACATTTTATTATTGTGAATGCAATAGATTCATAAGACAACATTACATAAATAACTTGAATGAACCGGGATAACTGAAGCCGGATGACTGACAGCAGCAACACGCCTTGTGTTTTTGTCTAAGCTTACTGCTTAAAAAACTTTTAGTAAGTTTTAGAAAAAAATGTCTACATTGCTTTGAATGTACAGTACATGCAGTCATATCTTGATATGTTCTGTCAATATGATACAATATGACGTGATGTTTTTTTTCTTCTTCTCCTGATCGGGATACCCATCCAATAAGGTTTACTTTTTCTCTGATATCTGATCCACTATTTTTTCCTGGTATATTCCCAGCACTGATCCTGGGTATGGTATTGGTGTCATCTCTAATCATTTTTTTAAATAATTGATTGTTTGTTAATATATACTATAGGATTACAGAAAATGTATGAAATATTAGCAGAAGAATAGTAGTGTTTTGGCTTTGTGTACACTTATTATTATTGCTTATTGTTTTTTCATTCTCTGCATCTGCATCAAAATGTGGTATACCAGCAGCACCGCAGAGATCTGGCTTAGATTGTTAAGATGGCACAGAGGATTGTGGGAACCAAGCACCTCAATCTGGGCACACACACACACACACACACACACACGTTCAGACTGAGGAACATCTTCTATAATACGACAACTATATTTATTCCTATTTTATGACATTCAGTGTTCACTACAGGCAATTTGAGGATGCCCGTTAGCCTAATCTGCATGTCTTTGGACTGTGTGAGGAAACTGGAGTACCAGGAGGAAACCCACCAAGCACGGCGAGAACATGCAAAATCTAACCTGGACCCTGGATGTGCAAGGCAGCAGTGCTAACCACTAAGCCACTGTGCCGCCTACCCACACAAATAGAGCCACTGAAATATGTAATACTATTTACCCACCCTTTTTCTCTTCTTCCAGAACTTGCTGCTAATGGACTGGACACTTTGCATCCAGGAATGTATTATTGTTATCATTATTTCTGACAAGACCTGTTTGCACTAGACTGTCTAAATCCCACTGCACATATATTCCTTTGTGTATGTTGTTATATTTATATTTTACTTATATATGTTATATTTTAGAGCATTCTTACAGTTTCATTAATGCTGCTGGTCTCTGAGAGCTGCTGTACCAAGCAAATGTCATTGTATCACTCCAATGACAATAAAGTATATTTCTCTGTAGATTAAGCAGCACCGAAAAAGGCTGGATACATGGATGGATAGATATAATGTTATGTGAAGATGAGGTAGGCTGTATACAGTACATTCAAGTCAAATTATTTTGTCAGGCAGATACAGCACCCCTGGAGCAGATAGGGTTAGTGGCGTGTTTAAACACCAACAGTAGCAATCCTGGTGGATCTGGGGCTTGAACCATTGGTAAATAAATAGTGATATTTGTCATGATGTATTAAGATGATATTAATTAACATCGTAAATATTTTTATTTTGTCCTTACTATATATTATTGCAATACTTATTGTGATGCAATAGTTGTGTATTATGATGATAATTGTCTTGTATAGTCAGAGATGACAGCATGGTGGCGTAGTGGTTAGCACTGTCGTCTCACACCTCTAGGGTCTGGGTTCGTTTTTTTGCCTCGCGATCTGTGTCCATGTAGGTCAAGTGAGATGTTCGTGGTGGGTTTCCTTCGGGTGCTCCGGTTTCCTCCCACAGGCCAAAGACATGCAGATTTGCAGTAGTGTGTGAATGCGCATGTAAATGATAACTGGAGGTCGTAAAATGGGAATAAATACAGCGGTCACCACAACCACTGGCCTTCACACTCCCTAGCTGGACTACAGAGGTTTCTGAATGTTGTGAGTTGTGTGTGTGTGTGTGTGTGTGTTAAACGCTGATAATAACGGCTTCTGATAAACGAGTCAAGGTTCACCTAAAAGATTCGGTTGAAAGAGTCGACTCCCAGGAGTGACACATCACTAGCGCTCAGTTTCCCGTTGTACCAGGTGAGATCTGATCCTCATCCTCATCTCTACCGGTTGTGGACGCTTTTTTTTAAATCGTGTCTATAATTAGATCGGACTTAGTTAAAAGTACATGCTTGTTTTGCGGGTGTGTGACGCGGTCGTGTGTGTCCTGAGTTGCAGATCAGGAGAAGCTAAAGCGCTTGCTAGCTGAGCTAAAGTGGCTTTCTGCCAAACGGGGCGCCATTCGGTCTCCGCCAAACACCAGCTAATTACTGATTAAATTATCACTGAATTATAAACTAGCGAGGATTATTTGAAATGTTTTGGGTGAGTCGGTTGAAATGGGTAGCTAGTTAAATGAGGTTAAGCTTGCTAACATTATCCTGAGGCTAATCGTGGCTAAGACATGCTGAGGTAATTTAATCTCCTCAGTAACTCAATCTGTCCAGGAGCAGGACAAAGAAAAGTCTGAAGCCTGCACTGCATCTGGTTTACGGAATCACTTTGTTTTTCTTTCTTTTTTTCTTTTCTTTTTTTCTTTGCTCTGAACTGTATAAGCGCACTTTACATAGTAAATTGTTTAGTATTTTCTTCATATAGCATTGTTTTTGCTCAAAGCCAGAGAACAAAGGGCATCTACATTTAAACTTCCAGTCTTGGAGTTAGTCTCTACTTCAGCTATATTACATCAATTCATGATATTATTAACGTATTAAGTGATTTTAGGCATCAGTTAAAGAGTTATCTGAGCCATCTTTTTTAGCTTTTAAAAACATTTAAAATATGTTTTTTGGGATGAAGTAAATACATTTGAAAGTTAACTCACAATGCGTAATTTTAGAGTTGCACTATTTGCATGAAGCTGGATATTAATATTTGCAAATACATGCAAAGTGAGCTAATATCGTTGACAAAAAGACAAACCACATCAGCGACAAAACAACCTTGGCGTTCACATTTGTGCTTCATTACTTTCACGATCAGGACGAACCTTCTGTGTAGTAAAAATTAAATAATGCTCTGCCAAATGTTTAATATTTAAACCTAAATATAGTTTATTAGCTTAATGTAAGTTATTATTGTGTTATTATAGAGGTCACGGTTTGCAAAAGTCACATGAAGTAATGTTTTGGTATACTTAAATGTTTTATATATATATATATATATATATATATATATATATATATATATATATATACACTGAACACATAATGAATGCACATATAGAGACACACAAAATATATATCATGATATCTGTCATTTGAGATTTCATAAATATTCAGATTCTTACATTTTTCCAGAAATTGTTAAATTTTGTAAAGTTTTAACAATTTTAAAACTTTCAAAAAGTTTAATGAGTAATTAAATGCAGCTGGTTCCTTATAACATTAGTTTTCTCACTTAAAAACCCACTGCAGCATTTAAACACTACAAACTAACTTCAAGTACAAGAGTTTAGTATTTAACTACAAAGTTAATGAAACACAGCTGCATTGTTACTGAGCAGCATGTATCGTCTTAATTGTGAGTTATTTTTTTCCCCAATCTGTACTGTTTAGGGTTATAAGTGCACTAAGTCATTTAAGAACAGTAACATCACCATAATCCTTGGCAGACAATTGCTCTTTTAAAGGATGGATATTATTTAACCATTAATTGGTGGACAGAGTTTTTTTTATTTTATTTTTTATTTTTTTGGTCACTAGGGATGCTCCCACATTAAGTCTACTACTACCACTCAGTCTCAGTTTCCTCCGAACCATGTGACACACCTTTTCATACTGCTCGCTCACACACCGTTGGGGGGCGTCGTAACCTACTCAGAGGACAGTGCTATCCACTCCTCCCGCTTGCATGAGCTCACAGACGCCCCTGATTGGCTGTAGAGCCGTGATTAATGTGGGAGCACCAATACCTCTCATCCCTCCACTCTGAGAGAGCCCGGCCAATCAGCTCTCTAGAGGCCACCGGCTGCAAGAGGTTACAGCACCACCCGGGAATCGAACTCACGATCTTCGGATGATAGGGTGTGCCACTTAGAGGCTGGTGGACAGAGTTAACAAAAAGTGTGTTTTATGACGGCAACCAAAATCAGGTCAGGAGTTCGTTCCCCATTTATAGAGTGACGATACGATACATCAGCACGGCTGTGTCCAAAATAAACAAAGTAAAACGCCTTGCCTTTAAATGTGTTACATGCTGTAATGCAGATAATGCAATGGTTGCGTGTAACACAGTCAGACACAGGAATCAGCCATGGCACTCTGCACATGCTCCACAGTTCCCACCTCGGGTTTTGACCTGGAGGTTAAATAAAATGTGTAACAGTGGAAGACCCTGCTAACAGTTCAAGCTGGCTCACCAGTGTCTTTCTTGGTAAAAAAAAAAAAGAATTTAAATGTAAAGCGATGTAGATTAGGTATGAAACATACAGTGCTGTACAGGTGTCCACTAGTTGCTAGCTAACTTGAATGTTTGGTGTATGATATAATGGGTCGACCTGGAATACATTACTAATAAGCTGAAAGAGGTCGGACATAGTTCAGTCAATTGATTACCCTGACGTGTGTGTATACACACACATTACTCACCCAAGTTAGCTCTCTGTCATGTTGCTGACAAAACTGAACATGAGTGTGTTTCTCACTTTGTCTGTCGAACACCCTGAGGTTGAAAAAAAAGAAATCGGATGTGCGTTGCCATTTGGAATTATTTAAATTTTGAAATAAACTGGTTTAACAAACAAACCTGAATCTCAGGTTGTGTCTGTTAATTTAAGCATGCCAGGCTTTAGGAGAAATGTATTCAAGTAAAAGGTTGTGTTTTTTCTTTGTATTGATTTTATATACTCAAACAGGATTTGTGGATGTTCAGATTTTTATATATTGTCAAAAACATTGGCTCGCCTGTCTACCACAATCTCCTTTGTTTTAGTGGTATTTGGAAAAGATCACCACTCGGCCGGATGTTGAACCTAAAATGTATAATTTTCTGATATTAGTCACACTATTGTGGTGTCGTCAGTGAACGTCACTATGATGTGGATGGATGAAGTGGATGGGTGTGCAGTCATGGGTGAAAACTGCTATACTGACGACATACCCCGTGGTGCTCCTGTATTCAGGGTGAGAGTAGATGCTGTGTGCTTGCCAACCCTTATGTTCTGTGGTCGGTTAGTGAGAAATTCCAAAATCCATGAACACAGTGTGGTGGTTATCCCAGGTTGCTAAGCTTGTTTGCCAGGTTATGGGGCACTTTTTCATTAAAATCAACAATTTTTTAGTAATGCCCAAATTAACAAGAAATGTGTTGTGTATCCCTATGTGAGTTTAGTGGTGCAATGGATCACAAAATTCACGGGTCGGATCACATCACAGTCACTTTTTGTTTTAACAAAAAGCAAACTTTTGGTTTTAACTAGGACTGTAGCTATCGAATATTTTAGTAATCGAGTATTCTACCAAATATTTAATCAATTAATCGAGTAATCGGATAAAATGCACTTTTGCTTAATTAAAAAGCAATGTAAAATATATAAAAGAAACAAAGATTAATTTGTGTTCTTTTTAGAAAAATCTACTTTTATTTTTTAAATGCATACAGCATAAACATTGTCATTATTCACAATACAAGGAATGGCTTATACCCCTATCTCATCTATGCGGTTTGACTCGCAGTGAGATGCGGTGTTGGGCACCGTGAGCCGCTGTGACTGCCCGTCGACGTTCCGCAAAGTTCTGCAAGGTCCGCCAAAAAAATTTAACATGTTTAAACATGTTTTTAAGACGGCTTAAACATTTTTAAATTTTTCGCGCAGAAAGATGGAAATGTAATCGCAGCGCCAAAACTTGCGGTAAATCATGAAGAACCGTACTTCCGGCCACCGCGTGAAACCGCGTAGGTGAGATAGGGGTATTAAAGTTGACTTAGATTAATTAAGTGCATTACAGCACCATACATTCTTATTTTAAAGCCTTTTCTCGGATGGAAAAAAAAAAGTTTTTTCAAATGACTTTAAGGATAATTTAAAGGGCTGCAACAGCACGCTCCCTCAAATCAATACACAGCTAACTGTTTGCGTCTCCTTCCGCTTTGTGGGTGACGTAAGCGCTTCTTCTTCGTTGGTGTTTACTGGCGGCTTGCACCCAGAACCATTATTTGTCAACAAATAATTGCGCAAAAACAAAACGCAAGCTTTTAAAATTAATTAAACGAAGCTTCGAGGCAGAAGATTTTGCCTCGATCATTTTTTGTAATCGATTTACTCGAGGAATCTTTCCAGCCCTAGTGTTAACAAAAATAACCTATGGAACCTATGGTTTTAACAAATAGTAAAATCAAGAAATAATCAGCCAAATAAATAAAATTTTAAAATAGAATATTTAATACTTAGTTGTTAAAGTGCAGTATGTAAAAAAAGAAGAAAAAAACTGACAGCTGAAAATAGACCAAATATTATAATGAGAATTTTTTTTAAGACGAGGATGTCTGCATTCTCTAGAGAGAGAGAGTAGACATCTTAGCAGTCACTGTGTCACTTGCAGTGAAGAACACCCTCTCACTAGGAACTGAAGTGGCAGGCACAGCAAGGTAGAGTCTTGCCATCTATGCAATCTGAGTGTATTTACACTCGCATGCTAAATTTATCACATGTGCAAAGCAAGTTATCTGTGGCCCCAGTCCAGCTTCTGTCACTGCATTTACTCAGTTCCTGGCATTAACTGTGGTGACTGGGCTATTGCTACATGCATTGTGCCTCTTTAACTTCCACTCTGATTCTATCACCACCAGCGCTAGTTCTGTGCTTGTGTGACTTTTGTGTAGTCACACACGCATGTCGTGTCTGTAGCGCCAGACTTTGCATCTCCCATTTCCCTGTGATGTAGTGAGCAGTCACAGTTATGTAGCTTTATGTAGACCTTGATGTCCACCTGTCTGTGGTGATCACAATAGAAGATGCATCTGATAAGTCTGTGAGGATTTTGTTTTTATTCTGTTTGTAAAGTTCATGCTGAAGTGGGTATTTCATAGCATGGCTCGAGCACTTTCAACATGTTTTTAAATCCTTTGTTTTCCACAACAGAATATGGCCCTCATGTCTGCTGAGATAAACACCCGATAAATTTGGGAATTTCTGATTCTGCTCTGATTCTGGTTCAAAGGGCTGCTTAAATGCAGCGGTGAGCTTGTTATGGTTGTTGCGGTTTGCATCCTGACAGCACACCAGTGTAATGTCACTTCAGATGTGTGGCCATGCACGTTTTCATTTCTTGTACCACAGTTTCTACACATTGTAACCGTTTTACCACCCTTCTACATTATCCATCATTCTATTTTACGGCGAAGCCAAAATGCTCCCATGTATGCGATTTGAATGACACAGGAAGCTTTTCATGTTCTTCTCCTTTGTCTAATTCATTACTACAATATTGGTAGAATCACTCTGCGATCTTTAAAAATGTAAGATAAATCTGCAATTTAAAACAATTAGCAATTAGTCCATCAATCGGTGATCCGCAGGGATCAACTGCGATTTGTGGCACCCCTATGTCAGATGGTTTATTTGTCAGAAATATAACCACATTGATCATGTTTCCCTTTTATCCATTTTCAGATATAAACAGTGGTCCATTTTTTAGTCTCCTGCTCTTACTTTTCTCACACATCTTGAAGAGCATCCATGGATGTCTCTATGATGGAGTCAGACGAGATTAAATGTGAGGATCTGGAGCCGACACCGAGTTCCAGCAGTCCAGATGAGCCGTCTGAAGAAACGGAAACCGAAATGCACATCTGCTCACGATGTGGAAAGTGTTTTCCGAACCAGTGCGACCTCCAGACACACCAGTGCATTCACGTAAAGGGGAAACCTTATCAGTGCTCGGAATGCGAGAAGACCTTTAACGATCGCAGCAGTCTGATAAAGCACCTGCGGATTCATACGGGTGAGAAGCCGTATCAGTGCTCAGAGTGTGGGAAGTGTTTCACTCAGAAGGGTCACATCACGAAACATCTCCAGATCCACACTCAGGAGAAGCCATATCACTGCTCGCTCTGCGGGAAAAACTTCAATTACCTCTGTAACCTCCAACGACACCAGCGCACTCACACTGGAGAGCGGCCGTTCCAGTGTCCACAGTGTAAGAAGAGGTTTAGCGAGAAAGACGGTCTCATTAGACACCAACGCATACACACGGGAGAGAAGCCTTACGAGTGCTTGGAGTGCGGAAAGAGTTTTACTGAGAGGGGCAGTCTCTTGAAACACCAGAGGATCCATTCGGGGACGAGGCCATTCGAGTGCTCGTACTGTGAAATGAGCTTCACACAGAGGTGCAACCTTCAACAGCATGAGCGCATTCATACTGGGGACAAGCCCTTTTACTGCCTCGAATGCGGGAAGAGTTTTAACCGGGAGACGGCTCTGCAAGTGCACCAGTGCAGCCACACAGGGGAGAAGCCCTATCACTGCCCAGAGTGTGGCAAGAATTTCAGCGACCAGAGCAATCTCCGTCAACACCGCCGCATCCACTCAGGAGAGAAGCCGTACATCTGTGGGCAGTGTGGCAAGGGTTTCACGCAGCACTGCCACCTCCAGGTTCACCAGCGCATTCACACCGGGGAGCGGCCATTTCCCTGCCCCCAGTGCGGGAAGAGTTTTACCCAGCAGTGTCATCTTCAGCGGCACCAGCGCATTCACATGGGAGAAGTCGTATCAGAGCTAATCGTCTGGGAGGAGTTGTACAGAGCCATGTCGCCGCCGGGTACCCCGGCTCCATCGGAGAATGAAGATGGCGGACTGTGAAGCACAAAATTATGCTGGCCTGAGCTTCCGTTTTATTTCTTTGTGCTTTTGTTTAATTTTGAATTGATTTGCGAAGTGACCTTGTGTGTGTGTGA
This sequence comes from Clarias magur, assembly GCA_013621035.1. Taxonomy (NCBI): domain Eukaryota; kingdom Metazoa; phylum Chordata; class Actinopteri; order Siluriformes; family Clariidae; genus Clarias; species Clarias magur. The sequence continues at coordinate 44,114 of QNUK01000732.1, read as the reverse complement.
CATGAGAAAGGTGCTATTTGACTTTCTTGTGCTTTTTTTGTGCTCGTGTTTCAGTTTGAATTGTTCGCAAAGTGGCCTTGAGTGTGAGAAAGGTGCTATATGACTTTAAACTATTATGCATCGTCTTGTACACGTAACACCCCATCCCATTTAAGTGTTACAACAGAGGATTGAATTCTGATTTTATATAGTTGGATTTGCACATTAGGTCTAGCATTTCAAGGTATCCCTGTAGGTCAGTACCCAAAGTACACAAATCCCGTACTTGAGTAACAGTAGAGATTCCCTAGGACAAAGATTACTTAAGTAGAAGTAGATGCACTCTGCTTACTTGTATACTTGAGTAAAATTACAAAAGTACAGGGCCTGTATTAGCTCACAGTAGCCTTTTTCACAAAAAAAAATCTATCTATTTATCTCTCTCTCTCTTTTTCTCTCTCTCACTCTCACTCCCCGAAGGTGAAGGTGCTCTTTCATCACTGTCTCCAACCAGCTCGACTTCTGATTTCTGTTGCGTTATTAGTTCTGTATTGAAAGAAAGGCAAGTCACGGAATGACGCATAACAGTCAGCAGGTGGTGACATTCCTTCTTCAAATACTACACACCACTGTGGTTATGTAACGCACTACCGTGCAGAAATGTAGTGAAGTAAAAGTCCAGTTATTTGCTGTACTTTCGAGCAGAGTAAAGATAAAACATAACCATTAATAAAACTATGTAAAATATGAACTTAAATACAGTAATGAAGTACATATATACACGTTACCTCCCACCTCTGGGTCAGTACTGGGTAGAACTTCATTCAGATTGCTGTAGGTCTTAATGGTGTAACTGTTGCTCCCAGTACAATTAATCAAGCTTTGCAAATCGGTAAACATTACTGCCACAGATTTGGACTGAGGTCTGGGATTTCACAGTACATGACAAACTTGTGTTCATGGTCTACAACTATTCCAGTTCAGCTTTTGAAATACTCCTAGATGCACTGATATTTGGTGGATGGTCTCAAGCCATGGCTGTGCCACATTCTTTCCATTTTTTTTTTTAATGGATTTTTTAAATAATGTTGCTCAGCAGGATGTTTATAACTTTTGAATATTCGTGTAATCATTGTAAGAAAATGCACATTATTTTTCTCAGTTTTGTTTAGATTGTTCTAGCGGCATAATACCAACTAATTATTTATGAGACAAATCGGTGAAGGATCAGTGGGATAGAGAAATAAGAAGAGGAAAGAAAGAAGGTGGTAATCTTTGTTCCCTCGTTCAGAAACAAAGCCGCTAAAAATACAATAACAAATACTGTACAACGACTGACCTGCAAGTGCGCTCTCTTGTGGTGTACTAGTTAATAGACACATAAGCTAAACGTTACCTGCTAAAATCACTGAGTAATCGTTACCAGAATTTTCCCATGGATATCCTCCAAAAGGCTCCTTTTGGTTTGCTGATTAGACATGCTTTTGAAACAAACTTTGTGTTTGTATAGGAATATTTCCGTTCAGATGATGAGTTTCACACCAGTAGATGATAAATACTTATGCAAAAAAACTTTTTAATTTCTACTTTGTAATTTTATTGCTCCTGGTAGGGGTTCCACAGCAGATCACTAGATCATCTGACAAAAGCTTAATCCAATTTATGCACGGTAAGAGACCGGCGCTAAGGGTGCACTGACCCCAGTGACTGGGTAGTTTGATTCATGACATGACATCCCAGTTTATTCCAGGTTGTAACACTTCAAAATACAGCAAAGTTCATGTCGTTGTAGAAAGTGTTGAGCTAATGACTGAAAAAACTAACAAACCAGACCCAACTGCACCAGTTCACTTTGCACATTAACCCAGCAGCAGGCCCAGTTTCATTTAAAGCCCTTTATTTGTACTGACAATCTCAGGAGTTTCCTCCTCCTCGCCCAGCAAATGCATTTAATTCATCTGGGTCTCTGGTGTGTACTTACTATTTAAAGTACATGCATTTATTTTAATGTGTGTTACTTTTGTACTGGATATATTTACTTCTGAGACTATTGGAGGGCTCTTCAAACACCAACATGTTTTAATATTCACAGTACAAATGAGGTAAGGTCTTCATCACTGAGAACTTTTGTACAGTCTGCTGCGAAGAATAAACATCATTTTGTGCATGTTTCACGTTTCTAAGGCTGACAGGTTTAGAGAAGTCTCTTTTTAAGTCTTCAGCTGGATCATTCTTATCAAATACAGGTCGTACACAGTAACTGTAGACATAAACAATATGATGATGATAATGTATATACCTGAATAATCAAGAAAGGATCCTTCTGTTGTGCTGTATAAAATTTCTACTAATGCTTACAGCTTAAATAGGAAGGAATAGATGTAACATGCTGCTTTTCGCTGTGATACTGATGCCGAAGGAGCCTGAACCGGTTTTCACACATTACATTTTCAGCACAATTTGACAAGAGCTCATCATCCGAAGTTGGCTAGATTGACGACTCGTCTTTGCCAACACGGACAGATTAAACAAATCTTACGTAAATGAGATCCAGTAATGACAGGCTGGGATGGAAATAAAGGTGTCTCATTGACTTTTATTTATGTATTTAATTCAGGCTTTGTTGCTGTAGTCTTTTCATGTCACCAGAAACAGATTGCTATCTTTCAGTGTGTAATCCAATATTAACTGAAATACTGATGGTGTGATAATCCTGACTGTTACTGTTGTTTTTATCTGTCACATCTTGTTTGTGTGTTCTGTATTAACCCTGTAGCCTGTTACTACTAATTACTCTTAAATGTGTATTCCATTCAATTCCAGTGTCTCTCTTATTTCACTGTAATGTTCTTAATATTTTGTCATTTTTCACATGAAGCAGAGTGAGAACTTGCTTTGGATTGTGTTTTTTTTTTTTTTTATGCGTCAAGATTTTGCTGTTTATTCAGCTCCTTATTGCAGGTCTCCTAAATATTTTTTTAGCAAAGAAAATATTGCAAGCAGAGGGTGCCAAAAGCTATAATTTGGCAATCGAACACACTCTTGATGTTAGAAGATCTGCTTGGTTTAACTGTTACGTTCCATCTTCCTTCAAATTATTGAGATGAAAACTAGAGGTAAGTCCATGTTGGTCAATTAGTTTGTCACCTCTTTCTAGGCAAGGGTAATGAGCATACTTGCATCAATACTAATAGTATAATGAGTGATTTTGTTAACAGGCCATCAGTGAGGTCATCTTCAAGTTCCACAAGTATAAATTAAAGAAGCACAATAGATATCCACTTGGGACTGATTTCGGGCGCAGCCTTTACAGTGTGTCTGCAGGTAGCTATTGATTGAATATTAAATTGCTGCTGACTATAAATTAGTTCCTCATTTCTTTAAAGTTTACCCTACATTACAGATTTTGTTGTTGATTCAATTTGTGTCTGCCAAGAGAGATATAGACTGTACCCCAGGAAGATATGGAAGTAGTTTCAAAGCATTTTATTCAAAACAAGCAAAAGGTATCTACACCACATTTTGGGATTGATCAGAAGGTCTCGGGTTCAAGTCTCAGCACCACCAAGTGGTCACTGTTGGGTCCATCAGCGAGACCCTTAACCCTCAACTGCTCAGGTGTATAATTAGATGAAAGGGAAGTTGCTTTGGATGAGGGTGTCTGCCAAATGCCGTAAATGTCAGAGAGGTTTATAGAAAGAAAATGAATTTCAGGAATATAAAGGCTATAACCAGTGGGGAAGAATTACTGTTCCTGACTGAAGGGATACAAAAAAAAAAACAGGAACTCTGACCCTCAAAAGAAGTCAAGACTTTAAATTTTAATTCAAGGGGTTTGACAAAAGTGTGGCATTAACCATTTAGGAATGACAGGCTGTTCAAACACTCACATTTACATATTGACAAACATAAGGATTGTTCTTCATACGTGGATGAAAATCCTTTCCAGTCAGTGAATGTCTGAAGACTGGAACCCATAGACATGATCAGCACTTTCACACCAGCGAGAAGCCGCATCACTGTACTTTCTGCTCATCAGTCCAGCTTCCTGATTCAGAGACTGCAATTAAGGGATTGTCAAAAAGGATGTATCAGCTTGATCGTCACCTCTGTCGGGAAAGGGGATTGTGTACACTGAGAATGTTCCTCTCCTTAAAAAAAAAAAGAGATAGACAAGAGGGGAGCAAGTGAGCTGGTATGAACCAAAGCTGGATTCCATCGTTAAACAGATTTCTGCACGAGGGACGTTGGTACCAATGGAACCACTGTTCATGTAACAAGCGTTTTCAGACTCTGGAGGATCCTTTGACCTGGGAGCACTCAAACATGAGGAACTAACCATCAGACTAAAGACGAATGAGAAGTAAAACACTCCATTCGACATGGCTCAATTCACAGATATCCATATATTGTTGTTATATTTATCACGCCTTCACCAGGATAGTTACACATTTGATATCTCCTGTGCTGCATCTTCTGCCTTCTGCTGAACAGCTTTCAGCACTGACGTGTATCCTATGAACAATATTTGAATCGTCCGTTTGACATTTCCAGCAGATGGCGCTGTGAGCATTTACACGACGGTCCTCCTCACATTCCCAGAAGCAGAAGAAGTCGTGCTGCAGTGTTGCTGATGGATGAGCTGAGCTCTGCGACTTGAGCTCAGGGTGAGTCCAACTCGACTCAAAGCCATTTCTTTTGCTCACACACATGTTTAGTCCCTACTTGGACTTTGCATCCCAGGAACTTTTCTTTCTTCTTCTCTTCATGCTTGCACCCATGGGGAGGATGGCAGGGGGCAGGGTTGTGATTTGTGTGCAATATGTTGTGAAAGTTCTAAATATTTACTGATATGGAGCACAGCAGCTGGTTGTATACAGAATACACTGTGTAAATAATCTCCTAAATAAGCCAAATTAATAGCATCAGTGTCTCTCTTGATTTTGGTCACTGATTAAATGTTGCATGATATTTCCTGTAACACCAATTATAATGAAATCCCAGTGTGCTGGGCGTAGTACCAGATAGCTAACCCATGCCTGGACCATGTGGAATTCATCCAAGTGAAGATAATCGATCCTAAGCCATTCAGGACACTCCCACAGTCCTGAACGATCAGCTATAACATTATAACCTCTGCCTAATACTGAATAAGTGCAGTGCCACCAAAGATGTGATGTGATGTGATGTGATGTGTGTTCTGACTCCTTTCTCTCTAAACCTTCCCAGCAGTTTAAGCTACAGTAACACTTCTATGGGATCAGACTACACGGGCCACCCTTCACCCTCTATGTGCATCAGTAACCCCTGGCCACCCATGACCATGTCGCTGGGTCACTATCACATTTGAGGTCCTGAGGTTGTGATGAGTGCTGAAGTACAACACCTCGAGTACTACTGGTACTACTGTATTTTCTTCACGGGCTACTCAGGTGCTTGTTCAGTCCCTTGTTATTTCAGGACTGGACTATTGCAACTCACTCCTGGCAGGTCTGCCTCTGTCCACCATCCGTCCTATGCAGCTGATCCAGAATGCAGCGGCACGTCTCGCTCGTTTTCAGCCTTGCCAAATACACCCCATCCCCCCCCCCCTGAACTTCTCCGCTCCCTGAACTGTAGGTGCCTCAAAATCAAAAATCGAAATGCTGATGCTCGCCTACATAGCTAAAAATGGCCCAGCACCCACTTTCTACACTAATCACACCACGTTCCCACTGATCCTCTGAGCACTGCTCGCCTCATCCCACCATCTCTCAGCCTTTGACTATCTCTAAATGACAACTCAAGACTTATTTGTTTCTTCAATACTAAGAAAGACCTTTCCAACTGTGTTTGACTGATGGCACTTAGTTAGTAACCTAGTAACCCAGTGTAAGTATCTATCCAATGACGGAAACATCAAAGCACTTTTTACAAAGCACTCTGGTTAAGTGCGTCTGCCAAATGCCTAAATATGTTGCCAAAAGACGAGGAGAATAAACCATGGAGATGGACAGTCCTGATTTACGTAGTACTTCCACTTATTCCGCTTTAGGATATCAGCGCTGTTAACTTTGGGATTCCAAGGTTGAATCCCAAATAGCGGTAAATGGAAAGCTAGTGCACTATGAAGGGTGTCCAATCCCGTGTTCCACATGCCAAGTAGTGCTTTCTAGCTCGCGTTAGCCATAAATTGAACAACACTGGTGGTTCAGAGATGATCCGGAACGACTTAGAAGCGATTATTGCAGAGACGTGAGGCGTGTTGTTTAAGACGACATAACGTTATCAGATGTGTGTTGTTGCTGAAAGTGCTTCTGTGACTGGGTGGGAATGTGGGTGTGGTCAGGCAGCTGCTCTCTCCTCAGTACAGATTGACTCTCACCCACGCCGAGACACACAGTTAGTGACATTAACCACTGGACAACACCTGGGACACGCCCAGTATAGTTAAACGTCCCAGTGCTGCTACTGTCCATTATCACCACTCATTAATATCCCTTGTTCAATCAGATTACTCAGCCAGAAGTACCTGTTATATAAATAGCATAAAATTTGACTAAAGGATGAGAGAAGCTCTCTAAAAGAGACTTAGCCAGTATGTAACACTAATAGAAGTTAATATGGTTATTGTAACCAGTCCTGATGTAGAAGTGTTTATTTTTTATTTATCTATTTATTTATTATAACTGACAATTTAATCACTTTTTTTTTTTTTTTTATCCAGATATGAGTGTATTCCAGTTTCAAATGTGCCGTCTACTAGCGATCCAGCTAGAATGAAAGTAGAGGAGATTAAATGTGAGACCCCGGAACCCAGAGAGAGCTCCTCTAGTCAACCAACATCCTCTGGTACTTTCTACACGAACATCTCAGACACTCATGTGCAGAAAGAACTTCATCACTGCTCACACTGCGGCAAGAGTTTCACTCGAAAGAGTCATCTGAAAGAACACGAGCGGATCCACACGGGAGAGAAGCCGTATCTGTGCTCGCAGTGCGGCAAGAGTTTCACTGTAAAGAGTAATCTCGAGCAACACCAGCAGATTCACACAGGAGAGAAGCCGTATCTCTGCTCGCACTGTGGGAAGAGGTTCACCCAGAAGAGCACTCTGAAGAAACACCAGCGCATTCACACAGGAGAGAAGCCCTATCAGTGTCCGCAGTGCGGGAAGAGTTTTATCGAGAGAGGCAATCTCGTAAAACACGAGAGGATTCATACAGGAGAGAAGCCATATCACTGTTCACACTGCGGGACGAGTTTTACAGAGAGGAGCGCTCTGCAGCAGCACTTGCGCATTCACACTGGAGATAAACCGTATCAGTGCTTAGACTGTGGGAAGAGTTTTAATCGGGGAAATACGCTCCAGGTACACCAGCGCGTTCACACTGGAGAGAAGCCGTATCACTGCACGCAGTGCGGGAAGAGTTTTACCAGGCAGAGTAGTCTCCAAGTGCACAAACGCATTCACACAGGGGAAAAGCCCTACTACTGCTGCGAGTGTGGGAAGAGCTTCAGGGAGCTTAAGAATTTTCAGCGACACCAGCGTGTTCACACCGGCGAGAAACCGTATTACTGCTCAGAGTGTGGAAAGAGTTTCAGCGACCAGAGGAATTTTCAGCGACACAAGCACATACACACAGCGGAGCAGGACAACATGTTACTATTCTTATGAGCTTTATTTGCTCATTTTGTGTCAAATGGTATCTTTTAATCATTTAGATGATTTTCATGAAACATTAAAAATTCTTTAGCAGTGGTTTTAAAAATGAAAGAGTGGCGCAACTGTAGTTTTTCCTCCAAATAATACCTGGCCTGGCCAAAAAAATCTATATATACTTTAAAAAAAATTTTTTTTAAAGCACATAACATTGCTGAGTCTCGACCTGAGCGACTGAAGCAACCCCAGATCATAACACTGTCTCCAGAGGATTGTAGAGTGGACACTATGCATGATGGGAGCATCGTTTCATTCGCTTCCCTTCTGACCCTGACCTTTTTCTATCGCTCCAAAGCCCAGTCTTTATGCTCCTTAGCAAACTTAAGACTTGTTTTCTGATAAGTCTTACTAACAAGTGGTTTTCTTATCGACACACAGCTCTTCTAATCCCTTTTCGTGTTTGTATGGAAAATGCTCCCACTTTCGCTATTGGACCATGTAAATTCACCAAGTGTTTAAGTGATCTCCATTATCTTCTTTTCCGACCACATTTTTTCCACAGAGTTGACAGTTCAGCTCTAGCCTTCCAGGTTTTGAGAATGTTTTGACGAGTTATTAACCCAGTTCCAGTCATTTCAAATCTCATTAGTTGTTGCCTTTTCTTGATGCAGCCCAATAATTCAACCCTTCTGAAATGGTGACTTTTATTTTGGCCAGGCTGTGTGTATTTCCCTAACATGTTCAAAAGTGACATCAGTTTGAAATGTGTTTCTGTACGCTAGGTAATGATTTTCTCTAAGTCATGATCTTATATTTTATCTGTATGACTTATAATTGTTTACTGCCAGTTTGTACAACCTACAGACTTGTTTTTATGTTTAATATAGCGTAAAATTAAACACAAATAAATGTAAGACCCATGTACACTTGAGCATCTTCTACCAGTCATATATATATATTTCAATTTGTAATCTGCAGGCACTGATGTTATTGCGTATGATGATGAGTGGCCACACCAAATGATGAGGCCCTTTAATCTTCTCACATAAACATATGAAATGGATGGTTCCGTCTGCGTGCTGCCCTGCACGTTGGGCAACGGCAATACATTTGCCGTTTCTATGGCACTTATTTACAACTTGATGCCTGATTGTATCTGAGCACTTGGGGGTGAAGGACCTTCTTAACAGTCCAACAGTTTAACCACAGAGCCACCCCTGCCTTTTCGTTAAATTATATCATTATATTAAATATCGAGATATAATAGCTCAGCTTTCTTCTTTTTTTTTCTCCATATATATGCAGTCTCCACTTGTTTTTCCTGTCTCACTCGACAATTGGCAAATATAAAGATTCTGAGGTTTGTATTAAGAGCTAAAACTATATTTTTTATGCCAATTTCTGTGCCAGTGCAAATGTCATGGACAACTAAATGTCAAATCTAATTTATATATATATATATATATATATATATATATATATAGATTAATGTAGAATATTAAAATTTCTTTTTTTTTTCTTTGCCCTAAACCTTACAGGCATATACTGTATACAGAAAGTAAGCTGCAGAAACAAGGATTTTCTTATTCATAGTTGTGACACATTTCTAGGGTTTACATTACTGAGTCCCACATAAATTAACAACAACTAACTAGCCAAATTTAGAGAGGAACTCTATGGGGGTTTTATTTATTTATTTATATACAGACAGCATAAAGTTCATGTGCAAATGTGCAACAAGAGCGACAAAGTGACAGTGCAAAAAAACACGACATAACATGTTATGGGGGCAGTGGTGGCTCAGTGTGTTAAGGCTCTGAGTTACGAATCGGAAGATCGGTGGTTCGAGCCCCAAGTCCGCCAGGTTGCTGCTGTTGGGCCCTTGAGCAAGGCCCTTAACCCTGTGTGCTCCAGGGGCGCCGTAAAAATGGCTGACCCTGCGCTCTGACCCTCTGGCCTATACAAGAAGCTGGGATATGTGAAGAATAAAGAATTTCACTGTGCAGTAATGTGTGTGTGACCAATAAAGGCTAACTTAACTTAACTTAACCTCATACTCTGTGGTGTTGAGGTGATGAGACACTAAACGGTCTTTAAAGTAGCAGCGAGAATTAAAAAGTTGGTGCAGAAAGTAATTCAGTAATAAATATCGTGCAAAAGAGCATTTACAGGTTGGTGTGTTAAGTAGTTTGGTAGTGTAGATCAGTGTGTCTGCGCTTGTGTTGATTAGTCAGTCCAGTCTCAATGTTAAGCTGAGTGATCTATAAATGTAATAAAAAAAAAACACACATAATTGATAACTGATTGCATTTTTTACATTTCTTTTTTTTTTTCTAGAAATTGTACAAAATGTAAACAAGACATTCATCCTCAGGTTTTATCCAACAAAATGTACAAAAATTTTACAAATTGAACTGCGTGTATCTGCACACTGCGGGTCTCGCGGGATCGCTGATCACGTGGCCACAATCATCGCTGCACTAATCGTCCAGTAGGTGTCGCTGTGAGCGTCTCGGTCGCGGTCCTCCACACATTCCCAGAAGCAGAAGAAGCCGTGCTGCAGTGTTGCTGATTGATGAGCTGAGCTCTCCGACTCTACTAATCATCTTTCCATTGCAATATTTCTGACAGGGTTTTACCCCCACAGTTCCGTCTGATCCGTTGTGGGTGTATTTGAGGTGGTTAACTGCGTTCTGCTGTAAAGCTCAAGGTAAGTTACACTCGGCTAACAGTGGCTCCGTCCTAAATGGGCTTCTACTTCCTATGCTAGTGCGCTACACAGGCTGGAACAGAGTGCTGCTGTTTACCTCACACACTCTGTAGGGCACTAGAACATAGTGCTGTTTAACACACTCACTCTGTAGGGCACTAGAACATAGTGCTGTTTAACACTCACACACACTCTGTAGGGCACTAGAACATAGTGCTGCTTAACTCACACACACTCTGTAGGGCACTAGAACATAGTGCTGCTTAACTCACACACACTCTGTAGGGCACTAGAACATAGTGCTGTTTAACACACACTCTGTAGGGCACTAGAACATAGTGCTGTTTAACACACACTCTGTAGGGCACTAGAACATAGTGCTGTTTAACTCACACACTCTGTAGGGCACTAGAACATAGTGCTGTTTAACTCTCACACACTCTGTAGGGCACTAGAACATAGTGCTGTTTAACTCACACACTCTGTAGGGCACTAGAACATAGTGCTGCTGTTTAACTCACACACACTCTGTAGGGCACTAGAACATAGTGCTGTTTACCTCACACACTCTGTAGGGCACTAGAACATAGTGCTGTTTAACTCACACACTCTGTAGGGCACTAGAACATAGTGCTGTTTACCTCACTCACTCTGTAGGGCACTAGAACATAGTGCTGTTTAACTCACACTCTGTAGGGCACTAGAACATAGTGCTGTTTAACTCACACACTCTGTAGGGCACTAGAACATAGTGCTGTTTAACTCACACACTCTGTAGGGCACTAGAACATAGTGCTGTTTAACTCTCACACACTCTGTAGGGCACTAGAATATAGTGCTGTTTAACTCACACACCTGTAGGGCACTAGAACATAGTGCTGTTTAACTCACACACACTCTGTAGGGCACTAGAACATAGTGCTGTTTAACTCACTCACTCTGTAGGGCACTAGAACATAGTGCTGTTTAACTCACACACTCTGTAGGGCACTAGAACATAGTGCTGTTTAACTCACGCACACTCTGTAGGGCACTAGAACATAGTGCTGTTTAACTCACACACTCTGTAGGGCACTAGAACATAGTGCTGTTTACCTCACACACTCTGTAGGGCACTAGAACATAGTGCTGCTGTTTAACACTCACACACTCTGTAGGGCACTAGAACATAGTGCTGTTTACCTCACACACTCTGTAGGGCACTAGAACATAGTGCTGTTTAACTCACACACACTCTGTAGGGCACTAGAACATAGTGCTGTTTAACTCACACACTCTGTAGGGCACTCGGCTAACAGTGGCTCCGTCCTAAATGGGCTTCTACTTCCTATGCTAGTGCGCTAGGAAGATTAAAAAAAAAAAAACAATTGATGATTTCTATTATCCAGTTAAAACAAACAAAAAGTATTTAGTTTTTTTTTTTTTAATGGAAAAGTTCTTATAAAATCCTTGAGATCCGTTCAGAACTTTCTAGAGACAGCACGGTTTCAAAATAAATGGATAATAGTCTGATTTTACGGTGATTTTTTTTTTTTTTTTTTTGGGTTGTAGATCCTGTGTAAAAAATTAAAGGATGTTTAAATGAAACATATTTTATTTTATTATTAACCAAATATGTAAGTGATAACATCCAAAACCTTTTCCAGCGAATATTTGAGGCCAAGTTAATCCAATAAGAAGCAACAGATGGAATAGGAATTGTAAAAGTGTGTATAGCTTTCTTGTTATTTTTGCAAGATACACTAAAAAAAATATTGCCTAAGGGAGAGTATGCGCTGCATTTAACAATGGATATGTATCCAAGACTAGTGAAGATGGATTTAAAATAATAATAATAATAATAATAGTTGCAACATATATTTCACCAATAAGTTATTGTCAAACCAGTTCTGAAAAAAAAAATGATTTTTTAAAATTTTTTATTTTATAAAAAATAAAACTGATGTGGGGAGAAATTGTGTTCGCAAATTAGCACCAATGAGAGAAGTATTTGTTCATGAAATGGAGAAAGTTGCAAGGGCATTTTTCTATCAGCATTGTAATTGCACATTATTAAAAGGAATAAGATGTAGTGAGATTTCAGCTTGTTCCTCCGGGGTTTGCTGTTAAATTAACATCGCTGCGTTCTCTGTGATCACTTTAATAGTGACAGTGTCAATAGAAATAAAAATACAACATATAAATGTATACATATTTAGCATTAACAGTTTCCTAATTGATCAACAGTTCCTTATGAGCAAGTGAGACAATGATGGTGAGGGGGAAAAATCTCCTGAGACAACATGAGGAAGAAACCTTGACTCAAAAGGCTTGGATGTTGGATTCGCTCCTCTCTAGAATGCAGCAGTTACGATACAGTCAGTGTACAGCTGTTGTGTAGTTCAGAATTTGACAGTAAATTAAACTGTCATTAAAGTTGTTTGTTTAAAATATCGAACCATTGAGCGTTTCTGCTTCTGTCTTCTCCAGGTGAGGGTTGTCCTGTCTCCTCCTGCTGTCCTCTTTCCTACATGTCTTATATTTACCTTTGCAAGAACATCAAGAGATCCATCTAGGATGAATTCAGTCAAGATTAAATGTGAGAGTTTGGAACCTACAGAGATCTCCAGTACTCACCAAATATCATCAGGTACACCAACAGCTCTCACACACACAACATTGACCACTGCTCACAATCAAGGAAGTTTTACTGAAACCTAGGCCTAAATTCAAATCAATAATGGCAAGGGAAGAAAAGACCATGTATATATATAAATGATGTGAGGAAAGTCCACACTGTAAATTGGTCTTGATTTAATACTAAGACAGGTTTAGTTGGACTGCAGCTTCATTTAAATGGTGCCGCTTTGGGATGTGCATCTTTCTGGGGCATCTAGTAGCACTTTTCCACTGTACAGTGCAGGACAACATGGCACAAGGACTGATTGTGTGTAATAGCAGTGTGTGTGTGTACAGGACTTCAGGGATCTGGAATTTGTATGGGTTTAAAAGTTGCAAGACCACTTGAGAGAGAATTTGCCAGTTGGAATTTTGTCATTTTTGATTTCAGCTTGTTTAACAGATGAAGTGGAGAAACGCTCCTGACATTATCTGTTGACAGTAAGGGATGCTCTGTAGTCATTCATATTTTATATTTCCCTCCATAGGATCTCCAACAATGATGAATTCAGATGAGATTAAATGTGAGAATGTGGACCCCACAGAGAGCTTCAGTAATCACCAACTATCATCCGGTACTTCTTATAATAACACCTGTCACATATTTAAGAAAATGTAACAGAATTGCACTGAACAAAAAAAAAAAAAAAACATTAAATGCAAAAGAATAACTTTACAATTGAGTAAAATTTTCTTCTCTTTCTCTCCAGCTTCTTTTTTTTTTTTTTCCAGTTATGTTCCTCAGATTTTCCTTGTATTTCTGACACACATCTGCCACGTGGGTGGGCGTTACAGTGCTGCTACTTCATTGATCAGCTGTGGCTGACCAATGAATTTGGCAACAAAATGAAGTCAGTTGACGACCTGAATGTACTGAATTACCAGGTTATCAAATCTATGGAGTTTTTTCCTTCCCTCACAGCACAGCCATATTCCAAGATGATAATTTAGGCATTTACCCAGAGTGACTTACATTTTTATCTTATTATACATCTGAGCAGTTGAGGGTTAAGGGCCTTGCTCAAGGGCCCAACACTGGTAACCTGGTAGTCCAATGCCTTAACCGCTGAGCTACCCCTAATCCACATCCGACATTGCATAAGCGTATCGACACGATACTATAGTTGCAATCAAAGCAAATTTGGTCTGATTAAATGTCAAGCATCTTGTTTTTCATGATTTTTCTGTTGCCAGTGAGTGGTGTCATGTCTTCTTTTATTCATGTTCTAGTTTCCCTCCACAGAAACTCCAGCTTTGATGAAGTCAGAGGAGATTGAATTAGAAATTCTGGATCCCACAGAGAGCTACAGAAACTACCACAGTTCATCTGGGCCTTTCCACACTAACACCTCTCACAGACTCTTGCAAAACCAGACTCATCAGTCGACACACTGTGAGAACAGTTTGAGGAAAACAAGAAATCTCAAAAACCACCAGCAGCTTCATACAAAACAAAAGCCGTATCAGTGCTTAAACTGTGGGAAAGGTTTCAATCGAGAGAAATCACTGCAAGTGCACCAGTGCATTCACACTGGGGAGAAACCCTATTACTGTCAAGAGTGTGGAAAGAGTTTTAGTGTTCTGAGCTCGTTCCAACAACATCGGCGCATTCACACTGGGGAGAAGCCGTATCAGTGCTCAGAGTGCGGGAAAAGTTTTACTGTGAGTGGTAACCTCGAAAGACACCAACGAATTCACACTGGGGAGAAGCCATATCAGTGTTTAGAGTGTGGGATGCGGTTCACACAAAACAGTACTCTCCAACAACACCAGCGTGTTCACACGGGAGAGACACCGTATCAATGCTTAGATTGTGGAAAACGATTTACCCAAAGAGGTTCTCTCCATCAGCACCAGCGCATTCACACTGGAGTGAAGCCGTATCAGTGCTTACAGTGCGGGAAGGGTTTTACTGAGAGCGGTAATCTTGAAAAACACCAGCGAATTCACACGGGAGAGAAGCCGTATCGGTGTCTAGACTGCGGAAAGCGTTTTACACAAAGCGGTACTCTCCAACAACACCAGCGTGTTCACATAGGACAGAAGCCTTATCAGTGCTCAGAGTGCGGGAAGAGTTTTACAGAGGGTCGTGATCTCATAAAACACCAGGGCATTCATACAGGAGAGAAGCCGTATCATTGCTCACAGTGTGGAAAGAGTTTTACTGTGAACAGTAGTCTCCAAAGACACCAACTGATTCACACAGGAGAGAAGCCGTATCAGTGCTTAGACTGTGGAAAGCGTTTTACCCAACGATGTACCCTCCAACAACACCAGCGCATTCACACTAGTGAGAAACCATATTGTTCAGCGTGTGGGAAGAGTTTTAGGACACACAAAACCTTTCAGCAGCACAAACTCATTCACACAGTAAAGGATGTGAACGTGCAACAGTTGATCACCCATCATCATCAGACATGATCTGACTCTCACTCTGAGCCCTGGTATGGGGCCAATCACCACCTATACAACAGCAAGCATCCATTACAGTATGTTAATTTAATATTTACACAGCGTGTAAATTCCGATTCCATTTAAATTAATTTAGAGAACTCCACTTCGGCGGCACGGTCTAGTATGCTGTATTTACATTGTCAAAAGATACAGTATTACCAAAATTCCTCCCCCAAAAAAGTTATATGTCCTCCACCTGATCCACTCTGATCTGTTTTTTTTTTTTTTACCCTGACCTGGGCCTGTCTCACTATCCTCAGAAATGACCTGATTATATTAGACCTTGTTTATGGCAGAGCGATGTGAAAACTCATTAACTAAAATATCTACTTATGAATATGTAAGCTGAGAAATGAGACTGGAACATGAGACAAGACCTGACTCCTGCCCACCAGTCCAGCAAGTCCTCCTCTTCTTTTACATTTAGCACTCTATGCAAAATTAAGTCTATAATATGTTACTAATTAGGCTAATACCGATTTATTTCCCCATTAAAACAATGAAGTGGTGTACATGCCTATCTGAGATTTGAGAGAACTATGTTGAGTGTTGCATTAACCACATGCAGAATTGAATTGTGTATGACATCTAATTGCATTATCTTTGTGGGGGGAAAAAATGGTTTTCATTTTCTACTGCGGCGGGACCTGAAGAGAACTGTGCCTAAGCCACAGTTGTTTTTGCGGGATGCTGAAGGGGAGTTTGCTAGATCAAAAAATACAGCAAAAGTCAAACACACAGAACAGAACTTAAAGCCGTGCAGCCAGATCAGTTTGTAAAAACTAACAGACACACACACTCGTTACTTTTACTACAAACCTTAAGGTAAACTAACGGTGTTGCAAATATTCTAATATTTACTAACTTGTACAACTATCATACAACTTATATACCAATATTTTACTGACAATTTCTTTATGCATACTACTACTACTACTAATAATAGCAATACATACATACACAATGTGCAACTTGTACAAATTTCAAGTTAGCTTATGCAGATATACTGTACTGTAAAATACGAATGTCTTTCCCATTATCTGTCTCTCTCCAGGTCTATCTATGACTGATGTGTTCTCTATGAATGTCTGATTCTACTGATGTATGGGATACAGTGCACCTGGCCAAAAGCTTAAATATGCTCTCTCTGCTCTTAATAAACAGACGCACAAACAGATCTTCAAACACATTATATTTGTGCGTGTGTTTGTCCCTTTCTGAAGTACAGCGAATACAACAAGCAATAAATCTTTTTGTAATTGATCTTAAAACTTAACAAATTCAGACCCTCTTCTTTCTTAGAATTAACTATTTTTTATAAAACAACTAACATTTATTATTTTTGAAAAAAAGCACACTCCAACGCCAAAACACTTTGAATTAAACTGAGGTTCCTTCTGGTGGTCGATTCCATTTAAATGAATTTAGAGAACACTTCGGCGGCACGGTTGCTTAGTGGTTAGCACTATTGACTGGGTTTGATTCCCACGTTTGGTCTGTGTACATTGACCCGAATGAAATGAATTACAGACCGATTTCAAACCTTCCGTTTATATAAAAATTATTAGAAAAGGTAGTATCAGCTCAAATATGCACATTCTTCTATCCTCAAAGAATTTCAGCCAGGTTTCAGGCCCCATTATAGTACAGAAACTGCACTAGTTAAAATTGCAAATGACTTGTTTTTAGCTTCGGACCAAGGCTGCATCTCAATACCAGACATACTTGATCTTAGTGCTGCATTCGACACTATAGATTATAACATTCTCATAGATTGCTTACAAAATCACATAGATATTCAGGAACAGGCATTAAAATGGTTTAGATCCTACCTGTCTGATCGATTCCATTTTGTAGATCTAAAGGGCGAACCGTCTGTTGTAATGCCAGTGAAATATGGGGTGCCACAAGGGTCAGTTTTAGGACCTCTGCTGTTCTCAATTTACATGCTTCCCTTGGGTAACATCATTAGAAGACATGGGATTAGTTTCCATTGTTATGCTGATGATACCCAATTATATATCTCAACTAAACCAGACGAAATACCTAAGTTGTCTAGACTAACTGAGTGTGTTCAAGATATAAAAGATTGGATGACCAATAACTTTCTTTTACTAAATTCAGATAAGACAGAGATATTACTTATTGGCCCAAAAAACAGTACACAACAGCTCTCATGATTCAGCCTGCGTTTAGAAGGATGTTCTGTTACCACCAGCTCGAAAGTGAAAGACCTGGGTGTGATATTAGACAGTAACTTGTCCTTTGAAAATCATATTTCCAATATCATAAAAACACCCTTTTTCCATCTTAGAAATATTGCCAGGCTTAAAAATATTTTATCCGTATCTGATGCAGAAAAGCTGGTTCATGCATTCATGACCTCCAGACTGGACGACTGTAATGCATTACTGGGTGGCTGTCCTGCATCCGCAATAAACAAGCTACAGTTAGTCAAAAATGCAGCCGCCAGGGTTCTCACTAGATCCAGAAAATATGATCATATAACCCCAATATTATCATCCCTGCACTGGCTACCTGTTCAGTTTAGAATTAATTACAAAATAGCATTACTTACATACAGTACAAGTCTTTAAATGGTTTAGCTCCCACATACCTAACCAGTCTTCTGATACGTTACAATCCACCACGCTCCTTAAGATCACAAAACTCCGGACTTCTGGTAGTTCCCAGAATATCAAAATTTACAAAAGGAGGGCTTTTTCATACTTGGCTCCAAAACATTGGAATAGCCTTCCTGACAGTGTTCGGGGCTCAAACACAGTTTCCCAGTTTAAAAGTAGACTCAAGACACATCTCTTTAATCTGGAATGCACGTAACTCATCCCATAACCTCATACAACAATCCTGAATGGCAACTACGCTAATTTTCTCCACCTGCTCTTTATTTTTCCACCCATCCCGAGGCATCTGGAGATCGTGCCAGCTTCAGTAGACAGAGGCCGACCCTGCAAGGACCCTGAGACATCCAGAGAAGGACCTGCTCCAGCTGGATTCTGCTTTATGTTGGTTTGGATCTACACATGCTGCTCCTGAGCTCCCAATGATCCAGACCCCCATCTGCCCTCTGCACCTGCTGACTCATCCCTGTGCTGAACTGGACTTTGTGTTAATTTAAAGAACTTCTGTTATACTGAACTTTCAGCTGCATAACACACATGATGTTATATAATTTCTCTCCGTTATCACCCAAATGCGGATGGGTTCCCTGTTGAGTCTCAGGGAGTTTTTCCTTGCCACTGTCGCCGTCACCCTTGGCTTGCTCATCAGAGACATTTCATTCATCATTCATCTCATTATTATCTAGACACATCTTTCTCACACATACACACTTCCATAAATTTTCTTTTAAAAAAATTTCATGCTTGTAAAGCTGCTTTGCGACAATGATCATTGTTAAAAGCACTATATAAATAAAATTTAATTTAATTTAAAATTGAGTTTGCATGTTCTTCCCGTGCATGGTGGGTTTCCTTCCACAGTCCAAAGACTAGGCTAATTGGTGTTCCAAATTGCCCATATGGTATAAATGTAGACCGGAGGTCCTATCACGTTTGTACAAAATGGGAATTAATCCAGTTTTCACTATTGGCCTCCACTGTCCCAGGGTTAGAATGGCGAATGGGACTCCACTTCACTGGATTCAACTGATACCATTTTGTGTATGAAGTCGCACGCAACTTCACTAATCCTCCAGCAGGTGTCGCTGTGAGCGTCTCGGTCGCGGTCCTCCACACATTCCCAGAAGCAGAAGAAGCCGTGCTGCAGTGCTGCTGATTGATGAGCTGAGCTCTCCGACTCTACTAATCATCTTTCCATTGCAATATTTCTGACAGGGTTTTACCCCCACAGTTCCGTCTGATCCGCTGTGGGTGTATTTGAGGTGGTTAACTGCGTTCTGCTGTAAAGCTCAAGGTAAGTTACACTCGGCTAACAGTGGCTCCGTCCTAAATGGGCTTCTACTTCCTATGCTAGTGCGCTACACAGGCTGGAACAGAGTGCTGCTGTTTACCTCACACACTCTGTAGGGCACTAGAACATAGTGCTGTTTAACTCACACACTCTGTAGGGCACTAGAACATAGTGCTGTTTAACTCACACACTCTGTAGGGCACTAGAACATAGTGCTGTTTAACTCACACACTCTGTAGGGCACTAGAACATAGTGCTGTTTAACTCACACACACTCTGTAGGGCACTAGAACATAGTGCTGCTGTTTAACTCACACACACTCTGTAGGGCACTAGAACATAGTGCTGCTGTTTAACTCACACACACTCTGTAGGGCACTAGAACATAGTGCTGTTTAACTCACACACTCTGTAGGGCACTAGAACATAGTGCTGTTTAACTCACACACACTCTGTAGGGCACTAGAACATAGTGCTGTTTAACTCACACACTCTGTAGGGCACTGGAACATAGTGCTGTTTAACTCACACACTCTGTAGGGCACTAGAACATAGTGCTGTTTAACTCACACACTCTGTAGGGCACTAGAACATAGTGCTGCTGTTTACCTCACACACTCTGTAGGGCACTAGAACATAGTGCTGCTGTTTACCTCACACACTCTGTAGGGCACTAGAACATACTGCTGTTTACCTCACACACTCTGTAGGGCACTAGATATACAATTATTTAGAATTTATGCTGAAACTCCACAGAGTATGGAATAATTATTGTTTATTTTTTAGAAAAATGGTTGGTGTAATTATTAAATCTTTTAAATGTTATATCATATTATGTGTTCAAGAAGAATTTACAACTTGGATTTTTCCCGCCTACAACGAGTAAAACTCACAGAAACCAAACCTCATTTTGAAATTCAAGTTTTTTTAATTATTATTATTTATTTATTTTTTTTTACAAAATGTGAATACAGCAATAATGACAGTAATTAGTATACAAAACAGCACAATATAACCACATTCCAATATTCCGATATTTAAAATATCTACATGTGAAATTTCAGCTCGTTAACTTCCCAGTTTGCGATGTGACGTCACATCAACATGGCCATTCTCTCTCTCTCTGTGATCAGTTTAAAGGGCTTATGGTAACGTTAGTTTTGAATTTGCATATTTACACACATTCAATATTTCATTCAAAACAACACCAGGGCAGACTGTCCAAATACTCTCATTTGCAAGAACACACACAGAACATACTGTACCCATTGTTTTCCAGGAATAGGAAAAAATATTTTCCTGAGAAACCTAAAAACAGTCGTGGTGCATTACAGCCCGTACAGAGCGCGCCACCTGCTCTGTGTTATCCACTGAGAAGTCCATGTGGATGCTGGTGACAGTGCGAGTAAATCTACAGTATGTACCATATACACTGAGCCGCCAAGGTTTCAGAAAAGCTTGGAGCAAGATCCTGAAAATAAGGGCACTGGTCCTGCGTGTATACGCACACACACACACACACACACACACACAGTGTGCCCACTGCACATATCCAGCCATTCCCTGTAATACACACATAGCCATACATCTACAGCACTTGGTTTAAGGTTCGTGTTGCAGTGCTAAAGCAGCGCTGGGATGTGTCTGTGTGATTGTCTCTTACAGGTTTGTTTGCCTTTGAGTGTCTTATGAATACAAATGTGCTCAATGAATAAACTCCATACAAATATTTTAATGGCTCTAAATATTCACATGTATTTCCCTCTTTGGCGAATACTCGAAATGCAAAATAGAATGTTGATTTATTTTATTATCTGTTCAGTTATGACTGTTCATATTATAATCTCTTAATTTGTTTGTGGTTGATGCCGTCACACAGCTGTAAGTGTGTGCTATTTTCACCCGGACTTTGTGAATATTTAGAGGGTGGAGCTCATTGATTTTGCTCCTGTCTTACACAGACAGTCATTTTGAATATGAAAATGTAATCAGTTGGAAGTGTGACATGAGCGTGTAAGCAACTGTTTTTTTTTTTGTTTTGTTTTTTTACTTCTGTAAGAGTGTGTGAAAGTGAGTGATTATGTGAGTCTCATGTTCAGTGTGTAAGAGTTGCCAGCTCTGTGTATACAGTAATATATTAAATCACTAATACTCATTAAAATTTACTAGATTGTGGAAGAAGAGAATTGGAGATTTGGCGAAGCTAGGTTTTAAATGATTATTCACTACAGTATACTTAGAAAAAAATATTTAACAAATAATTAAAATACATGGAGATATAAGTGAAGCTTATATTCTAGTGTTCTAGTGGACAATTTGAAAGACTTCTATTTAAAGAATAAATAGTAAGTCCTTATCATTGTTTAATTTAATTCAGTTTATTTGTATAGCACAAAGAAGCTGAAAAGTTTTTAAATGTTTTCTAAATTGAAAAATATGTAAAAAATAAATAAATAAATAAAATAAAATTTGCCTAATCAATTTGTCCCTAATGATGATTAGGACAGGAGATGATGATAGTGAGGAAAAACCTCTTGTGCAAAGAAGACAAAGAAACCTTGAGTGGAACCAGACCTCATAAGGCTGATAACAGTGTCCAGGGACAGAACTGTTTACGGCTGTTGTGTAGTTCTGAATTTAACAGTAAATTAAACTGTCATTAAATTTGTTTGTTGAAAATATTGAACCATTGAGCATTTATACTTCTGTCTGCTTCAGGTAAGGGTTGTCCTGTCCCCTCCTGCTGTCCTCTTTCCTACATGTCTTATAATTACCGCTGCAAAAACATACAACAGATGTTGAGATGAATTCAGTCAAGATTAAATGCGAGAGTTTGGACCCTACAGAGATCTCCAGTACTCACCAAATATCGTCAGGTACTTCCCACACCAACAACTCTCACAGACAAACACAACAACATTCACTGCTGCTCACAGTCTGGAAATTTTAATGTTAAGCATGTTTTCAAAAGAGTTGTACCAAAAGCTTGGTCTTATAGGAAAGACTATAAAATATACTTGATGTGAGGGAAGTCTATACTGTAAATCAGTCTCGATGTAAGCATAAGGCACATTTATTTGGACTGCAGCTTTATTTAAACACACATTCCCAAGTTCAGTCGAGACTCTCATGAAGCTTCTGCAGTCCCACTGAACTACTTTGGGTTTGTACAGTATATTTCAGAGATACAGTGTACTTGGTACTAATTTAACTGCTGAAGTCTGATCAGAAAAGTGTACAACTTTTGCTAAATCCACTGTAAATTTGAAAGATTTGCTTTTTTTGCTGAAACACCATGATTATCACCAAAAGTATACAGTAGCCTAATGTCAGCCGAAGTATTTCCACCATATTTCATGGTGGTCACATGACTGCAAATGGTCCATACATGCCCAGTCTGTGCCTTCATAAGACACTCGCCTATGGGCATGCCTGTACATATGAGCCCATATTTTTTGCATTTGTTATTTATTGTAAATATGCACTTCTGAGTAAATTAGCTATTTGTATTTTATTGACTTTTTCCATGAATTTAATTTAATCTAATCTTCATGTGCATTCCTTAAGTTTTTGGGAAATTCTGGCCAGTTTGCCACTTTTTACAAAATTTACATTTTGGATTGCAAGCATAATTTGTTCCGGAGGTCTGCTTATATATAAAAGCACTCGTATATCAAAGCGAATTTCCCCTATAAGAAATAATGGAAACTCCTGATAATTCGTTCCACAACCCAAAAATATGCATATCAAATAATAAATACAAAATATAAAGTAAAAATAACAAATTAATCTGCAGTTTACCTTTGAAAAGAATTGTGGCTGTGAAAACTGAGGCATTGTAACTTTTGCATATCGTTACCCATCTAATTTTTTTGAGGTGATGTCATGCCACTTTTAAAATTTCCCTCTAGAATGCAGAAATGTTTGTGTCGTTTGATTTTCGGTTCATAAATTTCTCAATATTTATTTGTTCAATAAAATGACTGAACCATAGATTTTTCTGTTGTTAGTGAGTGCTGTACTGTAGTCTGTTTTTGTTTATATTTTATATTTCCCCCCACAGGAACTACAGTGATGGTGAATTCGGACAAGATTAAATGTGAGAATGTGGAACCCACCGAGAGCTCTAGTAAGGCTTGTTAAGGCTATAGAATTCCCTGTCATCCTGTTATTCCATCCAGTTACTATATGATATCCAACTACCAAACAAGTGTTGGATTTATAAATGTGAACACTTTCCTGCACAGCGACCCATAGAATAAAAAAGTGCATTCTGGAGTTAAGGTCTGAATTGTGGGACTATTTTGAAGGTTAAAAGTGGTTCCGAAGCTATTTCAGATCTTTGTTTTCAGAGCAGCCCTCAGTCAGAAAAACGGTTCCATGATGGTACCACCACTTTGCTGAGCTAAAACAAACATACATCAAGGGCTGGAGGTAGGATTATTATGACTATCATGAATAACTAAAGATTTGTGACTTCCATCTATATAAAATGGACTCTATATGCAGTGGGCAGCTCAAATGCATTCTACTAATGATGAAGCCAGGAACAAAGTGTTTATTTGAAAGTAGAGACATACATGGACATGTACAGTGATGACATGACTCCATGAAAAGACAGTTCTTAGGAGGTTTGCCATTGAACCTGCTCTGAACTGGTGGCTAGCACCAGAAATTAACTTCCACCTGGTACACTTTTGTAGAAATAATTATTATTATTAGAGCCACAAATCAAAATAGGACGAAGTACATATTCTTGTTTAGAAAGGAATTGCCAGTTTTTCTTAGTCTTAGTATTTACACCAACATCATTTCTCACTGGGCTGTAGTCATGTGCTGTCTACCTATCTCTGTTGTAAATTCTTACCGATCAAGACACTGTCTTTTACGAAGCAGAGGCTGATTTCTAAGAAACCTCATCTACCCTCCACTGGTGGTAAATTGGCTCTGGTACTGCCAGTATGCTTTAAAGAAAACAGCGAAAAGAAAGGAATAGATTTTATCTTAGCCTTAGCTGCCCACTACTCTTTTGGGCACCAACTGAAATTTAAATATCTCCTTAACACTCTGCTCTATTTTATTCAATTCAGTAAAATTTTATTTGTATCGTGCTTTTAACATTTTTTCATTGTCACAAAGAACATTTACAGAATTAAAAAATATATGGAAATTTGTTTAAAAAACTCTGAGATAAATAAATAAAATAAAATAATTAAAAAAAGAAAACCTTTGCAACCAGATTAAACAGGGAATCCATTCATATTTGGGGGATAACGGATAGCAGGGATTGATCTGCAGTCATACTGAGTGTTGGAAGGTCAATATATCAGGACAGGTGTTTAAGTCCTCAGAGAGCAGCCGTCTGCATCAGCTGAGGCCGGCACCATCTTCATGGTAAAGTGGAACCGTCCCCAGTCACCACATGCATCCCAAGCAGAACACGGAGAGCATCCATGCAATGACATCTCCAACCAAAAGGGGGCACCAGGATAAGTCAGACAGGTCTAGAGGGCTGAATCACTGGCAGCTCAGGAGAGGCATGTGTAGCTCGAGAGCGAGGAGAGAGGGAGAGATACATATGTTACGTATGGTCACAGTCACATAATGTATAAGGTGAATGTATGCAGTGGAACTTTGGATTAAGAGTATAATTCTTTCCAGAAGTGGGCTTGTATTCCAAAACACTCATAAACCAATTCAGATTTTCCCATAAGAAATAATGAAAACTAAAAATTTTGTTCCACGGCCCAAAAAAATAAATACATAAAAATAATTAATACAATATATAAAGTAAAAATAAAACAAATTAACCTGCACTTTACCTTTAAAAAAAGTAGAAATAGATCTTGACATAAGTGCTGTGTTTGTGTGTTGAATTGGCTCCTTCCTTCGCCTTTTCTTACAAAGTAAAACTTCTCCCTCCCCCCACCTCGCTTTTTAAGTTTCACAACAAACACACACACAACAGAAACACTGTTTTAATGGGAAAAATACCCCACGTGAGCACATACTAACGGAATCACTGCTGTAAAGTAAAAAAAACAAAATGAACCAGCGCTTTACCTTTGAAAAGAATCACGACAGAGCAGAGTTTCTGTGTAGAGCAGTGTGTGTCTGTATGTGTTTGTGAAGCTGGGGAAGGGGGTGTAAAGGCGAGAGAGAGAGTGTGTGTATGTGTGTTGGTGTCAAATTATCCCCCATCTCGGCACCCCCCAAACACAAAATCTTTCCCAACGATGGTACTTATAATAAAAGTAACCTAGTAACTTTGTGTTATATCTAAGGTTATATTTAATGATAGAAACTTCAAAGCACTTTTGTACTTTGGATAAGATCTTCTGCCAAATGCTTACATGTAAATGGTGTTTTGATGTTGTGTGAAGGATCTCAGTTTAGGCATAAGGCAGGTTTAGTTGGACTGAAACTTTACTCAAACGCAAAAGCAGCTTTGGGATGTTCACCTTCATGGATGATTAGCTGGGTTTATAAGTGCATCAACGGTTATTTGTGAACACTGATGAAGTCATTGATTATTTTTCTTTTTGTGCCAGTGAGTCGTACTCTATTTTTCTTTATATGTTATATTTCCCTCCACAGCAACTCCAGCTATGGTGAAGTCAGAGGAAATTAAATTGGAAATTCTGGATCCCACAGAGAGCTCCAGTAACCACCACAGTTCATCTGCTCCTTTCCACATTAACACCTTTGAGACTGAGACAGGACAAAAGCTGCATCAGTGCTCGAACTGTGGGAAAGGTTTCAATCGAGAGGAATCTCTGCAAGTGCACAACTGTGTTCATACTGGAGAGAAACTGTATTACTGTCAAGAGTGTGGAAAGAGTTTTAGTGTGTTGAGCAAATTCCAACATCATCAGCGCATTCACACTGGGGAGAAGCCACATCAGTGCTCAGAGTGTGGAAAGAGTTTTGCCGTGAGTCATGATCTCATAAAACATGAGCGTATTCACACAGGAGAGAAGCCATATCAGTGCTTAGACTGTGGAAAGCGTTTTACTCAACAGGGTACTCTTCAACAACACCTGCGTGTTCACACAGGAGAGAAGCCGTATCAGTGCTCAGAGTGTGGAAAGAGTTTTGCCATGAGTCATGATCTCATAAAACATGAGCGTATTCACACAGGAGAGAAGCCATATCAGTGCTTAGACTGTGGAAAGCGTTTTACTCAACAGGGTACTCTTCAACAACACCTGCGTGTTCACACAGGAGAGAAGCCGTATCGGTGCTCAGAGTGTGGTAAGAGTTTTTCTGTAAGTAGTAATCTCCAGAGCCACCAACGAATCCATACTGGAGAGAAGCCGTATCAGTGCTCAGACTGTGGGAAGAGTTTTACCCGGAAAGGCACCCTTCAAAAACACCAGCGCATTCACACAGGAGAGAGGCCGTATCCATGCTTAGATTGTGGAAAAAGTTTTACACAAAGCAGTACTCTCCAACAACACCAGCGCATTCACACAGGAGAGAGGCCTTATCAGTGTTCAGAGTGTGGGAAGGGTTTTACCGTGGGTCATGACCTCATAAAACACCAGCGCATTCACACAGGAGAGAAGCCATATCTGTGCTTAGACTGTGGGAAGAGTTTTACCCGAAGTGGTACTCTTTTACAGCATCAACGCATTCACACAGGAGAGAAGCCGTATCAGTGCTTACAGTGTGGGAAGAGATTTGCAGAGGGTCGTGATCTTAGAAAACACCAGCGCGTTCACACTGGGGAGAAGCCATATCAGTGCTCACACTGTGGCAAGAGTTTTACTGAGAGCAGTAACCTCCAAAAACACCAGCGCATTCACACTAGCGAGAAACCACCTAGTGGGAAGAGTTTTAGAAAGCAAAAGACTTTTCAGCAGCACGAACTCGGTCACCCAGTAAAGGATGAGGACGTGCTTTAGCTTTCCTCAGAACAGGAGCACAGGAAGGATAATATAAGTGGGGGCACAGGTTATTACAAAATTTCTCATATTTAAATCTTGCACAGCCATGCTTAAAGTTCTTCATGTAACATGAACTTAATGGTTTAAACATAGTATGATCTTATAAGTTGTCTACATATATTGTGTAAGGCCTCGCAATAATAAACATTCCCCTCCTTAGGGCTCAACGGTTGTCTGTCTGATATTCATCTGATATTTAAATTTTTTATTTTGTTTTTATTTTCTTCCCACTGAACTGCGCTCTCTCTCCCTCTCTCTCCTCATTGCACTGTGAGTTGGCAAATTACAGTGGAACCTCGGATTGCGAGTAACGCGGTTTGCAAGTGTTTCGCAAGAAGAGAGAAGATTTTAAATAAATTTTGACTTGAAAAAAAGTCTTGGTTTACGAGTACCGAGGATCATGTAACACACATATGCTTCTTGTTTTGACTCCGAGCCTCACGTGATCACAACTGAGCCAACAGTTTTTCTCTCTCGTGCGCTGCAGAATTGTGGGTAATCGTCTCCCCTGATGGGTCTCTTACTGGTCAACAGCCGTGCACGCATGTACTGTTTACTATAACACTGTGACCACGTGTGTGCATAAAACTTTTATTTTGTGTTTGTATGTGTGTGTGTACGGCATGTGTGTATTATAACACGTGTGCGCACATGTAAAACAAAAGCAAGTCTCGTTAGAGGTGTTAAAGATCCATTTTCTCTATCTGTATCAGACTGCTCTCTTGTTGGTGTGGCTGAGGTCCTTCAGTCTTCCCAGTCTTCTGAGATGTCCCAAACTGGCCATCGGGAGTACCCGGAGGATTCTGATTTGAGTGATTTTGTAATAATTTTTGTATTTTACTTTTATTATTGCCCACCCTTTGTATTAAAATGATGATTTCCTGAAATTAGCATTTAATTAGTTCATTTAAATAATAACAATATTAATCTGTTCATTAATCTGATTCTGTTAGTCTTGACTGGCATTGTTACATTATGTTCGCTCCGCATCTCCCCAGAGCAGCAAAGCATTTAAATATATATGTTAGGATGGAAAGATAATGACCCGATGGAGCAGGAAGGAAAAGGGCACACAAAAAGAAAGCACTTCGAGAAGAAGCAGTGAAATGTTGCACAATTTCAGATTTATTCTGGGCTTTAAGTGCAGTCAGTTTCATCTGTAAATGACCAGTTTTTTCTTTGCAAGTTTTTACATTTGAACTGCAAATAAATATTAGCTGTAGTGCCATAAAATCATCACTTAAAATACTATGCTAAAAGGCGTTATTTATTGTAAAGTTACATGAGTATTATCAGGCACAAAATATCACATTCTTTTATATAGGTAGAAAGGGAGCAGGGAGACAGTAGCCATAGTGCAGACATGGCAAACATCCAAAACATTTCAAGATAAATAAAGAAATACATATTTATTTATTTCGATTCTGAACAAATTACAGTGAGTTGGGTGTTTTGCACTAAGATGGACATAGTTGTTTGTAACAGAGCAGATAAAGTGACAGGTACAAGAAAAAATACAGGGTGGGCCATTTATATACCACACCATACCATCACTTTTTTTGTTCCAACAGTCTTGGAGGGATCTATCCAATGTGGGTTAGTGTCAGACCAGTTGAATGGCCCCCAAGGTCTCCCGATCTGACCCCCTTAGACTTTTATCTTTGTGGTCATCTGAAGGCAATTGTCTATGGTGTGAAGATACGAGATGTGCTGCACCTGAAACTACGGATACTGGAAGCCTGTGCTGGCATTTCTCCTGCGGTGTTGCTATCAGTGTGTGAAGAGTGGGAGAAGAGGGTTGCATTGACAATCCATCACAATGGGCAGCACATTGAACACATTTTATAAGTGGTCAGAAACTTGTAAATAACTCATGAAAGAATAAAGTTACGTTAAAACCAAGCACACCGTTGTTTTTCTTGTGAAATTCCCAATAAGTCTGATGTGTCACATGACCCTCTTCCTATTGAAAAAACAAAAGTTGGATCCAAGATGGCCGACTTCCAAATGGCCACCATGGTCACCGCCCATCTTGAAAAGTTTGCCCCCTCACATATACTAATGTGCCACAAACAGGACGTTAATATCACCAACCATTCCCATTTTATTAAGGTGGATCCATAGAAATGGCCCACACTGTACTTATATACAGTATCTCTAGCTCTCGGGGGGAAAAAAATAAGAGAGCACTGCAATTTACTCCAGAAAACTTCTGGAATGGCAATAAGAAGTCACAAGAGTGTCACAAACCATTAATCAAAGCTGAGCTGTTTGCTTTTTTGCAAAAAGAGTGGTATAAAGTTACCTAATAGCAATGTAAAAAAAAAAATGGTGATGGCCTGGGTTGGTGTGGGATTTCCCAGCCTGACATTGTGTAGATCGAGTGCAGAACAGGTCGCTCAGTTTTTTGCTTGAACCATGTACATAATCACAGTGACTTCAAGAACCTGGTGGAGACAGAATCATCCTGAACTAATCCTAAAAACTGATTGAAGAGCTTGTACACCAAATCCATTTTAATTGCACTAATCCGCCAGCAGGTGTCGCTGTGAGCGTCTCGGTCGCGGTCCTCCACACATTCCCAGAAGCAGAAGAAGCCGTGCTGCAGTGCTGCTGATTGATGAGCTGAGCTCTCCGACTCTACTAATCATCTTTCCATTCCAATATTTCTGACAGGGTTTTACCCCCACAGTTCCGTCTGATCCGCTGTGGGTGTATTTGAGGTGGTTAACTGCGTTCTGCTGTAAAGCTCAAGGTAAGTTACACTCGGCTAACAGTGGCTCCGTCCTAAATGGGCTTCTAATTCCTATGCTAGTGCGCTACACAGGCTGGAACATAGTGCTGCTGTTTAACTCACACACTCTGTAGGGCACTAGAACATAGTGCTGTTTAACTCACACACTCTGTAGGGCACTAGAACATAGTGCTGTTTAACACACACTCTGTAGGGCACTAGAACATAGTGCTTCTTAACTCACTCACACACTCTGTAGGGCACTAGAACATAGTGCTGCTGTTTAACTCACACACACACTCTGTAGGGCACTAGAACATAGTGCTGTTTAACACATACACACTCTGTAGGGCACTACAACATAGTGCTGCTGTTTAACTCACACACACTCTGTAGGGCACTAGAACATAGTGCTGTTTACCTCACACACTCTGTAGGGCACTAGAACATAGTGCTGTTTAACTCACTCACTCTGTAGGGCACTAGAACATAGTGCTGTTTACCTCACTCACTCTGTAGGGCACTAGAATATAGTGCTGTTTAACTCACACACACTCTGTAGGGCACTAGAACATAGTGCTGTTTAACTCACACTCTGTAGGGCACTAGAACATAGTGCTGTTTAACTCACTCACTCTGTAGGGCACTAGAACATAGTGCTGTTTAACTCACACTCTGTAGGGCACTAGAACATAGTGCTGTTTAACTCACTCACTCTGTAGGGCACTAGAACATAGTGCTGTTTAACTCACACACTCTGTAGGGCACTAGAACATAGTGCTGTTTAACTCACTCACTCTGTAGGGCACTAGAACATAGTGCTGCTGTTTACCTCACTCACTCTGTAGGGCACTAGAACATAGTGCTGTTTACCTCACACACTCTGTAGGGCACTAGAACATAGTGCTGCTGTTTAACTCACTCTGTAGGGCACTAGAACATAGTGCTGTTTAACTCACTCACTCTGTAGGGCACTAGAACATAGTGCTGTTTAACTCACACACTCTGTAGGGCACTAGAACATAGTGCTGTTTAACTCACACACTCTGTAGGGCACTAGAACATAGTGCTGCTGTTTAACTCACACACTCTGTAGGGCACTAGAACATAGTGCTGTTTACCTCACACACTCTGTAGGGCACTAGAACATAGTGCTGCTGTTTAACTCACTCTGCAGGGCACTAGAACATAGTGCTGTTTAACTCACACACTCTGTAGGGCACTAGAACATAGTGCTGTTTAACTCACACACTCTGTAGGGCACTAGAACATAGTGCTGTTTAACTCACTCACTCTGTAGGGCACTAGAACATAGTGCTGCTGTTTACCTCACTCACTCTGTAGGGCACTAGAACATAGTGCTGTTTACCTCACACACTCTGTAGGGCACTAGAACATAGTGCTGCTGTTTAACTCACTCTGTAGGGCACTAGAACATAGTGCTGCTGTTTAACTCACTCTGTAGGGCACTAGAACATAGTGCTGCTGTTTAACTCACTCTGTAGGGCACTAGAACATAGTGCTGTTTAACTCACTCACTCTGTAGGGCACTAGATGTACAATTATTTAGAATTTATAGTGACACTTTACAGTGTATGGAATTAATTGTTGCTTTGTTTTTTTTTTAGATTAATGAATTATATAATTATCCATACTTTTAAACGTTTTATTATATGTTGCGTTTGAGAAGAATTTGTAACTTGGATTTTTCCAGGTTCATAGACAACTTTAGTTGCACCCTTTGTTTTCCTGTAATTTCAAGACTTCACAAATTAATCACACCCTTTAGACACTGCTCACAATCTTGGGGCATTTCACTGCATACCGTACTGTGTGTGATTGTGTATGTGACTGGACAATCAGCTGTCATTTTCCCCACACGCTGCCAACCGTTCTTGCTTTTGTCGATTTCTTCTTTACAACATCAGAAGGATTTATCCATTTCTTTCTCCATGGTTTACTGTTGGTGCTTGTTCATGTCGAGACTGGACGCCAGCAACTCGCTCCTGTCAGGTCTGCCTCTGTCCACCCTTCGTCATAATCCAGAATTCCACTCACAAGTTCTCCCAGACAGATTTTTGGGCACATATAATCGGGTGGTCCACCACAGTATACTCTGTGTAACACTAGATATATAATATTTACAATTATTAAATAGAAGTCTCTTTTTGTCAAATTGTGACACTATAAATATCAGCATCCTCCAGTTTATTTAATTCAATTACTAATTTAACATTTTCTTAAATAATAATAATAATTTAATTCCTAGAGTCTCTATTGTTACACAATCTGAACAATTTGTCCAATTTCAATGACATACACAATAAGTGGTAAAGCACTACCACCTTTCAATTCAATTAAATGCAGTTTTACTTGTATAGCACTTCTAAGAATGGATATTGTCTGAAAGAAGCTTTAAGACAGAAATAAAATTTATTTAAAGTGTTTAAAGTTTAAATAAAGTTTGTGTATTTTAATCCATGGTTTGTTGTAGACCACAAGTACTTTAGTTCAGTCTGAGATTGTTCCTGCTCATGGACTGTTGTGTTTATTAATCTAAAAAGCAGCAGCCATTCTTCTTTCTTTGTCCTTGTTGGATACCCTTCTCTTGTGTAGCTCTGAATTACAGAGATGACTAAACTGTCATTAAAGTTGTTTGTTGAAAATATTGCGCTTTTGAGCGTTTATGCTTCTCTGTGCTCCAGGTGAGGGTTGTCCTGTCTCCTCCTGCTGTCCTCTTCCCTACATGTCTTATAATTACCTCTACAAGAACATGAAGAGATCCATTTAGGATGAATTCAGTCAAGATTAAATGTGAGAGTTTGGAACCTACAGAGATCTCCAGTACTCACCAAATATCATCAGGTACGCCAACAACTCTCACAAACACAACATTGACCACTGCTCACAATCAAAGCAGTTTTACTGAAGCTTAGGCCTAAATTCAACTCCATAATGTCAAGGAATAGGTTTTATAGAAAAAATATACTTGATGCAGGAAAAGTCTACACTATAAAGTCTGATTTAAACATAAGGCAGGTTTAGTTGGACAGGCAGCTTTGGTTTTGGCAACTTTTTTCCCTTAATGAATGAGATCATCATTTAAAACAGCATTTTATATTTACTTCGGTTATCATTCAAATGTATTTAACAATCTCATTTCAGTGTGACAAATATAAAAATTATTATAAATAATAATAAACTGGAAGGGGCGAATGCTTTTTCTCAGTCCTGCACATTACTGTCATTTTTCTGCTGTTCATATTGTATTTTTCCCTCCACAGGAGCTCCAATGATCATGAATCCAGATGAGATTAAATGTGAGAATGTGGAAGCCACGGAGAGCTTCAGTAAACACCAACTATTGTCTGGTACTTTTTACAGTAACACCTCTTACATATGGAAACAGATTTTTATCAAAAATACTGAATAAAATTAGACAAAAATCTATAAATCTATATATTGAAAATAACTTTAAATGCAAAAATGTCACTTTACAAATGAGTATAATTTCCTCAAGGTTTTTTAGGGGTTCAGGGTTGGTGAAAATGAACCAAGCAATATTTAATAGCTATAAAACTTGTAGTATCACTGGAGCGCCACCCCATGGTGCACCACCCCGCTTTGCTTCCACTCTGTGCGTGTGGGGACCAGCATTTTCCAGGATATTGGTTGGAATGACGGAAATCTAATGAGCGGCCTCCAAGAAGTCCAGATCTCACTTTGTGAATCCCCCCCTCCCCCCCCCCACCCGTGGAGCTACGCAAAGGAGGAGGTGTACAGGACAAAGCCTCGCAGTTCTCAGCAATATTCCAAACCTCTTCCTTCAGCAGACTTTACATTCCGTCTTCGGCTGTTTAAGGAAACTAGTTGAAAGATTTACTTGGATTTTCTTATGTTATAAAGTAAATTTACTATTTGTTTCAATAAATTTGTATTAGAAATATGGACTTTATTACCAATTTTTACTGCCTATTTACATTTCACTTACTCTGTAGAATTCCCTGTCGTCCCGCATTATCTAAAAAAAAACATTCTTTATAGCCTTTACAAGTTAGCTCCAAATGTGAGAGCTTGCCTGTTAGCGACCCATGAAGAAAACATTGTGACTTCATGTGCAGGATTTTCACATTCCTGAGGCGTTAAGTAGCATTTTCTCTCTGTACACTGCAGGAGGACATGGCACAGTAACTGGCCCAGATCAGTGGTTTCAACAAGCCAGTATGAGTTGTGGTCATGGTCTAACCCTAGCTCTACATTTCAGTTTATAAATGTATTCATGATTATTTGGTAAAATAATGAAGTCATTGATTAATTGTATGTGTTATATGTTTCCTCCACAGGACCTCCAGCTTGGGTAAAGTCAGAGGAGTGTGAATTGGAAATTCTGGATCCCACAGAGAGCTCCAGAGAGGACAGGACAGTACAAAAGTTGTATCAGTGCTCAAACTGTGGGAAAGGTTTTACTCGAGAGAAATATGTCCAAGTGCACCAGTGCCTTCACACTGGAGAGAAACCCTATTACTGTCAAGAGTGTGGAAAGAGTTTTAGTGTTCTCAGCAAATTCCAACTACATCAGCGCATTCACACTGGGGAGAAGCCGCATCAGTGCTCAGAGTGTGGCAAGAGTTTTGCACAAAAAGGAAATCTGCTAAAGCATGAGCGTGTTCACACAGGAGAGAAGCCGTATCAGTGCTTAGACTGTGGGAAGCGTTTTACCCAAAGCGGTAATCTCCAAGAACACCAGCGGGTTCATACAGGAGAGAAGCCGTATCAGTGCTCTGAGTGCGGGAAGAGTTTCTCTGTGAGCAATAATCTCCAGAGTCACCAACGAATCCACACAGGAGAGAAGCCGTATCAGTGCTTAGACTGTGGGATGAGTTTTAACCGAAAAGGTACGCTCCAAAAACATCAGCGCATTCACACAGGAGAGAAGCCGTATCAGTGCTTAAATTGTGGGAAAAGTTTTACCCGGAGCACCACTCTCTTACAGCACCAACTTATTCACACAGGTGAGAAGCCACATCAGTGCTCAGAGTGTGGGAAAAGTTTTACCGTGGGTCATGATCTCAGAAAACACCAGCGCATTCACACAGGAGAAAAGCCGTATCAGTGCTTAGACTGTGGGAAGCGTTTTACCCGGAGCGGTAATCTCATACAGCATCAACGCATTCACACAGGAGAGAAGCCGTATCAGTGCTTACAGTGTTGGAAGAGATTTGCAGAGGGTCGTGATCTTAGGAAACACCAGCGCGTTCACACTGGGGAGAAGCCATATCAGTGCTCACACTGTGGCAAGAGTTTTACTGATAGCAGTAACCTCCAAAAACACCAGCGCATTCATACCAGCGAGAAACCACCCAGTCATTCTGACAGTAAAGGATGAGGACATGCTACAGACTGACTCGACACCTGGCATGGAATGAAGATTCATGCTGCACGTGAACAGATTCAGTCCATAGGTGTTTAGAGAGCTTTTATCCGAATAGTTTTATCTAAATCGGAGGGTTTGTCTGGATTAGTATACAAGCCTATTGTTTGGGTTGCACCACCTGCATCCAAAAATAGACCCAAAGCTTATTTATTTGGAGGAATAAACTTTGACAGTCTGGTTATCTTTGTGTAATATTAGAATTTGTTTGATGTGAATCATTTAAGAGTAACAAATATGCACAAAAAATCAGGAAGGGGAAAATACTTTTTCTCAGCACTATATATTAAAAATAAACAAATAAATATAAACAAGTAAATAAATAGATCAAGTCATTAAACTTAATTCAGTTCAGCATGTTTGTTGTCATAGACAGAAAGGTTTAAATGCCTTTCTATAACATCTAATATTATTTATGAAAGAAAGATTTTAGAAGGGACAAATGATTATTACAAAATTATCAACTTTAATCTTGTACAGCTTGAGGCACTTCCTGTAACATGGGTTTAATGGTTTAATCATAGCTTAACATTATCATAAGCTCACTACGCATGTAGTTTAAGGCCCCGAAAATAAACCCACGCAACATTAATGGTTGTCTTATTGTCCAATATTTGTCTTATGTTGTCTGATAGTTCATTGTTTCGCTCTTTCTCTCTCTTCACATTTCAATATACAGTATGTTGGTAGGCCAAACAACCAACTTTTTTGGTACGGATTGTTGCTCAGGGCAAAGTGGAAGTTCTAAGGTAATGTATATCTTGTAAAAGTGACTGTTAGTGGACAGATTTTGAGAGAATGAAGCGTAATTATCTTCAAGGATGTGACAAAAGAAAAAAAGAAACTCCATGTGAGAAAACTGGCGGCAACAGACCAGTAAACCAGGATTTTCCAGTTTAGTGTCAGCAATAAGAGATGTTAAGTTGCAAGGTGTGTTTCTCTAAGTTGCAAACTGAGCTGGGTAGT
Source organism: Clarias magur (assembly GCA_013621035.1). Classification (NCBI taxonomy): domain Eukaryota; kingdom Metazoa; phylum Chordata; class Actinopteri; order Siluriformes; family Clariidae; genus Clarias; species Clarias magur. The sequence continues at coordinate 7,660 of QNUK01000732.1, read as the reverse complement.
TGCCTCTTGCTCTGTATGTGCCTTGCTAGTTGGCATATAATGTATTTCAGTGGAGACAATATGGGTGTGATGGTGCTCACCATTTTTTATGGCACCGTGAAGCAGACAGGACAGCGGCAACCTGGCGGAGGAACTTAATACACTATATAAGTATTTAAGTCACCGTATATCCTTTAATCATTTGTAACATGTACATTACAGCACAGTGAAATTAGTTTTTTCTCATATCCCAGTTAGGAAGCTGAGGTCAGAGTAACCCAGTCACCTACAGTTGAATGAGCCACCATTTCCCTAAATATAAAGGGAGTCTGCAGCAGTCGCGAATCAAACCCGGTTCACAAGAATGGGAATCTGGAATGATATGTCCTCTATTTAAAACAAAAGTGGGACAGAAGTATTTAATTATAACATATATTCATAGCATGTTATTTTTATTGATTTGTTTTGAGCTGTGTGTTTGTGTAAAAGAATAAACCGCTGCCTGATCAGTGGCTTGTTGCTGTCAGGAGTGGCTTCTGTCAGAAAGAAGAGGAGACCCGAAACACAAGCATCCTGACATAATCCTGACTGATAATAAAACCTGACTGAAGATCATCGCATTATTTAGAAACGCGCGCCTCAATGGTGAGTAAATTCCCATGTGAGTGCACTAATCCTCCAGCAGGTGTCGCTGTGAGCGTCTCGGTCGCGGTCCTCCACACATTCCCAGAAGCAGAAGAAGCCGTGCTGCAGTGTTGCTGATTGATGAGCTGAGCTCTCCGACTCTACTAATCATCTTTCCATTGCAATATTTCTGACAGGGTTTTACCCCCACAGTTCCGTCTGATCCGCTGTGGGTGTATTTGAGGTGGTTAACTGCGTTCTGCTGTAAAGCTCAAGGTAAGTTACACTCGGCTAACAGTGGCTCCGTCCTAAATGGGCTTCTACTTCCTATGCTAGTGCGCTACACAGGCTGGAACAGAGTGTTGTTTAACGTGCACTCTGTAGGGCACTAGATGTACAATGATTAGTAAATTATAGTGAACCGTTACAGTGAACGTTGTTATAGTTTTTCAGATAAACTGCTTTTTTTTGTTGCCTCTGCACCCTGAACACAAATATCTGTGTGTAATTTCTGTATCATTTATTTATTTTTTTGAAAACTGCAATTACGTATTAACATTGTACTGTCTCCTGCCGTATAGGCCTACACTACGATATTGCAGAATAAGCATGAGAGAAAACTAAAGATATTTTGCTGCCAGTGGAATGTTCCACTTTTGTCAGACTGTACATCTAATAATTCTAATTACACTATTTGTTCTGGTAATAAACTCCTTTGCTGTTGCTCAGTACCGTCTCTTCTCTGTTTTTCTCTGAGCATTTTTCAGTGTGTGAAACAGCGCCTCCCTCGAAGTTATGTTATAAATGTGTGGCGAAACGCGGTACTGCATCTGTACTGTAATGACTAAAAGTTGGCTTCAGTTTCACTGCCTTGCACCGCCAGGGTCCGGGTTCGGTTCCCACCTCGTAACATGTTCTCCCCATGCTTGGTGGGTTTCCTCCAGGTACTCCGGTTTCCCTGATAGCATTTCTCTATGTTGGCAACGCCTTGGTGAAGGCTTTTGCCATATTCATCAGTCATGGTGCCGGGGATTTGCTGGGAAGATATCCAAGTGGGAATGAAGAAAATTTATCTTCAGTGACCTTTTTCAGTTTATCGACTTGTATACAGTACTTGGAGCAGGTTTTCAAGCCTATTTTGGTGCTGTGTAATTTCCCAGAAAGTTAGAAACAACATTCTTGAAGTCTGTCCATGCAACACGTTTGGCACCCTGAAGAACGCCATCAACGTGATTATTCTTTATTACTTGTCAGATCTGCTGGCCAACAATAACATCTTCTTATAATTTGGCTCCTTTATCACTGATGAATGGAAACATCTCTCGCAAGAATGCAAAGGATTCTCAAAAACCTTGCATAATGGGAAAATTTAAGTTTAATTAAATGTAATGATTAAGTTATTTATGTGATCAGCATCACAAAATCTGTATCTCTCAAAAATTATGAAGGGAAAAAAAACCTTGTAAGCCAGTGTTATCAATTCTTTTAAATGTTGCATTATATACTTGGCTTAAGAAGAAGTTGCAATTTGAGTATTTCCTCATCCATAACCAGTAAAACTCACAGAAACCGAACCTTATGTTGAAATTTCAGATTAACTTGTTTATTACTAGTTATACTTTGGTGAAGTTTGTGTATATTAATCTATGGCTTGTCATGGACAAGTTGTTTTACTTTAGAGATTTTCCTGCTCTTAATCTGTTTTTTTACTTAATCTAAAGAGCAGCATTCATGTTTTTCCCATCTTGGATACGCTCCTCTCTGGAATGCAGCAGATACAAGACAGTCAGTGTACAGCTGTTGTTTAGTTCTGAAGTTAACAGTAAATTAAACTGTCATTACATTTGTTTGTTGAAAATATTGAACCATTGAGCATTTCTGCTTCTGTCTGCTCCAGGTAAGGGTTGTCCTGTCCCCTCCTGCTGTCCTCTTTCCCACATGTTTTGTCTTTACCTCTGCAAGAACATCAAGAGATCCAACTAGGATGAACTCGCACAATATTAAATGTGAGAGTTTGGAACCTACAGAGATCTCCAGTACTCACCAAATATCATCAGGTACTTTTCCACACCAAGAATTCTTAAAAACATAATTTTACTGTTTTTTTTTTTGTGTGTGGTTTTTTTTTTTTTTTTTTTACCTAGGCCTAGATTCAACTCAATAATATAAAGGAAAATGTTGCCATTGTAAACAAAATACTATAAAACATACTTGATGTGAGGAAAGTCTACACTGGTCTTGGTTTAGTACTAAGACAGGTTCGTTTACTGCAGCTTCATTTAAACAATACAGCTTTGGGATTTGCATGTTTCTGGGGCTTCTAGTAGCAACATGGGACAACATGGCACAAGGACTAATTGGCATGTGTGTGTGTACAGGAAGTCCGGTTCAGTGTGCGCTGTGATCTGTGTGAATTCAATTGAGTTTTAACGAAACCTGCCTAGATAATCAGGCAGCGTGTTGCCGAGAACATTTTAAATATCAATCTGGAATTTGTACAGGTTTAAAAAGTCAGATGAAGTTTAAAATATAGTTTTTAAAAAAGGAATAAATAAAAACACCTTTCCAACACTGTTTCACAACAAGTTTGACTGCTGGTGCTTAGTTAGTAACCTAGTAACCAGTGTAAGGATCTATCCAATGATTTAAACTTCAAAGCACTTTTGTAAGTCCCTCTGGATAAGACCATCTGGCAAATGCCTAAATCTAAATGTAAAAAAAAAAAGCGGAAGGCAACCACAAACACAGATTCTGCTCTCCTAACCACCTTGCTCAGTCGAGTGGCCTCCCTGCATTAGCTTTCACAGTTTGCGCGGGAATTAAGCACAATTACGTCATTAACGGATCAACAATTAAATTTGTCGCAAATAATTTATTTATCTATTTCAGTCGATGAAGTAAGTTAATCCTTGCACTCATAATCAAAAATACTTGTATATACAGTATAAAGTTAAGGTATGTGGCTTCATGTGCATTCCTTATGTATTTGGGAAATTATGGGCAGTTTGCCACTTTTTACCATTTAATCCATCCAGTATACACTCTGGATTTCAGTTTATACATTTAATCACAGTTTTCTTTTGTTTACTAAAATGCTCAAATCATTGATTTTTCTGTAGTTAGTCAGTGGTGTTCTGTAGCTCATTCTGCTGTTGTTTATATTTTCTATTTCCCTCCACAGGAGCTTCATTGATGATGAATTCAGATGAGGTTAAATGTGAGAATGTAGAACCCACAAAGAGATCCAGTAATCACCAACTATCATCTGGTACTTATTACAATAACCCCTCTCACTTATGGAAACAGATATGTAACCGAAAATATGGAACAGAATGAAACAAATATAAGAATATAAAAAAATAATGATAAAATAATTGCAAAACAAAAGTAATCTAATCTTAAATGCAAGAAGTGGTTTTATTCATATTAATTGGGTTCAATTTTCTCCTCTTTTTGTCCAGCTTGCTCTTTTCAGTGTAATTTTTCAGGTTTTCTTTAAACGTCTGACACAAGTCTGCTGTGTGGGAAGGTGTTGGAATGTTCCTTCATTACTGGCCAGCTGCTTTGGGGCAGGGGTTAAAGGACTGTATCATCATTGGCCCATTGTTTGGAAATCAATTGAGCTTATCTGGACAGGAGGAGCTGTGTTTATTTTTGAAGAAAAAGTGCCATTAAAATGTACATTCCTCAACTGATTTCCATTAAAAGATTTAAATTGAGGGCTTTATGATCTAGAAATGCTAGAAAAGAAACTGGCAAGCTGGTAAACACAATGTGCACTGTGTGGCAAAAAAAAGTCACACACTTTTTCTGTTTTTCAACACAAGATTTCTGTCAACCACCTTTAGCTTTAATTAGGCTGTGTAATGTGGTGAAATTGCTGAAGATCCATGATTCCTCATGAACCACTCTCATAATCTGAGTCCTGGAATATGGCCGTGTCAATAGGGAAGAAAAGCTCCAGGTTGTCACCTGACTTGGCTCGCACTCTCTCTCTCTCTCTCTCACACACACACACACACAGACATACTTTCTCCTATACACTGAAATACATGCCATACACTTTTTCTGTGTGTTTAAAATATTATCGACACTATTAAAATCCAACTTTGATCTGAGGCAATGGTTCAGTCACAGTCAGGACAGGGCATTTCCATTAACTCCTAAAACATTCTAATCTATCAAGGAGTCTGTCTAATCAATGATGTCAAAAGCTGCACTAAGGTCAAGTAATATAGAGGAGACAGAATCCTGATTAGAGGCCAGTAAGAGGTTTTTAACACTTTATCCAGCGCTATGTCTATACTATGATGCAGCCTAAATCCTGACCGATATATTTCATGATTCTTATTTCTATTTAGATCTACACATAGCTGCTGTGCTATAACTTTTTCTAGGATGTTGGAGATAAAGAGGATTTTTGATATTGGACGCGTGCTTCAAGAGCGTGAGACGACGAGAGATCAGGAAGACCTTCAACAAGCTCAACCCCCAAAAATTTGTCCATGATGATTGTTGGAGAACAATCCACAACATTGCTGCCTTTGTCAGTGTGTCATACGGAACAGTCTAGGCAATCCTCACGTATGATTTGATCATGTGCTGTGTTGTTGGCAAGTTTTTCCCCATGCTGCTGAACCAGTAGTAGAAGAAACGTTGACGAAGTCTGCCAGGAACTTCGTCAGTGTTTAGAGGATGACCCGTCCTTCATGTCAAGGATCATTACTGGGGACGAAACTTGGGTGTGTTGGTACAACCCTGAGATGAAGCAACAGTCTTCACAATGGAAGTCATCTACACTACTGAAAAGGCGATGAAATCCGCAGCTGGACCAAGTGCATCATCATCTTTTTAAGGATTCACTGCATTGTGCATCGAGAATTTGTCCCCAGGGGCCAGACCATCAATAGTGAATTCTACTGCCAGGTCTAAAAGACCGGATCTGTGTGGCGCGGATTTTAAAACTTTGATACCACCTCGTATTATAAGTGCTGATTTAATATAGTTGGCTTATCACCTAGTATTTATTAAATTGTCTGCTTTCAAAGCCAGTTTTATTCATTTTTTGCCTAATGTTTTCAATTTTGTTATTAAAAAATACTTGATCATAACCATAACAGGATGACAAACAGAAACAAGTTGCCTATCGTATAAAATAACTTTCCTTATTACCATTTGTTGTTTACCTGATATGAAGTGATATCTGAAATTACTCCAGTGGCCTTCAGTCAAATTCCACACGTGTCCCTGTTTATCCATTTTTGGAATAAAAATAATGGAGTCATTACTTTTTCTGCTGCCAGTAGTCTGTTTTTCTTCATATGTTATATTTTTTTCCCTCCTCAGGAACTCCAGACAGGGTGAAATCAGAGGAGATTAAATTAGAAATTCTGGATCCCACAGAGAGCTCCAGTGACCACCACAGATTATCTGATCCTTTTCACACTAACATCTCTGAGACTGAGACAGGAGAAAAGCCGTATCAGTGCTCAAATTGTGGGAAAGGTTTCAGTCGAGAGAAGTCTCTCCGAGTGCACCAGTGTGTTCACACTGGGGAGAAACCCTATTACTGTCAAGAGTGTGGTAAGAGTTTTAATGTTCTGAGCTCCTTCCAACAACACCAGCGCATTCACACTGGCGAGAAGCCGTATCAGTGCTCGGAGTGTGGCAAGAGTTTTACAGTGAATAGTAATCTCCTGAGCCACCAACGAATCCACACAGGAGAGAAGCCGTATCAGTGCTTAGACTGTGGAAAGTCTTTTACCCGAAGTGGTTCTCTCCAAAAACACCAGCGTATTCACAGTGGGGAGAAGCCATATACGTGCTCACAGTGTTGCAAGAGTTTTACAGAGAGTCATGATCTCATAAAACACCAGCGTATTCACACAGGAGAAAAGCCGTATCAGTGTTTAGACTGTGGAATGCATTTTACCCAAAGTGGTACTCTCCTACAGCACCAGCGCATTCACACAGGAGAGAAACCGTATCAGTGCTTAGATTGTGGAATGCGGTTTAACCGAAAAGGTACCCTCCAACACCACCAGAGCACTCACACAGGAGAGAAACCATTTCAGTGCTTAGATTGCGGAAAGCGTTTTACCCGAAGTGCTACTCTCCAAAAACACCAGCGCATTCACACAGGAGAGAAGCCATACCAGTGCTCACAGTGTTGCAAGAGTTTTACCGAGAGTCATGATCTTATAAAACACCAGCGGATTCACACAGGAGAGAAGCCGTATCGGTGCTTAGATTGTGGAATGCGCTTTAGCCGAAGCAGTAGTCTTCAAAATCACCAGCGCATTCACACAGGAGAGAAGCCTTATGCATGCTTAGACTGTGGAAAGTGTTTTAGCCGAAGCAGTACTCTCCAACATCACCAGCGCATTCACACAGGAGAGAAGCCGTATTATTGCTTAGATTGTGGAAAGTGTTTTAGCCGAAGCAGTACTCTCCAACATCACCAGCGCAATCACACAGGAGAGAAGCCGTATCAGTGCTCAGAGTGCGGGAAAAGATTTGCAGAGAGTCGTGATCTCACAAAACACCAGCGCGTTCACACAGGAGAGAAGCCGTACCATTGCTTACAGTGTGGGAAGAGTTTTACTGAGATTGGTAATCTCCAACAACACCAGCGCATTCACACTAGAGAGAAACCAATCTGCTCGGATTGTGGGAAAAGTTTTAAGACACAACAAGCTTTTCAGCAGCACCAACTCAGTCACACAGTAAAGGATGTCGACTTGCAACAGTTCCCCTTAGAATAGGGGTACAGGAAAGATTTTTGAAGTGTTGAATAGATTATTACAGAATGTCTCAAATTTTAAACTTGTACAGCCATGCTTGAGGCACTTCTAGCAATGGGGTTTAACTCACTAAGGATCATAATAACACACTGAGGTTCATGAAGCTGTGGATAGTAAGTGCTGGTCGCCACAGGCCTACATGATCAATCATCATCACCAGACATGATCTAACTCTCACTCTGAGGTCTGGTATGGGGCCAGTCATCACCTAAACAACAGCAAGTATCCTTTAAAGTATGTTCATTTCATATTTA
>QNUK01000731.1:255000-285050 GCA_013621035.1 Clarias magur | reverse complement strand
TGTTACAGTTGCTCAGATCCTCACGCTTGCCCATTTTTTCTGCTTCCGACACATCAAATTTGAGAGCTGACTGTTGACATCTTAAAGCGTAATCTTTCCCACCGCTTTACACACGCCAGTGTTACAATCAATCAACAATCAAACGATCAACGTTATTTACTTGACCTGTCAGTGGTTTTAATGTTATGGCTGATCAGTGTATTGGGTTAATAGCAGACAATGTCGCACTATGCCTAATTTTAAAATAGTCAAACATTAAACCTAATTTGATAAAAAAAATAAAAAAAAGACTTTCAATAGAGCCGTGAGTGACTGTTCCTCTTTATGCCTACTTAGTGACTAAAACTGAAATGGTCAGTAATGTACACTGCCTGTAAAAAGTCACCATGTCAGAAGGGTCAAAATTCTGGGCTGCATCAGTCAGAGAAAACAACTTTTTAAATGATTTCAAATGACTGGAATTTATTTTAAAAACTGTCCAAAAGTCAATAAAAATCTGTGTTTTAGTGGTGAACCGTCAGAAACATGGTCTAAAAAAGTAATCATGAATGGAGATCCGTTAAACACTTGGTGACGTTGCATTGTTTAAAAAAAAAAAAGTCCAGTAAAAATCTGAGCTATGTTTAATCCATGTAAGAGCATTTCCATACACATGAGAACTCACAGGACTGGGACTAAACAGCTGTGTGTCCATAAGAAAACCACTCGTTAGTAAGACTCATCAGAATCTCCCTAACGAGTGGTTTCAAAAAGTCTTAAGTTTATTAGAGATCATAAAGACTGGACTTTGGAGTGATGGAGAAAGGTCATGTGACCTGATGAGTCTATTCCAGAGTGATGGGCGTGTCAGGGTGAGAAGGGAAGCGCTGTAATGAAGCGGTGCTCCCATCATGCATAGCGTCCACTGTACGAGCCTCTGGAGACAGTGTTATGATCTGGGGTCGCTTCAGTCGCTCAGGTCGAGACTCGATAACATGAAGTCACATGACCACCTGAATGTACTGAATCACCAGCACATCACATCTACGGAGGGTTTCTTGACATTTTTTTCTTTGCCAGGCAGTGTACATCTGTCCATGCTTTTAAACCCCTTCAAACATTTAAATCTTAAAGGACATCTCACTGGGTGTGGTCCAGCTAAGCAGAACAGCAGTGTGGTTGATGGTCTGAGCAGACACGTTAGGAGCATGGAGTGGTGGACCTGCCAGAGTAACTCCTGAGTACACCTCTCCCGAGGAGTAGCCCACATCGTTGTACACCAACAGCTGGTACTCATACCAGGTGTATCTGCAAAAAAACCCAAAACTCATTAAATCTACACTGACGACAACAACAACAAAAAATAAGACATAAAAATCTGCAAACTTCACATAATACTACTAAAAGAACTACTATAATAAATACTACAGCAACAACAGCATGAATTATGAGGGTGTTCGAGTCAAAGCGGGACTTCTGATTGTACAGAACACAGTGCTGAGAGTAAACACTCTGTTTACGTCTCTATATAATCCCCTGATACACTGATGCACTTCTCCCAGTGTCTCACTAGAGCTCGGACACCATCAGGGGAGAAAGTTCCCTCAGTACGCCGGAGACTGTCTGTCTGCTTCACGTCTGAAACGCCGGCCTCCCAGGAACTCCTTTAACGAGTGTGTGTACAGTTCGCACACACGGACGCGTCTCTTCGGCACTTCGGTGGTGTTAATTTTCAGTGATCAGGCGTTCCACTCCCTGAATGTTGACGTTCACGACCGCAGTGATCTCGGGGATCGTCATTCTCAGACGTACAGACATCTTTAAAACGTTTGAACTGAGAGTCTCATCAGCGCACCGTGACTGAAGTCTTCTGTAAATGTCAATCACTTTCACGCCTTCATTTACCTGACATTTCATTAGTTTGACTTGAACGCTCCTCGTATATTGCCATAATTCCAATAAGAACCTGTTCTAATGTTTTGAACCTTAAACATAACAAAAATGAGACTAATAAAAACCAATATGTTATTTTAACGGACGTATTCTTGTGCTGTGATGCAAACGGCAAAGGGATGAATAAACAGCATGAATTAACTTCAGAGCCGAAGAGAAAAAAGAAGAGAAGGGAGGAAGGTAATATGCAGATATCTGCTACAAAAGTACACACACACACACACACACACACACACACACACGCACACGCACGCACACGTACACACGCGCAGAAAGATTAGCCCAAAAACAATGTAATTCTTTTGGATATTTGCTTAATGTATCTTTGAGCTGTATTAAAAAGATGGCATCAGAGCGCAAAACCAGTTTTGTACACACTGGCAGCGTTTGCGTTAAAGCTAATTTTGGTAATCTCACCTGCTAAGGCCTTTATCTTCGTGGAACAATTTGTCTCCTGCGTAAACATGGTACCAGCGATTGAAATCTTCAGGGGGACGGGAGGCCAGGGGCTGCTGGGTTTTCCGTCTCAGCAGCTTGTACCTGAGGGCAGGAGAAACGGCCCAATAAATCACAGCCTGCTCAACTCCTGCAGTCCTCTCGCTGTTTCAGCCTCCTCGCCTGTCTACCAACACCCCCCCCCCCCCACCACCACGCCCTCCCCCCCACCCCACACCCCCGTCTCACTCTCTCAACAGCAATGCTAATTTCGCCCGTAATCATGCGAGCTGGGTTTAATGTGCTCTTCATAAGCCTAGTTCAACAAACAAGGCATTGGAGGGAAAAAAGGTCATGAATATTAATGGTCAGACATGAACACAGAGCTTTATTTACCACCTAATCAGCTCAAAAACAGACTCGGTTATAGGCTGAGAAATAACAAAAGGCTGTTAAGCTGTGTTTTGTAGAGTGTAATTCTCCTGTATCGTATAGAACTCACATTAGCAGGACTTCTTTAGGGGATTATTCAGTGTTTAGGGAACGTTTGTGCCGTTTTAACTGGTTACTGTCACACTTGTCTTTGAAGAGCGTTTCACATTGTTCCAACACCGTCATCTCCGCCAGGTACACCTGATAATTAACTGCGGGCTTACGCCATTATTTGAATCGCTGTTATTACTACTGAAAGTGTAGCGTTATCCTTTACAAATATTATACAAATACTACCATTTTTTTCTTTTCAAAAAAAAAATAAAAACCCAACACATCCAGCATCCTCATTTGATTAATTACCGTACGTCAGGGCCGTTTGGTCGAGACGGTGGCTGCCATGACACAGCCAGGTAAGACTCGCTTATGGCGACGACGGAGAGTGCCGGAAGCCCCTGTGGAATCATGGGTAACGTAGTGACCGGAGTAGGCAGGCTCTCGGTGCAGCCTCCAACGAAGCCGCCGCCCCCTGAACAAGCGAGGACGGTCACGCTGTAGTCGGTGTACGGCTCCAGGCCAGTGACTGCGCGGTCAAGCCGAGAGGTGTCAGTGTGGGATACGCGTGGATCTGGCATCCTGATCTCGTAACGTACGATTTCTCCATTGGGTATGAGTGGGCGTGTCCATGTCACCTATAACAAGACAGAAACGTACACACGCACACAAACACACGTCCTCATGAGTACAAAACCAAGTGCGTCACATCAGCAATAAACTTTTCAAGACTTTCAAATATTCCAAAAAAAACAGACAACGACGTGGATCAATGTTCAATAAACGTAATAAAGATATTATTATGAACCAGTAATAATAACAACAACAAACAACAACAAAATCCTACATTCTGTGTATCATTTTATTAACAGGACGACATGACACCTCCTGTACACAGACGCCGTCCTGAAAACTAACACACACCTGTCTTACACTGACACGAGGCAGAAACGTTACACACTACGAGCGAAGCGATGGAACACACACCATGAGCGGTGCGAGCCTTTCACACATTCCTGAGTTTGATCCTGACCTGACAAACTGGTGCAAGCTTGAGATCTAGGGAAATGAGCGTTCAATATGGTGTGTTGGAGTTTGGGAGAAATCCTATTCGCCAAAAATACTTTCATCCACGCTGGAAGGTTTGAGATCTAGTCGCTGAGTATAAAAGCATTGTGGCATGTTTTAAGTTATTCGTAGGTGGACCGAATCGGCAGGCGATGGTTTCTGCCTCTTCAGAACAGAGTGTGTGTAAATACTGTATATGCACAACTCCGTGTTTCAGGGTTGATGTGGAGCGAAAGTCAAAACCGCTCACGTGGTCAAGCCTTGCACACTAAACTACTTACTAGTATGGATTACTAGATACTAAATCATTTTGGCGAAATCTTTGGACAAAATGATTAAATCCAACTCAACTAAATGTAAGATGAAAGAGAGAGAGAGAGAGAGAGAGAGAGAGATCTGTGTGTCTTATGACAGCACACACACACACACACACACACACACACACACACACACACACACACACACACACACACACACACACACACACACACACACACACACACACACAATTACGTAACAAATGGGAAAAAGAGAAAAAAAAAGCATCAGCTCTGATTAAACTTTGTTTTGTTGATTTGCAAAATGCCTTGATATCAATGTCAGAAGATCATAATATATTTAATTTAAAGGAGTTTCTGCAAAATGCATGCAATGTGATTTCAAAAAAAAAAAAAAAGGTTCTTGCGGCTGATTCTACTGTATTAGAAGCTCTTATACACGTGGGTGTAGGTTCGTAGCCCTACTGTGTGTACACCAGCATTAAGTAAAGCGTTCCCCTTTATACACTACACACATACGACTGGCGTAATGAAGACGCGCCGACTTTCACCCGGAAACACAATATACTGTTCCATACATCTACAACAGGGATGATGCTGTCACTATCTATAATGAAACTCTGATGGAACCGCACGAGGAAAGCAAAGTGGCAGCTTTATCAGTCGCAACTCAGCGTTTTAGGGTGAAACTTAAAGGTGTAGAACACTGAGCAGGAAGCTGCGGCACCGGAATGTGAAATTAGTCGATGTGTTTGAGAAACGCTTTACTTCATCTGACTTTCAAATACAGTGTGTATCAAATACCTGCATGCCCTCATCCATATATCACCTCACTCATCATCTCTCTCTCTCTCTCTCTCTCTCACACATCAAAGTGGTGTTCAGATGCGTCTCAACTGAGAAAATAAGTACATTATTACTGTATATTGATCATCGCAGAAATAGTGATCGTGTGTCATAGAAAAAAGCGACAATTAAAAGTCAAAACAAAATCTCTAGTAAAAGTGGCAGTGCCCTCCAGTACCCCCCTCCACCCCCTCTTTTTTTATAAGAATGTGAAGCAGGGCTAATCTCTGATAACACAATTTAATACACAGGCATGTAAGATATACAGGCCAGAAAAGCAATCACATAAATCTCTTCATAGAGAAATGCTTTCATTTTTTTTAAAAGGTTTTTTAAAAAAAATTTCATTTAAAGGGCAAAATTCACCTTTTAGTCATTTTAAGATTAAATACACAAGGAAAACTAAAACATTCCCTGCGTTTAGTTCTTTTTCCATGTTTGTTTTGTCCAGAGCTTACACTTATAACCCAAACCCACCTATATGAGGGATATGACCTCATATAAGAAGTTCATTATTGTTAAAAGAAATAAGATCTCCAGTAAGATCCTGGATTTCAATTGAATTAATCATAAATCCTCATTTTAACCATACATTTTATAATGGTTTCCCATGTTCCCCTGTCCGTTACACGCGATTATACACAGCTTATAAGGACATACACTGAGTTTCTACTGTACACGATCACACATTCCTTAAGAGTCGATCACGTCTGCCTGAGCAATACTCGACAGTGAGTAATATTTAATACATTTGGGCAGAAATTCGGGCAGAATCCAGAAAGAAAGAGAAGATACTTAAATGACAATGGAGACACCAAACAGCTCGACAGGTACAAATACACTTCATATGCTAATGAAACATGTGTTTTGTGAGCTTACATGTGTAAAAACTCTTATCCAGTTATATATGAAAATGGAGCGGTTTCCAAATGAATAAAATAATAATAGCATTAAAATAAACCTGGGGTTAAGGGGAAATGAATTATTCACACAAGTTCATGCAAATGCATTTTGTTTGAAGTGATGCGCATTTCTATTCCGGATTCTTGAACCTGAAAGAAAGAGAACGAGACAGAGAGAGAGAGAGAGACAGAGACAGAGAGAGAGAGAGAGAGAGACAGAGAGAGAGAGAGAGAGAGAGAGACAGAGAGAGAGAGACAGAGAGAGAGAGAGAGACAGAGAGAGAGAGAGACAGAGACAGACAGACAGAGAGAGAGAGACAGAGACAGAGAGAGAGAAAGAGAGAGAGAGACAGAGCATGGACTGGTTGAGTTACACTCATGTTCCTCTTTTCAAGGCTGATACCAGGCTGTTTAGAGATTTGTACAGTATGTGGCGTCTTCTGAACTGAATAAACTATTATAACTGATGGAAGGCAGTAATTCATGAATGTAAACAAATGTTCATTTCATATGGTCAAAAGTTTGTGGACACCTTTCCATCATGCTCATAGATGCACATTCGATTCTGGAGATCATTCTGGAGGAGGGTCGACCCTCGTCAGCCTGATGTGCGGTGAGGAGGCCTGGTGTGCAGTCCGAATATCAATCAATTAATCTCAGTGGTGTTCTGCAGGCCATTTGAGCTCTTCCACTCGACTCTTGGCCAATCTCTTCATAGACGTTACTTAGTGTATAAGGACACCGTCATGCTGGAACAGGTTTGGACTCGTGTGCTTCCAACAAAAGATACAGGATCAGGCTTCTGTTCTGTAGACGTCCTACTTAAAACCTACTTGAAAGGAAAACTCTCCATTCTACTGTTCTAGACAGAACCATTAAGCAAAATTATTTGGATTGCAGTTTTTTTTTTAAATTAAGAGCAAAGATAGTTATTGTTTTTTATTGTTTAACTTCAGAGGTCCTGTGTTTCACTATTTCTTTATTTCTGATTTACCCCTTATTTAAAAAAAATCTCTCACAGTTCCTTTATTTCACTCCTCTTCCAACAACCTGTTTCAGTGTCTATGTAAATGAGCTCCTGCCCCACCAGAGCCCATCAGAGCCCATCAGAGCCAGTGGTAAGGTTTTTTTTTCTTTTCTTTTTTTTCTTCTTATGATGTCACATTCAGGATAAAATCTAATTGGCTACTTTAAGCCCTGGCTAACATAGGACAAAAAGCATGAGAGTTTATTTCCCTCATGCTTTGTATTGTACAGACACACTGGAGATGTACAGTGCAGGATTCTGAACATCCAAAATGACTAACAAGTGAATTTGGCATAATAGGGCCTCTTTAATTAGGTTTAGCTGTACATCTCCATCCATCCATCTAGGATCCTCTGTATTCCCACTAGGGATCGTGGAGGCCAGTGGTGAACATTGTATTTATTCTCATTTGAACCATCGTAGGACCTCCAGTGAACATTCACAGGCACATTCACTATGGGCAATTCTGGGAACGGCAATAAGCCTAATCTGCATGTTTTTGGACTGTGGGAGGAAATAGGAGAACCCGGAGGAAACCCACCGAGCACAGGGAGAACATGCAAACTCCATGCACACAGACCCGACACGGGAATCGAACTCGGGACCTGGAGGTGCAAGACGAGGTTAATATTTAGCAAGACAATTAACTAAAACATTAAAAGATCAGCGTTTATTTTATTATAATACATTTATTTCAATTAAAGGCTAATTTTTTCTAAGGAGACCAAGCTATCCTTACCACATTTACACCCCTGCTTCCCCAGATCTTACTATTATTAGATCTTCATCCTGAACCAAATTAGCTGAACTGACTAATCCAGAGTCATAAGTCTTATCTTATAGTAATATATTCAGATCTACCCGAGCGCGGTCAGAAGGTTACCTGGACAGATTCTGGGCCGAGCACCAGCACTTTGGGTGGCTGTATGCCCGCTGGTCGTGAAGGTCGGGTTGTGATCTGCTCCCACTCACTGCTGTTGGAGCCTCCCTGCCTGGTCGTAGCGATCACCCGGTATTCGTACGCACTCCAGGGACTGAGAGATGCTGAGCTGTCCAGGTGGGTGAGAGTCTGGTTGGGCATCATAGTGGCCACTGTGAAGATCTTCTGACTGCCATTAAGTCTTCGCTCTAACGTGTAGCTCTCCAGCGGCCCGTTCGGATGCACCGGGGGATCCCAGGTCACCAGCACAGAGGTGGGCGTGTCCGAATAAAGCCGAGGGCTGGTAACACCCTCTGGAGGAGCTGCAGGCGTGTGGAGCGTGTGTGAATTAGCCGACAGGGTGCAGCCCGTCTCAGTGCACGCCTCCACCTGGATGGAGTACTGCTGATAGGGCGCCAGGTTGGAGAGGGCGTGGCTGGTGGTGTCAGCAGGCACGGTGTTGAGGAGTTCTCTGTCCTGGTAGATGTTGTAGTGGGTAAGGTGGCCATTCGGGCGTGAGGGAGGAGACCAGGAAATGGTAGCGTTCCTAGGGTGGACCTCATACAGCACTGGGGGGTCTACGGATTCAGGGCCTAAAGGACGGACAGAAGCAAAATTCAGAATTCTGTTTAATGCTGACATGATGGATGGATTCTGATTAAATGCACATGAATGAACGTGAACTGCATCTGACCGCAAAAGAAGCCCAACACACCAGAAAGACTTGCTTTGTTCAGTGTTTTAAAACCTGCTTCAACCTTCCCAACACTGGCTCTCAACAATTAACACAAAACTATTTTAAGAACTCTTCTCCATTTAAGACTTCAGAACGGAGATCAGGAACAGCAGGAAGTGGAAAAGCCTTTATGGCAAGATCAAAAATGTAGAGATGGTGATATTTGTCTAAAGTGTGCATTTATTTAAATGGTCAGGTCTAAATAATGAATTAATCACTATTTCTCTATTATTATTATTTTTTTTATCTTGACAGCTTTATTTAATTATTAAGGAGTTTAACAAAAATACTGCATTGTTCTGGATTTACAGCCTTTCCTCTCCATTTCCACAAGACTTGAAATTAATTAGACAGTTGACTATTTAAAGTCCCTTCATTTCCACAGGCCTAAAAGTAATTGGACAGACTAACATTATTATAAATATAAGGATTGTTTTTAATTCTTGTCTGCAAATCCTTTGCATTCAGTGTCTGACTTTGTTTGCATTAAGGAGCCGATTAATGTTGCTTTTTTCGTATATTTTGCGTCGTCATCATCCACCTGCACAGAGAAGCGCAGTCCTTTCAGAAAGTAGAGCTCGGTACGCGTCAGGAGTCACATCATCCGTAAACACATGACCCGGGTCTATTAGCAGCCGTACTTGGCCACGCCCTTAACGCTGCCTCCACCACGTTTGATCAGATCATGCGCCTTTCCTTTCCTTCTCCGTGATCTTCTCTTACCATCTTTCTAGCACAAGACCTTTCAACTCTGTAATTTGATATAAGTAAGCTAAGAGCAGGACATGAGTGGTGGATGTTATTAGCACCTGTTATTTCTAAAGAAAAATGTAAAAAAAAAAAGAAAAGAAGTACGGAAATGCATAAGGTGAAAACTGAAGAGCTCGTGATGACTCGGAGAAAAATTAAATAAATAAAGCAGCGGCGACGTTGCTCCAAGTTAAGACAGCTACACACCTATAAAAAAAAAACAATAATAACTTTTTTGTTTTAAAATAATATTAAACCAATGTACATTTCACAAGATAGAGGAAGACAATAATTAATATAATTTTGATAGACATATATAATTTTAAGTTTAAATATGATGAATATAATTCTATAATAATGCAGTAATTATAACTAGATAAAGTCTGGTGTGTATTTGCTGCTACTGATTATACTGCTTATTAAAAAATACATACTTTACACATTTTCATAGTTATCATTAATTCTGTTCTATATATACTGTACATATATAAACTCTCCTTAAAGTTAAAGCCGTATACTTCGAGTTAAAGCCAAGTTCCAGTTCCTCGTCTTGTGCGCGTCCTCGCCGCCTGACTCTCCAGCCTCGGGTGTCTGATTGATATTTAGGCCCTATGAAAGCTCATTTGCAGGTAATGTTTTCCTCCTACATTTACGTCCCACAGTAGCAGTGGTAATGGAGAAGCAGCAAGGGCGCGTCTGATCAAGGTGACTGGCTCTCGCTCTCTCATGCATGCTGGGCTGCTGATGTCTCCCCACAGATGGCCCACTTCCTCCTCCCCATCACCACCGTGTCCCACCTGAGTACACGGAATGAGCTTTAGGCCCCAGAGCTCAGTACTGTATGTACCAGTAAAACAGTACGAAGCTCAGATGGATATGGCAAAAAAAAAAAAAAAAAGGAAAAATACAAAGACTAATGTTTTGCAGAGGTCAAACTGAATAGGACTGATTTCCAAAAAAGGAAGTTAGTGCATAATCATTAGTGCATAAGGGTTTACACCTCTTCTGTTGGTTTTGTTCATGAAAAAGAGGTCATGAGTTCACGTTCCTAACATCCTGGCAAAGACGAAACTGACCGTTCTTCTTTCTTCCAACACAACAACTGTAGGTGGTGCGAGAAAAGGGGTCATCAACTGTAGCTAACCCACCGCACCCCACCCCACCCCACTCTACCCCATCCTGATAAATAAACAATGCACAGATTTGACCTTTGGGTTAACAGGTTTTTATGCTTGCTCCACTCAGCACTCTAACTGATTCAATTACCACAAAGGTTCGAGAGCTTCCATGAATACTGAAAAAGACCCCCAACCCCCCCCCCCCCCCCGCACTACCCCACCTCTGACACTGCTTTAAAAAAAAAAAAAAACACCCTGCAAATGTACCTGTGCTTGCAAATCCAATGTGTCTCTCTGGAGAAATTCCTTAATTGTTAATAATTTTACCACATGAGACAATCAAGTCACCTTGAACACAAACCCCTCCTTCGCTTCCTTCGCCCCGATCCGAGCCTCGTCTGCTTGCTCTCTAGCCGCGCCTCAGTCTGTAGAGCCAAAGTGTTATTTAAGCTTTACTGGTCTGTGTTAAATTTCGCAATTTGAAGGGCTGTTAAGTTTTTCAATTGAAATTTCATTTAAGATGCAGGTGCTTTTGATTTTATTGATGCTTTACTGCTCTTGGGGCGCCTGACGAGAACACTGCGCAATAACACCAGGCCGCCTCCGTCAGGGCGTCGGCACCGCGCGCCGCCACCGCAGGACGTCCGGGACGCTCGCGCCGGGTCCGTCCTGGGACGGCAGGAACATGAGCGCAGGACACCGGGACACGGGATTCGGTTACAGTAGCGTAATAATAATCACAGAGTAAATTCACGAGGAATGTGATGAGAAAAGGAAAAGAATAAGAAAGAGTCATTTTACTGTCACGAGGGACAGAAGGAGCGCTGGCTGAAAGAAGCTTAAAATAATATCACAGGCACGATCGATGTGGTAGTAAAGATCACGCGGCCCGTCGTTATACCGGTAGTTCAGACTGTGAAGAGGTGCTGCTTCAGGACAGTAAACCGTCTCAGGCCAGCACACACACATCTGGCTCCGGACCGAACAAATTACAAACATGAACGGAGCAGATGAGCAGATGAAGATCTCCTGCGCCTGATCCACCAGCGTTCTTCATACGCGCGTGTACGCTAACGTGTGTGTGTGTGTGTGTGTGTGTGTGAGAGACGCTCGGGAATGAACCGGAAAGCCTACACGCTAAAGTTTATGCTCTCAGGACCGGCTGTCGAGTCAAAGGAGCAAAAAGTCTCACAAAGAATTACATTAAAAGGGTGTGTATAAAAATTTAATGGAATGATAAAATCAGAGGCGAGAGAGTCTTCTGTATGTATAAAGCGCTCGTACATCTTCGCTAGGAAAGTCTCACTTCAAGGCAATCGGTCAATCAGTCAGAAATACAAAGACGTCTCACACTAAAAAAAAATCCTCTGTTTTCACTCTGGCCATTTTTGTTCATGAACACGACACATGCTGAATCGTCATAAAATTCCAAACAAATTAAAAACCTAAAACCAGCAAACATTAAGGCTTAATAATGATTTGTGATTAGCAGCGGCGTGTGAATATGTAGGCCAGCGCGGCTTCACCTGAGTGTTTTGCACACTGTGTTAGGGGGAACAGAAGGGAACTCTCTCTGGGGGGATTTCTAAATTAGAGACAAGAAAAGTTATTGCTGCTGAGAGAGAGAGAGAGAGGGGGGGGAAAGGAAATTAGACATACGGTCCTCTCCTATTATTTTACCTTGCTCGTCCTTTCATCTCTCCCTTGATCATACGCGATCATTACTCTGACAAATCTCTGCAGTTCTTTCCAGTTCCTTTATGCGTGTTCGTTTCTTTATTAGTCATTTTTTTAGTCAGTTTCCCAAATGCGTTCTACACCGACTCCGTGTGTTCATTACCAGCGTAAGTAAATGAGTATTAATTGCTGCCGTTTAAGATCGAAAAATCAAAAAACAAACAACCTTCATTTGGTCTTCTGTCCGCGTTTGTGTGCCGTCTGGTTTCTGAGACGCTTTTCTGCTTCTTTTACCGCGGCTGTAAGTTCACCACTAGTTTATGTAAAAGTCCCAAAATCATCAGTTTGTGAAATAATCACATCAGCATGCGAGCACACCGCGGTCGAAGGCCGCTGACTCGTCTGTTATGAACATTAACTGAAGCTTTCAGACACAAATATCTGTGTGATTTCATGCACTGCACTGCGGCCAAACCATGCTTCTTTCTCTTTTTCTTTTGTTTCAAAACAAGACGTGTCCCAGTGTAATGAAACCTTTATCTGGCTAGAGCTGCTTTCTCGTCGGCTTCATTTCAGCATCATGTCGCCAAAAAAAGTTTTGTTTTGTTCTAAAAATGAAAAGCGTCCCGCAGTTTCTAAAGGTCATTATAGCTTTAGGTTTTTTGTCTGACAATCTAATTAACGAATTTAAAGAGTTTTAATTGAATCAAATGAACATAATTAAAATGTGTACAAAGATCTCCTTACATTCACACAATCTGTTAATGTATGAGGGCTGTTCAAGTCAAAACGGGACTATTATGAAATAAAAATAAAAAACAAATTTCAGGGTCTATCATGACAATTAATTTACTGCTTAAAAGCCACTAGACATTTTTATTTCTTATAATTTCCGCTTGTTTTTGATTGATATGTTGCAAAAAAATAAAATAAAAAATGGTGTACACACACTGAAATGATTTTTAATAGGAAATCAAGGACATAAATATAAGCACGGGCAGACAAAGCATCTGATCCGAGATATTTCCACATGTTTGGGCCATTAAAGGAGTTCCTTGGAGGCCGGGGTTTCAGACGTGAAGACTCCGGTGTACTGAGAGAACTTTCTCCCCTGATGGTGTCCGAGCTCTAGTGAGACACTGGGAGAAGTGCATCAGTGTATCAGGGGTTTATATAGAGACATAAAGGGAGTGTTTACTCTCAGGACTGTGTTCTGTTGTTCTGTACAATCACAAGTCCCGCTTTGACCTGAACACCACTTTTACATCCAGCACGATTTGATCATGTACATTCTGTGTACTAAGGCCAAATAAAAACCCTCAGCTGAGTTCAGGATCAAACCTGAGGTGTCTCCTTCCTGTCAGTGCCGACACCCTTTCGAGAATTTACATGTAATCGGATCATGTTAATATTAACTGAACTGATTACACTCGCTCTACATAATTCACACCTGTAATGAGCAGTGACCCTGACCCCTTCTGCTCTCCGGACCTGACGCCCTCCTTCTAATCGGCTCTACACGGCTCGCCGCGGCTGAGGACGGTTCCAGAAGGACAGAGATTACTGTGGATGATTCCAATTAAAACCCAGACAGGGCGAGGAACCTCAACGGAAAAAACAGCCGTGCAATCAAGTCTCCATCAATGAGCAATTAAGAACAAAAACAAAATAAACTTCATGTTCATAAAACTAAAAATCATAGTCTGAAGTTTCTCAAGAGCTGAAGTTTCCAGTTACACAGCTGCACTCTGGCCGTAGAGCTCGCAGTTAGAGACGAGAAACGATCAAGAGAATCGCAATAGAATCATCACCAGGATCCCATTCGAGTCCGGCTCTTCTCGAGCTTTGTTTCTCACATCATCTCCGGCTTCTTCATTAGGGACAAACAAGTAACTTTAAAATAGAATTTTAGACAATTTTCACATTTGTATAAATAGATCATAAATATATATAATATATTATATATATATATATATATATATATATATATATATATATATATATATATATATATATATATATACTGTATATATAAAAATGTCATTTATGTTATAAATATTTAAACAGTAATTTTTGACTGTTAAAATTAGACAGAAGATTGTTGATCAAATTCAATTTAGTGTAAGTGGTGAAATCATGAATTCAGCTTTTGATTGATGTTTTTATGTAAACGTAATTTTACGTCCTAAATCTGTCCTGTTTCTGAGAGCAGAACGTTACTGGTATCTTAAAACTGGAGTTGTGTGATTTAACAAATTTTGCAACATAATCAATCGATTCAAATAATGAAAACGACGAGTCAGATTCACAGTTTCGAACTCGTTAGAAACATGCAGATGTGAAACGGTCTAAAATTAGGAAGTCTTCTAAAATAATCCACAGCTTAAGCAGAACTGACAAACCTCTTCACAAACACACGCTTTTAGCAAGATAACGGCTTCTTTCTCTTCTTCTTTTAAGTTTATTGCCGGTTGGTGCAATTCCGCCACCTACTGGACTGGAGTCTGGAGCAGCAGTTAGTCAAGGAAAAAATTATTCCAGCTTTGTACAAGACTCAACATGTAAAAAACAGCTTACTGGTGCTTATTAAATACTTTTATTTTAATTTGCCTTTTGCTTTTTGTTTGGCTTCAACAAAAATATTGTAATAACTGTCTGATTTTTTTCTCAAGCAGCTGCATTTCTTAAATGTTAAAAAAAAAAAAAAAAATATATATATATATATATATATATATATATATATATAAAAATCGAATCGAGTCTTTTCGTGCAACCTATGATGCACAGCTCTAATCTAAACAATGTTGGTTTACATTTTACATTTCTTTCATTCTTACATTTTTTTTTTACTATTCTGCCTATAAATTAATTCTGTTGTGTATTGATTATTGCGTACATCAGAATGTTCTTTTTTTTCATTTCATTATTATGAGATTTTTAAAAAAACATTTCAGTTCCTATCCATGAAATCTTCACTTACTGCTTAAAAGCAACTAGACATTTGACATTTTTAATTCTTATATCATTAAGTTGTTTCTGATTGATATATTGCATTTTGGGCAAAAAAAGGTGTATTGTAGTACATGTTGTCGATTGTGTGTTTTGTATTTGCACAGGTTTTGGGATACACACACTGAAATTATTTTTTATAAGGAAAGACAATTTATAGGCACGAGTAGACAAAACAACTGATCATCAGTTTTAATAAATTACAGTCTGAGATTAAACCTGCAATTCCATTTACTGTAGAAATGATTGTAAAACTTGGAGAGAGAGAGAGAGAGAGAGAGAGAGACGTTAGGGGAAAGTGGGCGTCGCACTCTGCATGGTAATGAAGAGGTGATGGTCCATAATACTGGGTATTTTGAGTGTATGCAAATATTCGCTCCTTAATTAGAATGCATGTGGTAATAGACTGAAGTATAATTAATTTATAACTTAGCAAAGAGTGTCTGTTACGAACTCTAATATGATTCTATTACGGTAATCAGTTCACAATGACACCAAGTAGGTCATCTAGCAGGCATACACCTCGGCTTTGGGTGCGCGCACACACACACACACACACACACACACACACACACACACACACACACACACACACACACACACACACACACCACCTGCTCATCTGCTGCTACATATGCTGAATAAGGCTCATCATACACACTGGTGTACCAAGGGTCTGTGACGAAAAAGTGTTTGGAGTAATGTGTGTATGTGTGAAACAAAGTGTGTGTGTGTGTGTGAGAGAGTGAGAGTGAGAGACACTCACGATCTTGGGCAGTGCGGAAAGACACCCAGGAGCTGTGAGCTTCACCATACTGGTTTGACACCAGCAGTCTGAACTGGTACTCTGTGTACGGTTCCAAGTCCTGTACCGAGTGAGCGAACACTGTTTCTGTCTCATTATCCACCAGTCTGTAAAACACACACACACACACACACACACACACACACACACACACACACACACACACACACACACACACACACACACACACACACACACACACACAGAGTAGATCACGGAATGCTTTATACATCAATAAATAGATCAAGCCGCTCTGATCAAATTAAAACAAACTCATCAATTTGAACATCCTTGAGATATGAAATAATAAACAAGCACATTTTCTTTGATTTCCTGCTAAAGCAACTCCATACACACAGCTCATTAATGCCTTATGACTCTTGGTTGCTTTCAGGATAGTTTTTGAGCAGCGCCAATTTCCAGCAAGCTTCACCATCAAATTTACTATAGAGCTATAATAAAGAAAAAAAAGAAAAAAAATCACCTGAACAATGAAATACATTTGAACGGAATGGCAGGAAATGAAGCTGATATATAATACATGGAGCTAGTCATTTATTTATTACAACAGAATGAGAATTTTCCCCCCATCTCTGATTAAATAGCAATTTGTTGTCAAGGAGCATGTAATGCATACATATCAGACGAAGTTAGGCCTCTCCTTGCTATGATATGGAAACTTACACTTGCTTAAAGAGTACAAATCCCTCTTTTCTGTAGAGTTTAGCAATTCTTTAACACCCTCGGCACGATCCGGATTAAAATGAAGATTTCTGTAATGTAACTGCTATAATAATAATAATAATAATAATAATAATGATAATAAAAAAAAAACCCTAATTAGTAAGTAAGTCAGATCCCTCTACGAGGACAGCGACCTACATGTGCAGCTAGTGTAAAACTTCAACTGTGTATGAGACGGAGTCATGTATTCGAGCGTGCTGCGGTAAGGAGACTCACTGTAGTACGTGTTGGGTGGCCGGATTCTTCATCTGGAGCTGATAGCGCAGAGTCCCAGGTGCATTGGAGCGCGAGGGACTGAGCCATGCCACCTGCAAAGAGGTGGAGGTGGCAGCTGCCAGCCTCGGGGGCAAGAGGCCATCTGGAGCTGGGGGCATCGGGACAGAGAGAGAGCGAGAGAGAGAGAGAGATGAAGGCCAAGGCGAGGGTGGCATATGCTCCAGAGCACTAGTGTGACTGTGTTAGTGGTGAGGTAACGCAGCGGGATGTAAAGCACCAAATGAAAGTATTTACTTTTACTTCAAAGACAAAAACAATTTCATAAATATAGCATCATCATTATAGCCTGCGACGTCAAGGGCTAAATCATTCACTGTATTAATGTTGGATTTTTTGTACAATAAAACGGTAAATGTTTACGCAAAATTCTCTTATTAGGCATTTTTAGACATTCGGACGGGTGTGTCTCCAGTGTGTGTGTGCATGGTTTGGGTTGAACCGCATTTTCCCCCACTACTGTGACCTCATATAAGACGAGCCCCTCTCCAGGCTTGTCTCTTGTTCTCTGAAGGGGCGTGGCTCAGCAGTAGCTCATTTGCATAGAGGCTAAAACGGGCAATTTGTAGGAGGAGTAAAACAAAGCAAGTTTCGGGTATTAAAAATGTATTATGCAAATGGTGCATCCTGGCTGAGCTGCACTCTGACCCCAGCTTCGTAACTAAGACAAACTCTTTCCACAGTGCTGTAAAGTACATGAGACAAATAACTGAATCTGACTCTTAATGATCTGAGGGTTAATTCAGCTGGGGCATTAAACACACACACACACACACACACACACACACACACACACACTTACTTGGAGTGGAGCTCTGAAGCCCGTGTTAACGTGGTACTGTATAATACAGTATGGGACCTTTAAAGTGAATACAGTGATTGAGACTAGACCCACTCACACGCCTCCACTTAAAGCATCCATTGTTTCCCATCAGTGTTTATGAACTGTTCATCCAAAGAAACGTTACCGATTGTCAAATGTCAGACTAATTTTATTAACTCGTGTTTTCCTCCTCGCTACAGTCTAAACATCGCGACGCTAAATCAACCCTTAATGCTAATGCATAATGCAAGATGCTACAGTTATGCTTTCAAAGTGCACTTTTCAGCGTGATTTGTAAGCTGTTAAAACAAATTGCGGAAAGATATGAAGACATCCATTATGAAGGGAAAAACAAGCCGATCCCGCTGCCTGTCGCCACACTCGGTAGGGACTCCAGGCCGAGTCGTCGGTTTCGAGGAGCAATCCAGGCGGCGTGGGTTTCGATAATACGCCACTCCAGAAATAGGAGTGAGCCTCTCTTCTTAAGTGAAGGCTCATTCTCAATCAACATCCCTCTCATGCAACCACAAGCACTCAATAACTGTTGATTACTTAAGTCATTTTGTGCATGCCCAAACAGAAGCGCCGCACTGGAATACCAATTGCACTCGCACTGACTCAAGCTTCAGAAAACAAAAAGGGTCAACAAGGGCGTCGGTTACAAAGGCAAAATATCCCGGCGCTCCCAGACCCCCGAGCCGAATGAGATCAAATGATATTCCGGGTGACTGCGCGAGCAGAAAATGTACTAACGCGCTGATTGATGAGCAAGCGACCTGCCAATGATGTCAGCAAACATGCGGCTCCTTTAAAGGACGTTCAAAAGCTTTCCGCGCTCATCCCTCATGTGGGGTGACAGCAGGAACCGAGATGGAAAGCAGTATATACGTGACACAACCCAGGGTTCGGTTTCCATCCGCTGCGCTACGAGAGCAGGGGCCAGTTTTAAGAGGGCGAGCCTCATCACTCAATTCGGCACGGCTCGCCATCGCCTCCGCTGCCAACCTCCAATTTTCATAATGCACTGGTGCTTGTGTTAGGCTTGAAAAGCACGGGGCGCTGGGATGCAAGCCCTAATTGGAGGGAGCGGATGCGTTTTCCTGGATGGACGTCGGTATTAAAAGCCATTCCGCAGTTTTCTCCCATCTGCCTTCGGTACTAGAGCCCGGTTAGGAGTAAGCGTCCAAGCTTCCATAAATGTAATGATGATTATGAGCATATGGACTGGCCTGAACTGCGAGCCCACATCCTGCTCCACTGCTAGCACAACCTCGCGCTTTCAGAGTAAATCATCTCCTTTTACTATTGCGAATGTATAAGGATATTAACTACATGACAAAGGATGGCTGTATATGAAGATATTCAGTGTGGGATAACTTCACGTGTTCAGTCTCACAAAGAGAAACAAAAACATGAGAAACAGACAAAAACCAAAAGAGAGAGAGAGAGAGAGAGAGAGAGAGAGAGAGAGAGAGAGCATCAGATATAACGCCAGCTTCGACTGAACAAAGACAACCAGTTGACAAAAGAGTTAATTCCTTACAGACTTATTTCATCAAACAGTCGGCATGGAGTTTCCCCTTTGTTTCGACTCCCTCCTTCCTCAGGTATATCAGAAGTGTCACTAATCATTTTAAACTATGCACTTTTATGTTTCCTCTGGATCTCTTAGCTTTCTCTGCCTTCTGTTCTTTGATATAACAAGGACAGTTCGAGACAAGGCTTCAGTTCAGCTACAAGAAGCCTAAAGATCTGGCTGAGCAGAGTGGAGCGAAACGTGTGGTATTTAAAATTTATACTTCCTCGTGTCTTTGTTTTGAACTTGAACATTTCTCTGGCAGAAACTTCAGAACTTCAACTTCGCGCTTCGTCTGGCGTTCACAGAGGCCATGCTGTGAGCCGCGGCCTCGCTTTCACCCGCTGGCACCGAGACTGACGCGGCGTCGCAGGGTCCCGGGGAGCATGTAAAGTCTCGGTGCGTTGTGTTACATCCACTAAAAAGCTAGTCCCTTAGATTCGGGCTTTTTGAACAAAATTTCTTCTCTGAGAATATTATTTCTAAAAAAAAACAACAAAAAAAAAACTGACGTCCTACTCTTCTTGGAGAAACTGGTATCTCTTGTGGAACCGGCAGGATTTAAAGGAAAGCATGGTGACAAAGGACATCATGGCTGATCACAGACAGATGAAAGTCCCCCTCCTCGGTTCCTGTCTCCCGGTCTGACCAGGATTAGGAACAATTGCAGAGGTGGTTATGGTGTTTGTATGCCGCTGCTTGAGCTTTGATCAGTCGAGACGTCTGCTGTGGAAGGAGCGGCGGATTATCGTACGCGCCGCCTGGCTGGAGGCCTCCGAGACATCTGGGCTGGAGGGAAAAATGAGGCTGATCGAATTGGTATAATAAAGACTCCTGTCATGTGCGGGTATAATTCACCGCAAGAAACACGACTTCGGGTTTCCAGGTGACCACAAAGCTTTGTAAGAGAAAGAGTCGTGTCCGATCACGAAAAAACAATCAAATCCAGCCATAACCATGTGTCTGTCCATTAGATCTGTTTTTTTTTTTTTTCTCTCCCCATTCAGTGGGAAAGAGCTCTCCTTCTTCTTTATCACCTACGGCTAATTTACCCAGGTACGGTATACCCCGGCGCTTGGCGCACGCTTCCCGACACCCACCCTGTGTGTAAATCAGCGTAATAAGTTCCCACACCATTAAAAAAGGAAGCATGAACCAGGCTCTATTTAACCAATGAATTGTTCCCTTTTTATTTGCCATGAGAAGGTCATAAAAAAGAACATTCCAGCGCTGCAAGAGTCATAATTAAAATCAACAACAATTTAACAGTGGGAAAGTGCAACTCTTAGGCAGAGTAATAAACTTCCAATGGGTGGTTTTGTCTTGCATGTCTTGCATGCACGCATGTGTGTGTGTGTGTGTGTGTGTGTATGTGTGTCTCCTGTTGTAGCGGACAGTGCTGGTCTTTTAGATCATCATCAGCAGCAGCAGCAGCAGGCATTGTTCTCTGTCAGGCAGCATATGTGGAACGTCTCCTGCTGGCCTGGTGGTGAGAGCGCGCTCCAGCATGATCAAACGCCTCACGCTGCCGCGAGCCGAGAGGTGCGACTGAGCTCCAAGGCTGGAGAAATCCACCACATGGCTCGTTCCGTATGGAAACCTTCACCGGTTTAGTAACAGACTGTACGTGTTTAGACTGTAATTGAGTTTAATTCACAGACGGAATTGCAAACTTCAAACAAAGCTTTGCATTTCGGTTTACAGTTTCATCTTTAAGATGCACGTGGACAAAACCTAGAAGATCTTCTCTCAGGCGCTGGAGAAAACACTAATGTTACAGAGCACTAACCTGCTGGAGGGAGGGAGATCCTGATGGAGGCGCTCTCCACACAGCCCTGACTGTTGCAGGCTCTCACTCTCACGCTGTAGTTGGAGAAGGGAAGCAGGTCTCCCACAGACACCCAGCGTCCTGCCGTCCCCGCGGTGAGCAGCGATCGCGTCTCAGTGACCAGCTC
Source organism: Clarias magur (assembly GCA_013621035.1). Lineage (NCBI taxonomy): Eukaryota > Metazoa > Chordata > Actinopteri > Siluriformes > Clariidae > Clarias > Clarias magur. The sequence goes on along the minus strand of QNUK01000731.1, from coordinate 263,691 downwards.
CTCAGTTTCACTCGAGTTCTCCCCTGTAACACACCAACAGCAGCGCATTAATACTCTTATAAATATGATGCCAAAAAAGGGACGAGCCCTGTGGCCTGTTAACACACGTTACACACATCACGCGAGGCTACACAATTACAACACTAATACACAAATACTTGTCAGTTGAGACAGAAATAACAGCAAGATGCAGTTCAAAGAGAAGGAATTGTAACATTGAATCAGAAAAACAACAGAAAAAACAAACGTGTTGCAGAAACTGTAATAAATAGTTTATTATCATATTATAATAAATAGTTTATCATCATATTATAGTTTGTCATCATATTATAATAAATAGTTTATTATTGTATTATAATAAATAGTTTGTCATATTATATAATAGTTTATTATCATATCAATAAATTATTATCATATTATAAATAAATAGTTTATTACATATATAATAAATAGTTTATTATATTATAATAAATAGTTTATCATATTATAATAAATAGTTTATTATCATATTACAATAAATAGTTTATTATCATATTATAATAAATAGTTTATTATCATATTATAATAAATAGTTTATTATCATATTATAATAAATAGTTTATTATCGTATTATAAAATAAATTACAGACTGTTCCGATTGTGAAACAGGGCTGCATGGATGTGTGGCTTTTTCTGGGCAAAACGGTGAAAACAGTTTCCTTCTATGCCATAATATTCATTCACCTGCTGTGTGTGAGTGGAGGGGGTGTGGCTTAGCATGGTTTTCTTAGCAATAGCTCTTATTGCATGGCTGACTCCAACTCAGCGTGTGTAACCTGATCTCTTTCTATTAAATATCTCAGAAACCGTTAGTACTGGAACATACATTTTTTTTCGTTTGATGGAGAGAGGAGGATGTATTTGTGCAGGACGTTAAGTGTGTGTGTGTGTGTGTGTGTGTGTGTGTGTGTGTGTGTCTGTGTGTGTATTTTAAAAACCGCAGTCAGGAAGGCAGTTTTTTCCGTGGTGCATTGGTAGCCTTTTTTTGTGTGAAAACCTGCAGAGTGTAAAGTCAACGGATTCCTATAAGGATTTTGGTTTTGTGTTCAGTTCCAAACAAACCTTCACATCGCCCAAACGGTTTGACCAAACGTCTCAAATTTTTGGAGCAGTCAGGAGGGCTGAAGGTTGTGATGTAGGTTTTGTGAGAGCGTGTGCAGCTCCGAGCATGTTTGTGCCTGGTTTGAAACGGGCTAATTACTTTTGAATGACATGATCTTTGTGATCATTTTCAGCATGAGGTGTCTTGTTTTCTGTCAGAACCAAACAGGGGTTTGATGTGAGTACCAAAAAAAATAAACACAAAAACTAATTTCTATTTCAAATTTCAACAAATTTCAACCAAGTTTTTCAACCAAGGCCATTTCTGCCCTAAAGGCACCCCTACTAAATATAAATAATAATAATATATAATAATAATAATAATAATAATAATATCCTTAATTCCAGTTTTAAAATCGCAATGCTAAAGCATACACCAATCAGCCATAACATTATGACCACCTGCCTAATACTGAGTAGATCTCCGTTTTACTATCAGTTTGAACGTTCTCATAGCAGTTACAGTTTTTTTATATCTCATTCTAAGCACATTCTATACAAATGTGTGCTTCAAGCTTTACAGCAACAGAAGAAGGGGGCGTGGCTACACACGTGTCATGTACACATCACATCATTACAGTACAAAAAAAACAAAAACAGAAACAGGTAGTTGGAAATCACCTGCATGAGTCCCTAACTAACATTAATAAATAACATTATATACATTATATAAATAACATTCTTAGACAAAACCTAAGCTCGATATAAAATACTAATAAAACAGCATAAACTTTGTGTTTATGTCTTCTGTTTAATTCATCATTAATGGTCTTTCATGAGCAAGTGATTGATGTCTTGATCAGTTTAACTACAGTAGAGCGTGGACAAAGACAGGTCTCGATGTTTTCCTGCTCTGAGGTCAAAACAAAAAGGAAACGCATTATGAGATACAATACTGTTTTTATCCTAACGCTGCAGACACTAGGTTTTGGTTTTCTAGGTTCATCTAATCGTCCAGGTCTACTTTATCCATCCATTTGTCCATCCGTCCTCTACACTGCTGACACACACACACACACACACACACACACACACACACACACACACACACACACACACACACACACACACACAGGGACAGATTTTCAGAACCCCAACCCAGGAAGCGTGAAGCGACAGCGCTAACCGCTAAGCCACCGTCCCGCGGTAACATCGATCCTTAATGTTTTCTTTGTTTAATGTGTTTAAACGGCAGATTAAAAATCGATATTTCACAGATTCATAAAACCACATTTCAATCCAGAAACGAAATTTGAAATTGCTAATGCTAATCCAGAAACTGAGTTATAAAACTGGATAGCTGGATGAATAAATTGATAGATAAACTTCTAAGAAGTGCTTTTATAGAGTACGCTATTAATAATTCCTCTATTTAAACGACATATTTATCTATGAAACCGTTTATCCCCACGCCAGGCCACACATCGACGCTCCGGAATGTGTAGTTTTCTTCGATCTGTTATTGTTTTTAATCTTGTAATTGATCTACACTTGGAGAAAACAGTACATTTCCAAACTGCCCTGGCTTCCTTTAATGGCAGGGGTTTTCCCTTTCCACTAGTTTTCTTTTTTCTTCTTCTAGTCTGACTTTGAAAATATATATGCAGCCAACATGTGCTTTATTCCCAGTAAAAGATAAATGGAAGCGTTTGGCAACTAAAGAATATATCACAGTTAAAAAAGTCTTTTCCCCCCTCTAGCTCTACATAAATCACAGCGCTAGTCAATATTTAATAATGCTAGCCTTGGTCCACAGTCCCTCGCTCACCCTTGTCATGTGTAATAGCTCCCAGTCCGATATCTCCGACATAAAAAGCTGGCTTTACGGCAATACTAACATGTAGAGGGGGTCATTACTGATCGACATTTCCCATAATCTGTGACAGCCGGTCACCGGACGATAAATTCTCCTGCACTCCACCGGGAGAGATCTGTAAACTTCTGCCTTCCGCCTCCTCCTGATCCACACTCATGTACATACACATGCATCTCTCATTCATTCTCATCAGCTTTCTGTCCTGACCACGTCTCAATAAGACGCCATGATCTGACGTGAACGCTTTAGCGGTTCCTCTCTGTTCACTGCTTCACCTGATGAGGAAAAACCTGTATGCAAGTATATGTTCAAGTCAAATCGGGATTTGAAATGAAATGATGACATTTCTGGTGACGTTACAGGAACTCGGCTGGGCGTTATCGCCACGCCCCCGCACAGGCCTGACCCTCACTCCAGGACATTTCCACATGTTTGGTCCATTAAAGGAGTTCCTGGGAGGCCGGCGTATCAGATGTGAAATTGGCGATCTGATCATGGCTCCGGGCGACTGGATAAAACGTTCGACCTCGAGGATAAGTGCATTAGTCTAGCAGGGGATTACTTTAGAGAAATAAAAAGAAGTTTTTACTCTCAGAACTGTGTTCCGTTATCCCGCACCGTCATCAAAAGTCCTGGTTTGACTTGAACGTGACTTCATCCCAAAGGTGTTCATTGGGTCTGAGGTCAGGGCAAAGGTCAGCCTTTCTAACCATGGTTTGTGGTTTATGGATCATGATCTGTGCACAGGAGCATTGAGTTCAGGGAAGACGCACATGCAGGTGTGACGCTCAGGTGTCCACATGCAGCTGGTAACACAAATATTTGTGAAATGTGTGTGGCTTGAATGTGCAACCCACAAACGATGTTCTGTTGGACATGCATGACAATGTCCTCTCAACATGTCACGTGGCATATTCTGTCCGCTGTCAATCACAGCAACATGCGTGTGCGTGAAGTCATGTATGAAGTGTTGACAGTTCAACAAGTTGAAATTGAAAACATGTCGAGACAGCCTTGGCCCTCCGTCTCTGATGGAAGGAGACCAGACTGGAGAGCAGGAACTGACCAAGACGGAATGAAAAAAATATTATCATTACAGCATTCCACAGTTGGACTTGGAGGCCGGAGAGATCTGAGAGACAAAGTTCTGGTTCTGACATACAGGACACACGATTTTCAGTCATGTATGTTACACATAAATATGCTTTTAAGTTATCGGCGTTGCACATCCAGGGTCTGTGTTCGATTCCCGTCCCCTGTGTGCATGGAGTTTGCATGTTCTCCCCGTGCTTGGTGGGTTTCCTCCGGGTACTCCGGTTTCCTCCCACAGTCCAAAGACATGCAGGTTGGGCTAATTGCCGTTCCCAGATTGCCTGTAGTGTGTGTGGTCGCGCCCTGCATTGGATTGGCACACTGTCCTAACCCTGCCTTGTGCCCCAAGTCTCCTGGGGTGGATAGGCTCCACCCCCTGCAACCCTGAATACAGGATAGAGCGGTACAGAAGATGAGTGAGTGAACACGTAACGGTCGTCTTATATATTAGAAATCTAAAATGTTACAAATTCTGGTGACTTTACTGGTCCTGTATAGCAAACACAGATGTAGCTACAGATGTGGCGGATGCGGTCAATGTGACAAATATAATAAATGCAATAAACTTTACATAACCTCAAACAGTTAAACACTTTTCCATTTGTGAACATAATGTGAAGTATCGCAAAGCATGACACAGAGGCGAAGCACAGTTCTTCAGCATCATTACGTTCCGCCGGTCCCGAGTGCACATCCACTCTGCCTGGAGCTGGTAATGCTGCGAGATGACTCTCTGAGTGAGAAATGTTTCGGATTCACATGCTGAACACCATCACCCCATTTGGTCTAAATGATGACTTTAGACTCAAGTGCTTTTTAAAGGACTGACAATGATTTACTCCACAGAGCTACAGAGCTGCTGAAGTTGTGTCCAAGAGATCCTACAGGAACCTATACAAAAGACAGTCACTGTGTCTGTGTCTGTGTGTGTGTGTGTGTATAGTACATGGTTTAGTGCCTTTGCATTCTTGTTCTGTCCTAGGATTAAATAAATTGCTAGACTCGTTTGCTAGGCATCCAGTTTGTCTGTAAACAGTGAATCTGCTAAATAATGGGTTTTGTTATTTTTTACACGAGCCGACAGAAATCATACAACAATGACTTTGTGTCCTGATGTTTCCTGGCCTGGTGAAGCTCAGCTTAGATAAAATGTTGACATTTATTAGGTATAGATGGGGAAAAACATCTTTTCAGTGCTGTATTGAGATTCTTTTGTGTGTTGATTCGTTTACCACTAAACTGACAAATGATTTTTTATTTTATTTTAAAAGACATTGGCAGGCGGCACAACATCCTGCGTGGTTGGAGCAAACTGTTTGCTAAGTTTCTTCAGAATAATAATTGTATTGTATATACAGTGGAACCTTGGATCTTGAACATAATTCGTTCTGGAAGCGGGCTCTATTTCAAAACTATAGTAACTATTAACTATTAAAACTTGGGATAAGAAAACACAAGCTTACAACAAAACATGCAACACACACACACACACACACACACACACACACACACACACACACACACACACACACACACACACACACACACACACACACACGGTCACCTAGACACAGTGTGCGTCCTGCTGGTGAGCAGTAAACAGTAAACACAGACTAAACACAGACACAGACACATAAAAAGAGCAAAAGAACCCAGGTGCTTATGAATGGTTATAATTCAACGAACATCTGTCACAGCCGACTGCCTTGTAAGCGAAGTGATCCAAATAATATCCAGCCGACTCTCTCAGCTTAATTAGACGCCAACACGGAAAAATCACCATCATCTGCGATTTCTACGTCACTTGCTGATGGAGAGGGTCCTGTACACACCCTGAAGAAAGTGTGAAGTGATCATCAGGCGCTCAAGCACATACAGTACAGTACACAGTAGTCTGAAGGCTACACGCTTGGTCAGATGCGATACGAGAGGCGTTCGAGTTAAACCGGGACTCGAGCGAAGACTTAAAAGCGGTTGACATTCACAGACGACAGAACGGTAATGAGACACTTAGACATCGGAGCAGTGCAAACGTTTTAAAGAAGACCGTACGTCTGTAAATGACTGACTCGAACACTTCTTACACATAAACAACAATTATTATTATTATTATTATTATTATTATTATTATTATTATTATTCAACTACTCTGCTCATATTCCAGGTAAAATCAAAGTGCTGATATAAAGTGAACCGGTTTAATCCCTTCTTCTGGATAAACAGAAATGGTTGGTAGGTACTGAGGTTAGAAATGCAGGTCTGAATCTGAACAGTGTTAGAACATACTTGCCGCTCACACAGGTTTGCTTTTAAATTATGCAAACATATATAAGTTAGAAATAATGCAAGTGGCATGGTGGCACAGTGCCATCAGCTCCGCTAAATTGGAGTATTGTGCCTCATGGCCGGTGATGGCGTCCCCATACACCAGTGTGAGCACTTATCTCCAGGCGAGTCTAAAAAGCTGCGAGTTTCTGTAGGTGAGCGGTGGAGTTGATTCGTTCTGAGTGTGCCATCACACTCTCTTTAACAAACCTGTCCACTTTTATCCCACCAAGGGCGAGGAGCTTCTCCCTGCCTCCCAGCAGCCGGCCCGAGAGAAATGGCCGATGACAACAATTCATTTACGGCCATTATGGCGAGCGGGCTCCATGCTAGGGTTCACTGCCCTTTTTGCATACTGTGTGTAAACAATCATAGGGAAAATAACCGGAGTCAATATGGGAGATCAGAGGCGAAAGAGGTTGGGAGGGGGTCATATTCACTCAGAGCGGTGGGGGGCGATGGGAGAGAGTGAGAGAGAGAGAGAGAGAGAGAGATCTGGGATTTACCTGATGGCTGGAAGAAAGTTCCGGTGAAAAGCACCGAGTAACTGAGGTTGCCATTGGGTTTGGCTGGTGCTTCAAATTTGACCCAGACTGATTTGGGGTTCTCGGGGAGGATCTCCAGGGGCACGTTACCAACCGGAGGCATTTCTGAAGTCCGCACCTCGATCTGAAAGAGAAAGAAAAATGCAACATACAGATAGAACGGATCTTTCTTTAAAAGAAAAAAAAACATTCAGAGTAGTTATTATGTAAAACTGTTTAAATATTATTATTATTATTAGGATAATAAATAAACATGCCATAACATTATTTCCCCAGCTCATAGACATTTCTTTAGCATATTTCTCTACTTGACAAAGCATCCAGGCCGTCTTAACCCCCCCCCCCCCCACCCCTTTGTAAGTTTTCGCTGCATTGGCAAAAACAGCCATTTGCCTAAATATTGCACCCATATTGGAAAAATGCCCAAATCTGGCCCATCAATGCATTAACCAGCCCAGAGTGGCATTTACACCAAATGTCAAGCGCGAGCAGAAGGTGCTTTATTGAACCGAGCAAATCGATCACCTTTATGATGTCGAGCTGCCATCTGACACATTTGGGTATTTAGCATAATGTAAATGGGCCGGGGCCTCACCAGAGGACCGAGAGCGCAGCCCTGAGCCGTGCACGCCTGAACACGGAAGCTGTGCGAACTCCAGGGAGACAGACCGGCGATCCCGAAGCTGGTGAGCGAGGAGTTCTGCATCAGTACGCCGTCCATCCACACGCCGTAGCTGCTGATCACACCTGCTCCAGACAGACACGCAGATACGGAGAGTCAGAGCAGTAACCGGATTCTAACACAAACACATTCCTCTCGATTTAGCACTGTTTAAAGCGGGACACACGCAGGAGTCAGACGAACAAGCTCGGAAATCTTCCCCTTAAATGTTAGGAGAAACAAACAAACAAACAAACAAACAAACAAGAAAACATCTGTACAGGCCTGTTCATAGAGACGTGTGTATCCGAACGCTTTCTGCTTTCTCTCCCATGTGCTCGGTGTAAACAGGCCATTTTGTTTAAAGCTCCGTGTTAAAGGCGGCCATTAGGGAGAGAGGGCTGTAAAACACGGGAACAGAGCCTTTTAATGCTGCTGCCCTATTTACAGCTGCACACGGACACTCGCTGCCCTTAACGAAGCCCAGCTAAAGGTGCGTGTGTGTGTGTGTGTGTGTGTGTGTGTGTGTGTGTGTGTGTGTGAGGTCAGAGTGAGCAGGATTGCAGAGACAAGTGTGTCAGTGCAAATGGGGAAAAGTCCTGCTGCTACATCCTGTACATTAACAGTTAAACACGGACACATGCAGGTGTGAAGTCAACGCATATGTAAATATGCATCACTCCGATTAGTTAAAAAGATCTGTTACTATATTAATACAGAATAAAAGAAAATCATGCATTAGATGCTTTTTATCACCACAGAATAAAAGTCGCATTTAGATATTTTTACGCAAGCTTAAGTTTTTTTTTTTTTATTCAGACAAAGATTCAATGTGTTCAATTAATAACACTGCCTTAAAAACATCTGGATGAATTATTAATACAGCTGTTTTCTGTTTTCACTATACGGTAGTTCTAGGAAATCATACAATTCTCATAGATTTTATAGGAATGATATAAAAAAAAATCTAAATGAACTAAAAAAAGAACTAAAATGAACCTCAGTAAATTTTCAATTAATTTACACCTACTGAATACTCAATACAATTTTACAAACCAATAAACAGTAATTTTCCTTCAATACATTTTTGCATTTCTTCATTTCTTTTTGCA
>QNUK01000731.1:125000-252500 GCA_013621035.1 Clarias magur | reverse complement strand
ACACACACCCCATTCTTAAGCCATGTGCATGAATATGGTTCACCCTGTACCACTGTACCGTCTCAACTCTTCCAGCAAGACTTTCCACTAGGATTTGGAACAAGGCGTTTGGATTGAGCTCATTCAGCCATGAGGGAGCAATAAGCTGCTGGCACACACTCACACACTCATCCACACACACTGGGAACACCAATTAACCTACTCTGCATGTCTATACTGTGAAAGGAAACCGGAGTACCCTGAGGAAACCCACCAAGCACGGGGAGAACATGCAAACTCACATGCAAACACACACAGACCCGAGGCTGGAATCGATCCCTCGACCCTGGCGGTGTGAGGTCACAGCATTAAATACTATTATTATTACTATTATTATTATTATTATTATTATTATTATTATTATGGTTTATGCATGGTTTATGAAGCAGCCTGTATTAACATTTTGGTTAAAGGAGCGAAAAACGGCTTCAAATAACTTAAAATTCAAATTTATTATAATTAGAAAATCTGTATAATATGTACAATCACACACTACATCTTCAACTGATATAGGCTTATATTACAACAATATTCATTGTAATTACATTATAATTAATACATAACAGTCACTTTATTCCACATCTTTGAACATAAATCACAGAATATATCTTATATCCTATAACTTACTGTACATCTCAGTCTACATATTTATTCTTCTATTCTTATTCTTATTAGCGTATGTAATTCTTGAATCCTGAGCTTTACATTCCAAAGAGAGAGAGAGAGAGAGAGAGAGAGAGAGAGAGAGAGAGAGAGGGACTCACAGCGATTTGGAAAAGGTAGGTGGAGCCAGGGAGCAGGTCCTGCAGTGTGTGATCCTCAAAGAGCTGGGAGCTGTTATACAGCACCACTGGCTCCTCTCCGGGAACGTCCTGATACAGCGTGTAGAACTGCAGCTGACCGTTCACCTCCGGCGGGGACGACCATCTGAGGGACGCGACAAAATTATAAAGAAATAAACAAACAAATAAACAAAGAAATAAATGACAAAATACGCTGGCGTCATGTCGGCAGTGTTCGACATGTTCAGCAGCGTCACTGAGCTCTCAGCGCTGTCGCAACACATTTGTATGGTGTTAGTTTTTGGCCCATTCTTGGGGAGTTTTTATACATGCACAAATGATATTTTCACTCACTCAGACACACTAATTAATTAGATTTTCACTTTCTCTCTCTCTCTCTCTCTCTCTCTCTCTCTCTCGTGCTCCTGCTTTGAGCTTGCCAGGGGGTCCAGATCACATTGTGTGTGCAGTAACGAGTTACATTTAGTCCGTTACATTGACACGAGAAGCTTTTTGGAAACAATGTACTTCTGTGAGCAGTTTTACGTCAGCAGACTTTTGACTTTTACTTGAGTAGATTTGTGAAGAGGAAACGAGGCGACTCTTACTCCGCTCCACTCGGCTCCGCTCGACTCGTCACTGTTCTAAGCGTTTATTAATCAGACGTGGTCGAGAGGGAAAACATCAAATGATCAGACGCGTCTGTCTCCAGTGCTCCAACAGAAGACGACCTCGTATACAAAGCATGTTTCACTTACACACAGGGCAAAAGTACAGCTACATACTGCGGTGTCACACACACACACACACACACACACACACACACACACACACACACACACACACACACACACACACACACACACTTCAACATATAAAAACTCGACTTCTAACCTGAGAATACACGTCTCCGTTAGTTTGGCTGTTTAGCATATATAATTATATAACTATAATTTCTTAAAAAAAATATCTGACATTGCGTTTGAAACAGTTATTCAGTACTTGAGTATCTTTTCACCGAATACTTTTTTATTCTTACTTGAGTAATATTTTGCATAACTACTTTTTACTTCTACTTTACTTCTACTATTATTATTTTGAAGTACAGCTACTCTTACTTGAGTACATTTTTTGGCTGCTCTACCCACGTCTGTCCAAATCCTCCTGTCAGATACTTACAGCCTGTCCACTTCCATATACCAGGCCCAAATAACATATATACAATATATATTTATATATACATATTGTATCCCAATTATATACGTACATACTTTGCTTTAATAAAGTAATAATAATATATTCACTATTACTGGCCGCCGTCCTTTGAAAAACCGACACAGTACATCTATTCATTCATGTCTAGATTTCTCAAAGGAAGGCGGCCAGTAATAGTGAATATATTATTACACATATAATAAAACTGTAATGTTGGTCTGTCTGTACAGTGAAGATATTTGTGATAAAAATAATTTTTAAATAGAGAACACCCTTATTTCATAAAAAAAAAAAAAAAAACGATGGAAAAATTTGTTTATCACAAAATTCACCAGAATGTGCTGTACATTTTTAAATACTCACTTATGAGTGTGCGACTGAAATCTGCTCACTGTACTAAACACAATCTCACACGGTCAATCCGGGCACTTCACGGTAACATGTAAAAATTTTAGTTACTTACAAAATCCAACAGATGGCGCTGTACATTGTCTGAAACGCGCTTATGAGTGTGGAATTAAACTCCACGCGAACACGGCTACATCTAGTAGTGAATAAAAATAGACACTAGTGTCCGCATCATTAAAAAAGGGAAAAATCTGGCTTCATTGCCTCATCAGGGCAATTTAATTTAACAACTAAATACTCAATATTACATTGAATATTATTTTATTTAAGCATTCTACATCTTGAATGTTTTCATTTTACAAAATGGGCAGAAGATCCTTCTATAAGTAATACACGGAAAGTTGAAAAATGTGTATTTGTCCCCCATTTTTATTATGTAATGTATTGATCAGATCTTCATGACCAGACACCGTGATACCAACCCTACGTTTTTTTGATCCTTTGCACCTCTAGTTCCAAAGCAGTAGGTGGCGTAACTGAGCAGCCTGTAGTGTAACCTAGCAGTCAGCAGTATCCTGAATAAATGAGCTTTAATGGAGCAGTCGGTGATGTCAGAAGTAGCATCACGGGCGAGTCACTTTGGTTACCAGTTTCGACTCGAATCGAAACTGATAAAATACTCAGAGTCGGACTAGGAGACCCGGTCCTCCTGCACATACAATACAACTCCGTCGCTCACGGAAATCAGCCGAGGCGCTAGCAAACATGAGGGATCGCGTGAATCTCTACATCTGTACAAAAGGTAAAGCGGACAGAATGTATGAAATGTCGAGCAGTATGAAGTTGTCCATGATTTGGGACGTTTACCGCTCTACATGTGACCAGTTTGCCGCTAGCTAGCTTGTTTTGGTCTGTGGTGTAATAGGTGAACCAGAAACACGTTACTAATAGGATTGAAAGGGGGAATATCGCCAGCTATTGTACTGGAGTCGGACATACTTCGGTCAGTAAATCGATGAATTGGCGAAGCTGGCGAGGCCCAGACAGACTCGACCGCGATAACCCGAGGCCAAGGATGCACAGACAAGAATAGGGAAGCGCCTGGTGGGTTAGCGTTTCAGACTGCCACTTGACTTTCTCGGAGCTAAATTTAGAACAGAGGACACCGCTATCTGCGCAGAGATCCGAAAGGCTGAGGGCAAGAAGACAAAAATAAAAAGCACATGATGAGAACGTTGGGGTTACAGGCAGAACCTGAAACACAAGACATTTAAGGCCTGTTATGAGCGTTCCTGTTGTTTTATTATTCTGGTGACGGCTTTGCTCCAGTGTTAGAGAGTAAACTCTACTGAAGGCAAAGAGCGAAACATTTCTGGACTTATTTATCATGAAAAAAAGAAAAAAAAAAAAAAAGAACGTCTAAATTTCTCCTTAGGACAGGTAAGGTCATCCTGGAACTATATCGAGTTTCTCTGGCCTGGTGTAACTCAATACGTTCCTTCTAAACTGCGAGACCTACTAATATAATATAGCACACAAAGTTGTCTCCAGCCATAATGTGTGTTTAGATGATGCGTAGGGGACACTCGAGCTCTTTTTCAAGCACTGCGAAATTAGCACATGCCTCTCAAGGGTTTCTCAGTCTACCAGGATCAAACACACCCGCAGGTAACCCGATTCATTATTGTGATTAATTTAGCTTCCGCATCAATTAAATTGCATTTTAAATGACAAACGACAACGGCTATTACGCTGCTCTATCACCAAATTGATAAATCAATTGTGCATATGATTTATACTGCCTCCAAAAACATCAATATGAAAAGAAAGGATTTTGTAAATCAAAGTAAACCAGATTATCGCTATGCAAATCAACAAAACATAGTTAGGCAGAGGTAATGAAACATCGCACGCGGTGTGATAGAAATAAGAAGTGTGTCCCGAGGTGAAGCGTGAGCCGGCGATTCTGCTGATTCTGGTTTTGCAGCCCGAGATCCTTTCTCACAGGCAAATCGCAACACAACAGAAGAGTATTGAACACATATGATCCTTCACCCTTTGCTATTACAATTCTGCTAACAAGGCAATACCTTCCAAAGGCACCGTAGCTACGATTAGACCCGGAGAGGAAAAAAAACAAAAAAAACAGGGAGAGTGATGGATATCGTCTGCAACGTCAAATTACAGCGTGGATCCACTTTCTTTCCCCGCCGTCCCACAAGCTGCCTCGTCCTGTTCGGATCCGTTCCGAATCTTCCGCAGAGATGGAGTAATAACCATTCCCCGTCCTGCTTGGTGGACGAGAACAATAAATATGGCAGGCTTTTCTCCACAGCACTGTTTTCATTATACACTAGGACCATAACCAGGTTATGAATACCGGCGACGGGACAAATCGAGTCATATACATCTTTGTAATAAATGGCCAACCGACATCACGAGCTTCCAACCAGCATTAATGCGAGGAAGGAGGAAGAACGGTGAAAGCGTTCCCCCCTGCTTTCACAAGCGAGGGTCGAAATGAGGATAATTGGATGAGGACTGGTCTGAGAGGTTCCTACATTAGCGAGAGAGAGAGAGAGAGCGTAAGAGTTATACCGAGAGCGTAATTCAAGCCAGGAATTTGACTGCGTTCTCGAGCTGCCTGCTTGGATATGTATTCTCCTCTCGCCCTCGCCTCTCTCTGCCCCGTGATCGCTCAACTAAAGTGCTGACATTTTCCTTCCGGAGGGAAAAACGTAAGAGTTTGCACCAGCGTCACCCCCGCTACCCCTCGCTTTAATGCTAAAAAACAAAGTGTGCCCGAGATTGCCACCCTGTTGTGCCTCTATTCTTCGCTCTCGAGCTCCCTTTTCATCCACGTGGTGTAGTGCCCTTACCGGCTGGTTCTTAAGTGATGCCGGAATGGAGGCTAAAGATGAAGCTCTAATGGCTTTCACACAGATTGCTAAAGGCCAAGGTGGAAGTGTACCGAGAAAAAGCTTGCGACTGTCGGACGAACGGTCCCTCCCTCACGTCCCTCTCTATCAACGCACGGGTCAAGTGCGGGAGAATACCGAGCATGCTAAACAGGAGGCGAGAAGGTCGCGCTCAGGGATTTTCATACAGTCCAATGACAGGCAGCTTGCCGGTGCACCACTAAATCAAGACTCTCGTTCCAACTCGTCTGGTCAAGGATGGCCAAAGACGACAAGGACAAGGAGCCGATGTGCCGAGTGACGGACGGGCCGCGCCGCACTTTATGATTATATGGAAAACACTCAGTGGATTAATGCGCCCGCCATGAGCTAGGACAACTCCTCAAACTTGACAAAATATCCTGGGAGAATAAGTTCATCTGACCTTTCCACCCTCCCCAGCACCCCCTACCGAAAATAATGCATTCACGGGCATTCGTAAAATGTTTGCTTTGGTTCACCGGAGAGGCAACGATTTTCATACTATTTTACTAATAATGTGTACAAGATGAGAGATTCGAGACGTTTCTTTGTCCCCAACGTTTCCTTTCTACCGTAGGTTGAATTGAAATTTTATTTCCAAATATTCATTAACCAATTTCAAATCAGTGGACCCACTGTAACAGGATTCACCTGGTTCAAGCAGTTCTAATAGAAAAGATTGGCTTGAACTGCGAGGGGCGTTCGAGTCAAACCACTTGTGATTGTACAGAACAACAGAACACAGTGCTGAGAGTAAACACTCCCTTTATGTCTCTGTATAATCCCCTGATACACTGATGCACTCATCCCAGTGTCTCACTAGTGCCATCAAGGTAGAAGGTTCTCTCAGTACGCCGGAGCCGTGATCTGAAACGGCCCCTTTAACATGTGGACGCGTCCTGGAGCGAGGTCAGGACTGTACGGGGGCGTGGCCATAACTCCCAGCCGAGTCACCGGGATCGCCATTCACAGACGTACAGACGCCTTTAAAACGTTCGCACCGTTCAGATGTTTCACTGCGACTGAGAGTCTCATCACCGTCTCAATCGTGCACTATGTGGGCTGGAAAACATCTCAGAAAACTCTGTGCCTGAGTTTCAAGCTGTAATACAAATCATCAGCCACGTCTTTATCTACACGAGACGACGCACCGTTCCCCGCTGTGATCAGAGATGATGCATAAGGTTGTTTATGGAACACAAAGAAAGTCAGGTTTCGGTGATCCTCACTGCCACAGATAAAAGTGTAAAAGTGAAACGGACGTCTCTCGTGACATGTTTGCGTTTAATCTGTAAAGCCAATCTGAAAAAAACAAAACAGAAAACAAACAAAAACCCAACAGATTGAATAGAGATGTGTTAAATAAAATCATATCCATGTGCACGGACACTCCAGTGATCACTGATCATTTTTCATCTGAATGTGGAACGAATGTGAAACACTGAGGCAGATGGGACACAACAGCGAACGCCTCCATCAGATTCGACTCAAGAATAAGATCAAGAATAAGAATCTCAGGCCTGCATGGGCAGAGGGTCACGGAAACTAAACGGCTGAGGATGCGCATTGTCAAGTCTCTGTGAGCTGGAGTTGAGTGAACATTGAGACCGATGCATATGGAGAGAGCGAGGCATGCTGTGTGAATCAGACACCTACCGGACGTTTATGCTGTGAGCATCCAGGACAGTGAGGACAGGTGGCTCCATGTGGGAAGGAGGGAGCTGAGCGGTGGAAAGTGTGACCACGGAGCTGTTGGTACAGCCCGCTTCAGTGCATGCGCTCAGCAGAAGTGTGTGTGGCGTGTACACACCAAGACCTGGAGAAACACAAGACACATATTCATGTAGTGGAAATCAGATAAAAGAGCACGCTGCGGCGTGAAATCAGAAAAGTGTATAAATTAGCCTGGCAAAATAAACTGAGCCATTGTTGTGACCTGGTGTTACCCTGACTCACACACACACACACACACACACACACACACACACACACGGATTGGCTCATTTGTTAAGCATATGTCCTGAAGTTCTCAAACTCAGACTGTGCTCACTGGACAGGAAGGAGGCTCTCTCCTTGAATCACTTGAAAGCGGTTTTACTGTCACCGAACGAGACGGAAAAAAAAGCGAGGGAATCCAAAATCACAGCAGGAGCAGGCTCGGAAGCTGAGCTAAGATATCCTGAAAGAAATTGGAATCTCCGGGTATTGAGTACAGCACGCCTGCACGCTAGCGGACAGGGAGTGGAAAGCGTAGCGACGCAGCGCTCTATAGCTTCTTATCATATTACACCTCCACCTTCACCATGACCCGCGATGAATGAAATGCCTCATAGAGAAGATTGAATATCTATCTACACAACGCACCTTATATATAAGAAATATATATATATATAAAAAAAAAATCCTTTAAAGCGTCCCACATGCTTTGTGCTCGAGCTTGGAGCAGTAATACAAATCGTCCGCCACGTCTTCATCTACACGAGACGACGCACCGTTCCTGACGGTGATCAGAGATGATGCATAAGATTGTGGTGGGACACAAAGAAAGTCACGTTTCGGTGCTTCTCACTGCCAAAATCAAGAAAGAAATTGGGTAAAAGTGAAAGGGACGTCTTTTGTGACATATTTGCTTATAAGCTGTGAAGCAAGACATCACTAGGCATCTGAAAAAAACAACGACGCACCGAAGAGCGATGAAATTATATCCGTGTGCATGGACACTCCAAGGACTGCTGATCATTTTTAGCCACGCTGTGGAATGAAGACCTTTATTCCCAGTCATTTGTTGCTTATTGCTTTTTATTTAATGACAAATCCGGCTTTTTAAACAGAAACAAAGAAATCGTTCCTACACACAAACCTACGACTGACTGCATGGGACTGAACTGAACATAACTCGGTGTTTCCCTGTTAACAGTCACTGTATGCATGTGTCCGAATGTCTGCCTGCGCCTGTGTGCATGTTGAAGCCAGCGGTTAGAGCTGAGGGAATAACAGGCTGACATTTTGAATGATTGATCTCAGAGTAAATATACCCGTCCTGGGCGTACAGTAAATTGGTCATCCGGGGCGCCCCGTGTTATAGCCGCGCCGCTCGCCCCAGAGTCAAACTGCAGCAGGAGCTGAGCCGTTTAATAAAACATTGCACAATGTTCACACATTATTGCCAACAGCAGACGTGGTAGGAGGCTGCTGGAGGCCTGGCCACTGGGAGCACGCTGGGAGAAGGGGAAATAAAAAACCTTAACAAAAACAATGGCCACCTGCTGGGGTTTATCGCGTCCGCGGAAATGAAATAAAGTAATAGATCACGGCCTTCTTAAAAGCGAACGGAGAGATTCCTCGTCAGGCATTTTGATTGAATAAAAGAGACCGTTCGGTTACGTCCAATGATGCCCGAAGTCTCACACGCACTCTCTTGTCTTTTTTTTTTTTTTTTTCCCTAGAATGAGATTTAGAGATAATAAGCGTTGGACCTTTTGCAAAAAAGCTCGTCATGGAATAAGAGGCAGTTTCTTATTCACATTAACACGAAGTCCAACACAGTGCCTAAACTAAAATGCATTTCCTGTTATACAATCGCACTTGTGCACTTTTGCTCCAGGATGCTGGCAGCAAATCGTTTGTGTGCTGAGGGTTTTGGGTGGAGCATCACTGGATCAGGCTTGTTAGTCTGGTGTGTGCAGGGATCTGTGTGGGTTGGAGGCCGGGCCGGGCCGGGCCGGGCCGTAGTTCACTCGTTCTGCTGCTTTTCTATTGCGGCCACTATTGACTTCTTCCAGTTATTTGAGCTGCACTGGAGTTTCTGTGGGATTCGGACCGGCTGGCCTTTGGTCCCTGCAGTCATGGGGAGCCTCGAGTGTCCATGATCCTGTCACCAGTTTACTGGGGTATAACAGATAGAGAATGTGAAAGTGTTAAAGTTATGGCGGATTGGTGTACACATATAAATAAATAAAAAAAACAAGTCCTTTTCGTTTGTGTGGACGAGCGGTGTTTGTACAGGCATGCAGTAGGCAGCATCATCACCAATGATAGCTCATACTGCCGCGTCCCTCACTGACTGTAGGCAGAGCATCAAAACATCAACCTCAAAAGGGTTTGTCTGTACATTGGGTCAGAACTCGCTCTTTTAATGATATCTTTACGTTTCATACTTTGGAGGATCAGAAACGAGTCTCAGAAAACTTGCTGTCTGACTGTTTGTCTTCATGTCTGTCCAGCCATATTGTGTCACAGCATCAGACAAAACTCCCTGGACAGAATCTAATGAGACTTCTGCAGTCCTTAGATACTGTATCTGCCTGAAGTTTAATCTGCACCATCAGTGAAATCTCAACGTGGAGTAAAAGTGACGTTATGAACAGTTATGTGTGGGATTTAATCATCTACTGTAAAATAATCTCCTAATGCGCTACTGTCCCAATGTAAACAAACACCTGCACTAATAGATATTAATGAGAAAAGATAAAGTGAATATTTTGACTGGGATTAGTTCAGATTTTCACTTTGGCTGAAATAACAGCGTTGAAGTGGTAGAAGTGAATTTTAACACGCCGGAGTCGTTTTAAGACGAAACTTAATCTTTATCTGATCGACTTTTTCCATTTCTCATCTGTGATTCTCTCTCCGATTACCGAACAGCGAGTGTGTTTGTCTGAGCACCAAAGAAGTCCAACTTAGTGTAAACAAGGCGTCAGATACTCGACCTTACAGAATGTGATTTCTGTCTATTAATAAGTGAGACAGAGAGACACACAGACATGGACGTGGACTTCAACCTCAAATAATAATGATAATAATAATAATAATAATATCACTCATTAAATTAAAGATCAGCAGATTATTATTAGATTTAACATTTTAACTGTTTATACAAACTCTTTAAGCGTCAACAACACGTACTAACGCTAGTTCACAATATGCTAATGCTGAACATCTTTTCGACACATTTAAGAACTTTATGAAGTTGCTGTAGACCTGTAGACCAACGCTAACCATTTTCGATTCCACGATCTTTTAACATTTCAACTATTTCTACAATCTCTTTTTCTGTATGTACAGTACAGTTTTCTTCCGTGTGTTCTTTCTTGTGTTCTTCAGCCCAAACGCGTCTCTTCTGCTTGTTGCCTGTCCTTAGCAGTGGTTTCCTAGCAGATCTTCTAGCATGAAGGCCTGATTCACACAGTCTCCTCTTAACAGCTGTTCTAGAGACGTGTCTGCTGCTAGAACTCTGTGTGCCATTGACCTGCTCTCTGATCTGAGCTGCTGTTAACCGCCGATTCCTGAGGCTGGTGACTCGGATGAACTTCTCCTCCGCAGCAGAGGCGACTCTCGGTCTTCCTTTCCTGGGCCGGTCCGCATGTCAGACAGTTTCTTTGTAGCGCTTGATGGTTTTTGTGACTGCACTCGGGGACACTTTCAAAGTTTTCACAATTTTTCCGACTGACTGACCTTCATTTCTTAAAGTAATGATGGCCCTCGTTTTTCTTCACTGCTTTTTTCTTGCCATAATACAAATTCAACCTCTTTGAATGAGAAGGGGTGTCCAAACTTTTGGTCTATGTGTGTGTGTGTGTGTGTGTGTGTGTGTGTGTGTGTATCCAGAAACTGGAAAATCCAGTTATCATTAATATCCAGTTTTTACAAATTAATGTTAGATTTATGTCAAATTAATGAGGTTTCCTTATGTCTTAACACCATGTTAAAGAATCCCACCATCATTATTCTGAACCAGAATCAAAATAACAAAAATATTTACTATTTTTTGTTACCGCACACAAATAGAATCGGAACTTGTTCATATTTGTAATAGTAGTAAAAAAAATCCCTTCGAGTTGAAGCGTGTTCCGTCTGTTTTTCTATCGCGGTTAAACACCATTCAAATCCCTTCCCCTGGGTAGAGAAAAGCGCCGCTCTCTTTCAAATGCTAATCCAGCAGCATTACTCACTCTGCTCTTCCTGTAGTCAGGCTCCTCACAGTAAACACCAGTGTAAAGTGAAACTGTGTGAACTTACTCATGCAAAAATCACAAAAAACACCATTCATGGTAGAACCAAAGCTATCATTACTTTCATAAAGAGTCAATTTTTACCACTACAGGAATATGGGAATGATGTTATGAGTGTATTTACGTGGGAATGAAGGTGTTAAGGCCAGAGACGAAGCTGACATCCCACACCAGCATGTGTACTGCAATTATCAGTACACACACACACACACACACACACACACACACAGGTATATGTATACAGGTGTATACAGGTTATAACTGCACTGCTCACACTGCCATTCTTCCTTACCGGTGATGTTGAAGGCTGTGTCGTTGCCTTGGTAGACGGGTGTGTGTTCCTTGTAGAGTGTGTAGTGTGTGAGGACGCCATTGGGTTTTTGAGGAGCTTCCCAGTACACAGAGAGAGAGTCCGGGTGAGGAACTGCACGAGGAGGAAGAACGTCCTCAGGAGCTGTGAAAGGAATGATGTAAAGTTAATAAAACCCAAGCGGCACAGGACAGAGCAATGACGATAAAAAGTGCTTACATGGAGGCCTTGCTGGTGTGTGTTAGTGAGGAGTGTGTTAGTGAGGTGTGTGTTCCTGAGGAGTGTGTTAGTGAGGAGTGTGTTAGTGAGCAGTGTGTTACTGAGGAGTGTGTTACTGAGGAGTGTGTTAGTGAGGAGTGTGTTAGTGAGGAGTGTGTTAGTGAGGTGTGTGTTAGTGAGGTGTGTGTTAGTGAGGAGTGTGTTATTGAGGAGTGTGTTATTGAGGAGTGTGTTAGTGAGGAGTGTGTTACTGAGGTGTGTGTTAGTGAGGAGTGTGTTATTGAGGAGTGTGTTATTGAGGAGTGTGTTAGTGAGGAGTGTGTTACTGAGGAGTGTGTTAGTGAGGAGTGTGTTAGCGAGGAGTGTGTTAGTGAGGAGTGTTTTAGTGAGGAGTGTGTTAGTGAGGTGTGTGTTAGTGAGGAGTGTGTTAGTGAGGAGTGTGTTAGCGAGGAGTGTGTTAGCGAGGAGTGTGTTAGTGAGGAGTGTGTTAGTGAGGTGTGTGTTAGTGAGGTGTGTGTTAGTGAGTGAGGAGTGTGTTAGTGAGGAGTGTGTTAGCGAGGAGTGTGTTAGCGAGGAGTGTGTTAGTGAGGAGTGTGTTAGTGAGGTGTGTGTTAGTGAGGTGTGTGTTAGTGAGGAGTGTGTTATTGAGGAGTGTGTTAGTGAGGAGTGTGTTAGTGAGGTGTGTGTTATTGAGGAGTGTGTTAGTGAGGAGTGTGTTAGTGAGGTGTGTGTTAGTGAGGAGTGTGTTAGTGAGGAGTGTTTTAGTGAGGTGTGTGTTATCGAGGAGTGTGTTATTGAGGAGTGTGTTAGTTAGGTGTGTGTTATTGAGGAGTGTGTTACTGAGGAGTGTGTTAGTGAGCAGTGTGTTACTGAGGAGTGTGTTAGTGAGCAGTGTGTTAGTGAGGAGTGTGTTAGTGAGGTGTGTGTTAGTGAGGAGTGTGTTAGTGAGGAGTGTGTTAGCGAGGAGTGTGTTAGTGAGGTGTGTGTTAGTGAGGAGTGTGTTAGTGAGGAGTGTGTTAGCGAGGAGTGTGTTATTGAGGAGTGTGTTAGTGAGGTGTGTGTTAGTGAGGAGTGTGTTAGTGAGGTGTGTGTTATTGAGGAGTGTGTTAGTGAGGAGTGTGTTAGTGAGGAGTGTGTTATTGAGGAGTGTGTTAGTGAGGAGTGTTTTAGTGAGGTGTGTGTTATCGAGGAGTGTGTTATTGAGGAGTGTGTTAGTTAGGTGTGTGTTATTGAGGAGTGTGTTACTGAGGAGTGTGTTAGTGAGCAGTGTGTTACTGAGGAGTGTGTTAGTGAGCAGTGTGTTAGTGAGGAGTGTGTTAGTGAGGTGTGTGTTAGTGAGGAGTGTGTTAGTGAGGAGTGTGTTAGCGAGGAGTGTGTTAGTGAGGTGTGTGTTAGTGAGGAGTGTGTTAGTGAGGAGTGTGTTAGCGAGGAGTGTGTTAGCGAGGAGTGTGTTATTGAGGAGTGTGTTAGTGAGGTGTGTGTTAGTGAGGAGTGTGTTAGTGAGGTGTGTGTTATTGAGGAGTGTGTTAGTGAGGAGTGTGTTAGTGAGGAGTGTGTTAGTGAGGAGTGTGTTAGTGAGGAGTGTGTTAGTGAGGTGTGTGTTAGTGAGGAGTGTTTTAGTGAGGAGTGTGTTAGTGAGGAGTGTGTTAGTGAGGAGTGTGTTAGCGAGGAGTGTGTTAGTGAGGAGTGTGTTAGTGAGGAGTGTGTTAGCGAGGAGTGTGTTAGTGAGGAGTGTGTTAGCGAGGAGTGTGTTAGTGAGGAGTGTGTTAGTGAGGAGTGTGTTAGTGAGGAGTGTGTTAGTGAGGAGTGTGTTAGTGAGGAGTGTGTTAGCGAGGAGTGTGTTAGTGAGGAGTGTTTTAGTGAGGAGTGTGTTAGTGAGGAGTGTGTTAGTGAGGAGTGTGTTAGCGAGGAGTGTGTTAGTGAGGAGTGTGTTAGTGAGGAGTGTGTTAGCGAGGAGTGTGTTAGTGAGGAGTGTGTTAGCGAGGAGTGTGTTAGTGAGGAGTGTGTTAGTGAGGAGTGTGTTAGTGAGGAGTGTTTTAGTGAGGAGTGTGTTAGCGAGGAGTGTGTTAGTGAGGTGTGTGTTAGTGAGGAGTGTTTTAGTGAGGAGTGTGTTAGTGAGGAGTGTGTTAGTGAGGAGTGTGTTAGCGAGGAGGGCTCGAACTACAAACTGTGTATTTGGGGTTTCAGATGCATCAGGTAGAACCAAACCAAAACCATTTCACCACTACAGGAATATGGGAATGATATAGAAAAAACTCACAGAATGAGCATATTATTATTATTATTATTATTATTATATCATTGAAACAATAAAAAACAACACCACAATCACATGGTCATGTGTATCTATGCTGTTTATTTGCAGATTTATTTTTGCTCAGTCATGTTTGTATAGTTTGTATGGTTAACATTAAATAAAATTCAGTTCATCATATTGTCTAGATTGTGCTGAAAAAAAAAAAAGATGTGTCATTGTATTCTGCACACTCCTGGGCTCTGTATATATGTTTATTAAAAAACAACAATAACAAAAAACAAATAATGACTGAAATGCTCTGAGTTTTAGGGGCTACTGCATTGCCTTGACACTGAGAAGCGTGTAACTGGTAAGGATGAGCTGTTTGTTTGAGATGCACTACAGTATATGACCACACCTACTGTATGTGGACACCTGATCATCACACTCGTACTGTACGTGGACCTTCTCTTTCCCAATTTGTAAGCACGGTATTGTACAGAATGTATTTACTGTACACGCTGTAGCCTGACACACACCACTGAGAACAAAGCAACATCTGTAAAGGCATGGTTTATTGAGAATGGACCAGAGGACCAGAGCCCTGACCTCAACCCTGCTGAACATCTTCAGGATGAACTGGACCAACATCCTGCCTCCTGATCCCACATCAGTCCCCGATCTCAGGATACAAATTCCCACAGTCACTCTCAGAAACAGTCGGAGTCGTTGCAGAAGACTGGACGTTATCACTATAATAAAGGCCTTAACACAATGTTCATGTGGGTCTGATGGTCACCGTCTGACAGTCAGATTTCTCAGGGCCTTGACCTTTAATAGCTCATTATTTGGTAATGTCTGATGTATTTTTTTCTGACAGATATTATACTATACTGAGGATAAATTAAGCAAAACACATTTCCAGCAGTCACTCAGAGGGTCACTGAAGTTTCTTCTTCTTCTCTATCAAGCCACAGCAGCGGCGTTCTGTAGCGCTCAATCAATACAGTCATTTCAAGTTTTGTAATCAAGTCCACATCAAATTGATTTTTTTCCCCACTTAACAATGACCCCTGATGCCATCCTGCTCTTTAAATAAGGCAATTTAAACCCAACTTGGATTAATGCATGACTTGGAAAACACGCGCACATTTTTCACTCTCCTGACAAAAACAGACACTTCAAACTACTGAGCAGAACAGAGCTCGCCGCGTTCGCAAAGCGGCTCTCAGACAGAGAAAATAATCAGCGCTGACAATTAATCTGTCTTTATTCCTGCTGTTTCATGTATTAGCGAGAGACTCCGGCAGTGGACATGACACTTGTTCTCTCCAGTCTACGAAAAAAAAGTGTCTTTGTCTTGCCCGGGGAGACAGACTGGTGCGTGGGTAATAAAGAATGAGTGTGGAAGAGCTGAAAGAGAGAGACGAGAAGACTCAGCGTCCAGAGAGAGACAGAGAGAGACAGAGAGAGAGACAAAGAAAGAGACAGAGAGAGACAGAGAGAGAGAGAGAGAGACAGAGAGAGACAGAGAGAGAGAGAGAGAGACAGAGAGAGACAGAGAGAGAGAGAGAGAGAACCCCTCCGTCTGACTGTAAAAGTGTGGAAATGGGCTTCACTTTGCATTTCATACTTCTGACCGTAGAATCGATTCTTTTTTTAACTTCTCAGGCAGAATAAAATGAAGAAAGCTCGCATTAATCTTGCAGATGCCTCACGTTACTGACGCGGCTCTCACACGAACAAAGTAACTGCAATTAAAAAGGCCATTCGTCTGCATTACAGCTATTACACATGCATGTCACTTAAAGTGTGTGTGTGTGTGTGTGTGTGTGTGTGTGTGTGTGTGTGTGTGTGTATGTGTGTGTGGTGGGGGGAGGAGTCATTGACTCATCCTTTACTCTCCACTACTGAAAAAAAAAAAAAATCACCTCCAAACTTGTGACCAAAAGAAAAAAGAAAAAAAAAAACTGAATGAAACTTCAGGGAGTCAGGAGTTTACCCGCTTGTGGTGTGGTGAGGGTCGAGGCCCGCAGGCTTTCTCCACATCCGGCCCGAGTGCACGCCGCCAGTGTAACGTTGTAGCTGCTAAAAGGAGACAGGCCACTTAACGTTCCTGGAACAGCAGGAGGAGCAGAGAGAGAAGAGAGAGAAGAGAGCGAGTGTGAGAGCAAACGTCATTCTTCCACTTCCATATTTCACACAGCAGACCCTCCACCTGCTTACATTCCCAGACTTAATGCAATGCTTCTGCAAACACGCATAATTTAACCATCACTTCTGATAATAGCGCCAGATTTAAAACGACTTTATTAATCATCATACGCAGGAGTGAAGCGACGCCAGGCTTTTCTGTCCGCCGCGTAAGACACTAATGATGGGATTTAATGGACGACGCGAGGCGCGGTGTTTAAAAGCGGCCTGTAGCTCGTCTCCGCGACGCTTCTGTTACCATCCTAATGCACATCACTAAATTCAAGCTTAATTTAAAAAAGGTCTATAAATAACGGATGTCTTTAGGAGATAAATACTTGAATATACCGACGAATAAATAAAATAAACACGCGTCCATTTGTGCCTTGGAGGAATCTCATCAGGGGAGGAAAAAAATCTCATCCTCCTTCGTTAAAAAGGGTCAAACCTCATGCATTTTCTTGTCTCCACTCTGACACGCTCATATAAATTGTACGTAATTAATAGGACCTAGTCATAAATTACAACAAAGGATTTACGAAAGTGTAGCTTTTAATCAAGTTTAGTCCTTAATATTGGCATTTATTTATTAATTTATCATTCCAAATAAAGGCTTTCAATGGGCCGTGTGTGTGTGTGTGTGTGTGTGTGTGTGTGAGAGAGAGAGTGAGAGTGAGTGGTTCCTTGGCTAGCGTCCATGCTAATCTGCACTCATGTGCCAGGCTTTATGCCGGCGCGGGACACACTGCTATGAGAGTTAGAAAGTAAACACTATGACACAGCCGTTACTGGGCAGGTGTCTCCTTTTTTTTTTTTTCAGTCTGATGTCTTTTAATTCAATTAAGAGGTTGACCCGCGCCGTTCTCATTACCTACACATTTGCTTTCTGTGTTTTTTTTTTTTTTTTTAATCTGCCTTTCGTAATTCTGCGTCCATGTCACGGCTATCATAAATTAGCTAGGCGGAGTTTGAACTGAGCCAAGGAGAGGACAAAAAAAAAAAAAAAAAAAGGATCTTCCCATTTTGCCCAGAGACAGGGCTGAGATTGGCCGTCTATAAGCGGCATCTCCGCTTCCTGATTACGCATTCAGCTGACGTGACGAAGCATTTTCACAAAGTGAATAAGTGATCGCTTCACCTCTGTCACACTGATAGCTTCACTAATCATTGCCTTCTGTCTGAAAAAAGAAAGGAGAAAAAAAAAAAAAACACCCACAATGGTCACTTTGGATGAAAGGAACACGAGAATGACCTTCAAATATACCCAGAAGGTCTAATGTGATTAACCTATATCATCAACAACATTACCGCCGTGGCGTCTTTATCCCAGCGATCGCGGCTCTGCTTTTCACTTCCGAGGCTAAAAGAGCTCGACTGCGCAGGTATAATAATCAGTGTGCAGCGTTCGGAGACGTGCTGGAGGACGAGCTGTACTCTAAATGCCGCTTGCACCCTTTAGATACCGATCACTGAATTTAATCGACAACCTTGACCGCAAAATGTAAAAAAAGACTCTAACTTAATTGTAGAAACGAAATCAATGCAATCAAAACGTGCAGCAAAGTAAACACAGAGAAATGAATCATCTCAATAAAATACAATACAATAAAATACAATCCGAACATCAGGGCAGCGCTGAGGGGCGTTCGAGTCAAAGCGGGACTTTTGATTGGGAACAGAAAACATTTAACGTTTCATAGTAAATTAATTTAAACGATGTAGATTTAATTAAAGAAACGGAAACATATGTTTTACTGTGACGGGCTGTAAAACAAAGACGCAAAAGATACAATTTAAAAACTTCCAAAGACTTTTTCACCTAAACTGAACCCCAAGACCTCAAGTGGTCCAGTATGAACCTTTCGGAGGCGTTTTCACATGAAACAGTGATCAGTGCAGTCCAAACTGTGATGCATGTGATTGGCAGCTGGTGATGGGACATGGGGTCATGAGAGAGCAGTGACCACACGAAACACCTTCATACATCAGACATGATGTTAAAAACAAAGCAAAAGTATTGGCACACAAAGCCACAACGGTTTGATCTGAAACAAGCAAGTCAAACAAACTTGAAATCAATTCAGAAGAAGACGGCAGAAATCCCAGCACCGTACTGTAATAAGCATGTGGAAGGGGATTAAAAGGCAACGTTGCCAAATATTTCTACAGGAAGTGTACGGTACTGTGCAAAAAATATTGCCCCCTCCCTCATTTCTTTATATTTTGCTTCGAGAAATTCTTACGGAATTGTTATGGAGTCAAAGACAGTGAAGTCTACACATGCAGTACAGCACCAGAGGCTACTTCACACACACACACACACACACACACACACGCACACGCACACGCACACGCACACAGACATAACAAATTCTTCCAGTATTTGAGAAGTGATATTTTTGGGATTTTCAATTCAACTCGCATATCATCATCCATTCATCCATCCATTGGAGCACAGATGGTGTTTTCATGGTATGAGCAAGTTTAGTAATGGAAACTGTTTGTCTTGGACCATCAAACACGTTCCCAGTGTATGTGATCAAAACTCATTTATTATATCGATGAAATCACCTGAACTCCTAGAGAGCTTTTAACTCCACTACAGGCTGCGTTCAGCAGATAACAAAAAGTTCAGTTTTGCTGATTCTGTGTGTAAAAAAGAAAAAAAAAAAAAAACCCAACTATATTAGGGTATAAATGTGGAGTAGAATAATCATTTACTGTTGCCTGGCTGGAGGTAGCGGTTATTTAAAAAGACAGGCTGTGCTCCAAATGTCCCCGAAGTGGCTCTTACCCATCAGCCAGTGCGCGTTAAAGGTGGCGCTGATTGGGGGGGATAAGGGACTGTCCCGGCTGTACGCCTTCACCACGTAGCGCTCAATTACACCTCTGACCTCGGGCGGCTCCTCCCAGCTCACCTCCGCGCTCGAGCCATTTACACTGGCAACTCTGGAGGGAGGAGGCACACTTTGTGGAGCTGCAAGATGGATAAAAGGAGAGAGAGAGAGAGAGAGAGAGAGAGAGAGAGAGAGAGCGGTGGGGGGGGGGGGTAGAGCGGGAGGGTGTCAGGCTAAAGAAAAGCAGCACACATATTCTTCACATTTAATAGACACAGTAAATCATATCCATCCATTAGCATAAATACAATTTATTAGAGTTGTAACTTTTTCAGCGCTGATTTAATATGACTGTGCATCCACCGTTCATACCGAGTCATATTTCACACTCATCCACCCTTTTCTTTCTTTCTCTCTTTCTCTCTCTTTTTTTTTTTTACACCTGCACAGAAGTGTAGTAAACAGTAAAGCGCGTGAGGAACGGCCGACATGCGCTCTGTACTGTGCGTGAGCTGGAATGCTGTGAGTTACTTTTGCTCCATTAGTACAGACATTAAACTTAAAACACAAAATACATTTAGCACATAGATGTCATTTGAGCTCATTTTATCATATATTACCTGCCAAAAAAAAAAAAAAAAAAAAAAAAGGAAAGAAAAAGAAAACACCTCGGCCTAAATCCCAGCAGAGACCCCGTGAGCTTTGTGGGCGTGTACTATACTGTACTGTACTATACTGTACTGTACTATACGTATATGATTTACAGTTACATCAGGCTTCACTCGGTTCTGCATGTTTTTTTTCTTCTTCTCATTCATCACCCTCTCCACACAGCCCTTCATTTTTAAGGAGGCACATTTGGTGACGTGCCCTCTTTACCCTGAGCTACATGATAAGCTATCGCTAAGCGCCATCTCATCTCCTTGACTGTTACATATATTGTGCTGATAAGAAGGAAATGGGGCTGGAAACTATGACACAAATATCAGTATGGAGCTTGGCTTCTGAATGTGTGTGTGTGTGTGTGTGTGTGTGTGTGTGTAAGACTGCGCTACCTGTCTCACGACTGCGTCCTCGCTGCCACGGTCCAGCTGTCCACCCTCCCTCTCCAGATGCTATCACTCTGTACAAGTACTCTGTTCACAAATAAAGTGCCTTTTATTTAAGATGATATAAAACAAGACCACGGTCATTAATTACATACACAGAGCCCGGCACATAAAAAAGAAAAAAAAAAAAGAAAGAAAAGATTTGAATATGTGTAAAATGTTGAAGGAGTTGTAAACTCAAAACAGACAGATTTATAGTTGAACTGCTGCTTGAAATAATAAAGAGCAGACCTGAACGTCCTCCCTAGTAAAGGAACTGATGTCCAGCTTCTCCGTCACTATACTGTAGCTACATGAATATCATGAATATCACACTAGTACACAACATGAACACGTGCACTGGAGCCATCACAGTGTGCGTTATTTCGTCTACATTCAGTAGAATAAACCAATTTCAAGTGTACAAGGGGCGTTCAAGTCAAAGCGGGACTTTTGATAACAGTGTCCCAGTGCTTCACTAGTGCTTGGACCCAATCTAGGTACAACGTTTTCTCAGTACGCCGGAGCCGTGATCAGACTGCCTGTTCGATTCACACCTGAAACACCGGTCTCCCAGGAACTCCGGTAAATGGTTCTTCCAGGCCCTCCGAGTGGCGCGGTGGTAAAGTGCTCGCCCTATCATCCGGAGATCGCAAGTTTGATTCCCGGGTGATAGGGTGGGACCTCTCGCAGCCGGAGGTGTGGAGAGAGCTGATTGGCCGAGCTCCTCATACTGTACATCAAGTACATCAAGAACGTCGACCATATACAGTCAGTACACAGTGAAACGAAACAACGTTCCTCCAGGACCAAGACGCTACACGCAACATCAGTTTACAACTTAAATTAAGAGAAAAACTAAACTAGCTAACGAAGAGACCTAGTTAGCTGGCTAGCGGAGACAATACAGATTGTCCTGACAACATGAATTTACAACATAAATTAACAAATTTTTTTTTAATACAGACAACAGACAACATAAAGTGCACGTGCAGACAAGAGCAACAAAGCGCCAGTGCGACAAACACGACATAACAACATAATACTCTGTGGTGTTGAGGTGGTGAAGAAAACAGTAAACGTTCCTTAACGTAGCAGCAAGAATTAAAAAGTTAGTGCAAAAAGTAATCCAGTGATGAATATTGTGCAGAAGAGCATTTACAGGTTGGTGTGTACAAGTCCGGTAGTGTAGATCAGTGTGTCTGCGCTTGTGTTGAGTTAAATGAACTTAAAATTAAGGGCCCTTTAAATTTATTGGACCTGTGGTTGATCATCCTCAAAACACCTAGACATTTCCCGATTCAGTGACGTCCAGAAAATTGACTGAAGTTGCAAAATGCTGGATGTGATTAAGGAACTGGAGGATATTTACAAGTACATGAGCATCATCTGCAAGATAATCTGACTTTCATTTTTTATCTTTCACACAATATCAATAAAATATTTAAATATTTTTGGGGGATGTTTTAAAAACACTCAAAACACCCCACACCATTTGGCCAAGTGGTCTTAATTTTAGTGGACTTTTTCCGCTGATGTTTTATCCAAAGAAAAGTACAACCAAGCTGAACAGATTAAAGTTGAGAGTTTTGCTCGACAATGGCGGACTGGCCGTGCTGGGATTTGAACTTCACTTCTTTAGAACATCAATTTCCTGATGCTCCTCTAGGTCCTACACACAGCCTCCTGCACTTCATTCTTCAACAAGGAGAGATCAGAAATACACGTCAATGTGGAAATTACACACCCAAGTCATTCAGGTTTACACTGACTTCTAACCTCACGTGAGATCTGGAGATGGAGCGCACCAGCGCGATCCAGAGGTGGGTACACATCTGTAACCAGTCACATTTACCGCGGCTAGTTTAGCTGTTTTATTTAATGTTGCAGTGTTAAAATATGTAATTAGCAAATAAACTAAAGGCTACAAAATATTCATTTCTTACATTTGTTCTGCTGGACACAGTTTATGGTTCAGTGAGACTCTTGTTTGTTCTAATTTTACTTTCTGCTGAGTCATTTACAGCACGACTGAATATACAGTAAATCTTACACAGGAAATAGGTACACTGTTCAAACACACACACACACACACACACACACACACACACACACACACACACACACACACACACACACACACACACACACACACGTTACCTACAGTAGGGATTTATTTCAAAAGCTTTACATTGTGAAAAAAAGTGAAATTAGGTGATTTGTGTTTTTTGTTCCTTAATTTGCTATTTTGTAAAGATATTTAGTTTTATTCATTTATTTTATTTTACTTATTTCATTAATTTGATTATTTGGAAATGTCAGAATTTGTACATTATTTGATCATTTTGTCTGGCACTTTACATAATTTATTAAATCAATAAATAAATCAGACATTACAATGAACCCGTTACTCTTACTTGAGTATCTTTTCACTGATGTACTTTTGTTTTACTTGAGTAATATTATTTTGAAGTACAGCTACTCTTTCTTGAGAACAATTTATTACTCCACCCGTCTCTGGCCAGTATAAATGCTCTTAAAGAAATGAGGAAACACGTCAAAATGCTGATTACATTTTTAAGCACGCCGTTCAGTTCGGCCATATTAATGCAGACTGGAAGTGAAACAACTGTTTGAAGCTGCATTTCAGAGGCATGGTGAAGGAGGGGACAGCCATGACCTTGGTCCTGACCTCTGTATGCCCTTGGGTTAGAGCTGGATGCTTTGTCTGGCACTTAGGACAACAAAAGCCCAGCACAAAACAAGGAATCAAAATCAGACCAAACGATTGTATGAGACGTGGCAGAAGGCCAGAAGCAAAAGGGCAGAATATCTTCAGGTCAACGAGCTGAAGGAGCTGGTGGGCATGAGTGTGTGTGTGTGTGTGTGTGTGTGTGTGTGTGTGTGTGTGTGTGTGTGTGTGTGTGTGTGTACCAGTGAAGGGCTGCAGAGACAAATCCAGAGCACTGATCTCGTTGCCCGTGTACACCAGGATTGAGTCGTTTCCCCGGCAGTTAACGCTGGTGTCAGCTGACAGGCATCCATCCAGATTGACTCTGACAGCGGCACACGATGCCACGGCCAAGTTTAAGACAGGACCACTTGCAGCCAATCGAACGTCCCTGATGCAGCCACCAAATCCTGCAGGAGAGGGGGAGAAAGGAAGAGAGAAAGTGGAAGGGAGATAGATCACATTCTGCGCTGGCCTAATTATCTGAAACAAGGAGCACCATCAAAAGCATCAAAATGAGCAAGAGGGGGACGAGTGGACACAGGAGGAGACGGAGAGAAAAGGGAGCTTTATACTGTAGAGTCCAGGCTAGGGATCAAACATCAGCTCAGGACAGGGAAGAATGTTAAGGAACACTTTCTTCGATTTAAATGCATACTGCCTTATTTTTACATTTCTTTCTAGGACGTACTGTTCTTGTATGTATCGTTATTATTGAATGATACCATTTCATATTCTAATCTTCACAGGTAGGTTTGTGTGCACGGTGTGGCTCTGACCATGGAGCAGGCTGTACTGGTGCAGCGCTGGGTGCTGGAGTCCAGCCGGGACGCCTCCTATATAAAATGGCGAGGTGATGTTGAGGTTTCCACCTCTCTCACTCCTGTGCTGCTCCGATGCGTGATTCATAGCGGCTCTCGTTAGCACTCCACGTTTCAGCATAGCGACACTGTTCCAGCCTCCATCACAATACGACAGGCCCACCCAAAGGGCAAGCTCCGCCCTCTGCTCTCCCCAACGCAACACCCATGAGAGGATCCCACCCTGCAGCTCAGCCTACAACAAGAACACACACACACACACACACACACACACACACACACACACACACACACACACACACACACACCAATACAGAATTAATTGCAAATGTATACATCACAAAACACATTATAAAAATATCACAGAGCATCAGCAAACTGGCTTGTGTAATTAAGTCCCTAGATTTAGAGCTCTGTATGGAATTCACACTATAAAAAAAATTCTGGAACAAAAACAGTCTAGACTTCCTATTTAAGCAGGACACTGCAAAAGAAATAACAACTTAGCAAGTGGAATATTCTTAAACATGGACAAATTTCTTAAAGTAAGTGCACAGATAAACCAAATACCAAGTTTATTTCTAATAAAATGTGACTAAAATTGCAAACGATAAAGCCTTGCTCTATTGGTAGAGAACTGCGTTTCTTTCAAGACATTAATTCTTAAAACGAGCAAAACGTCTGTGAATAGAACAGGAACATTTACTTATAGTTTTAGTAAAATTTGATTAAAAATAAACTTTCTAATAATCTTCTATTTGGTTTGTTGTAATTTTATTTGAAGAAAGTGTAGATAAATGTAACTACACTATAAAGACACGGTTTGATGAGTTGGTTGTGGAGGAACTTGAGCGGCCCGAACACCGAGCCCTGACCTCAACCCCATCGAGCACCTTTTTGATGAACTGGAACTGGAGATGGTGAGCCGGACCTTCTCGTCCAACACCAGCGTCTGACCTCAGAAACACTCTACAGAGTGAACGGACGCGGATTCACACAGAAACACTTTGTGTGACGGCCTTCCAACAAGCGCAGAAGCTGTTAACGTACGTATAGTGACCCATGGTGTGCGTGTTTGGATTCAATGTCCTTGTCAAATACTTTTGTCCATCTAGTGTATATTCAATATATTTTCACTTGCTAAGGTACCATTTATGCAATAGATTAATTTAGATCCAACTTAAGGTAAATCTCACCAAAATATAATCGTCTCCATTCAGATTATATGCAAATAGCAGCAGCGAATTCAGCTGATCAGTTCTAAACTCAAATGATATTTCAAATTCATCTCCACCAGTGAACACCACCGGATCCAGTTTAAGAAACCCTGAAAAACATCACAATACAAACTTATTCCTTATAATTACACATCAAATGTAACAAAGACTACATGAAAATCATACACTGTATGAAGCAAAGCTCTGTAAAATTTGTATGAGAAACAGGCATTACCCTGTCCGAGGAAGTACGCCCCGTGCTCAGAATAAGCAGGACAGCCCTCCCAGTCTCCGTACGTCTCATGTTCCTCCAGGGCAGAGTCCCAGTCTAGCGGCTCCCAAATGGCGTCAGGACCGCCGCTCCTCTGAATGAGCACATCCCTCACGCAGCCCGCAAAACCCGTACGTGCC
Organism: Clarias magur; assembly: GCA_013621035.1. Taxonomy (NCBI): domain Eukaryota; kingdom Metazoa; phylum Chordata; class Actinopteri; order Siluriformes; family Clariidae; genus Clarias; species Clarias magur. The sequence continues at coordinate 227,103 of QNUK01000731.1, read as the reverse complement.
AGACTAGCCAGTCCTTTACACACAAACACACAGCAGATGGTTAGCTCCGTCAGGACAAAGCACACATGGTGCCATGTAACGCCAACCTGACAGCAACTGATGTACGTATTACCAGCGTCTTGTCTAAGGATAGTGAAATTCTCCGGAAGGCCTCCGAAGAAGATCCCAGTGTTCTGACCGATGATGGTACTGCCACTGGTTGCTGATGCTGAACCTGTAGTGAAGGTAAGACAAAAACAAAGAAAATAAATACATTTACATACATTTAAACAAACTTAAAAAAAAAAAAAAATTTTTTAAATTATAAGTTAATTAAGTTCTTTCTCGTCAAATGTTACTTAAACTGTATGTGAATGCCTTGTTTTATTGGCAGAGATTTTTTGCATCCTTCAAGAAATAATTTCCTAAAAAATAGCAAACTAGAACAAAACATTTTTCATATGCAAGTAAAATTTAATAAACAAACAAACATGCATTTGGTTTGTTGTTAACTTATTTTAAGAAATTATCCGTACATTTGTCTAGATTCAATAATATTTCACTCTCTAAGCTGCTAAGAATTTTTCAATACACAGCGAAACTATTTAAGAATCAGCAATAAGTATGAAATGAGCAGAAACGCTCTTGAATCTTTAACACACCTTAAATAAGAGTGTATGTTCAAAAGAAGTGACGTATGCTCTTTATCTTTATAGCTTATAGCAATGCTACTGTATAAAGGAGGAAATATTTGACAGGAAAAAAAAATGCATCATATTAATTGATTTAAAAATTGTGATATAATTGCAAAAGAAATGCTAAATTAAAAATTGATAGATTTTTTAATAATTCTGCAAATCATGCCTGAGTGGAAGAAGAGGCTATTTCTGCAGTAAATGCCAAATACTCAGTGTCTTCTGGTAGCCTAGAGCAGATAATGTCATAACCTTAATGAAGTCGCAGGCACGTATAAAATGAGAAACACACACACACACACACACACACACACACACACACACACACACACACACACACACACACACACACACACACACACACACACACATAAGGGTGCTCAATGAGATCTCTAGAGAAGAGCTGCACTTCTTCGCCAGTCATAATTAAAATTCAGGTTCTGGAGTGGAGCAGCTTCTATACTCTAATTATTCTAATCACATAATGAATAGCAAAGATGAACTCTGATAGTCTCTGTTGCTTCCATGAGTAAGAATGTAAAGGGAGGAGCTGTAAAATAATAAAACAGTAGGTCTGTACATATGTAGGTGTGTGTGTGTGTGTGTGTGTGTGTGTGTGTGTGTGTGTGCGCGCGCGTGGGCCATTACCGCGGTATTGATCATCCACAATGATGCTTCCCAGAGCTTGCGTCCTGGTAGCGATCAGTCGGTGCCACTGGTTGTCATTATAACTTCTCCCTCCGTCATCTTGTGGGCTGATGGCCACCACCGAGGCCTAACATCAAACACTCAGGGTTAATAATACATCAGTCCTTCTGTGGCTGCCAAAACACACAATGAAGGAACCCTGTACTTTGTGTAGATTAATGCACTACAGACAGACAGAAAAGGACTTGGCTTTACAGCTTCTAAAACATAGTGCTGGAAGGTCCAGAGCTGGTTTGGGAAACGGGATCCACCGGTGCAGTACTAGCCATCTTCATTTCTCTTTGAAAACACCTGTGCAGTTTGTGACACTATTAGATCCACTTTTAGCCCCGAATTGAATCCTGCATCAAACTCCACGTTTGTGTTTCGGTTGGACAGACGGAGCGCTCGCATATCATGATGCCAGAAAGTATACACAGCTTAGTGTCACCTCTATCTATCCTAACTGAAAGTAAGATTGTTTCATTAAAATTATATGACAGTATCCCTTGTGTCTCCTTTGAAAGCTGAGGGTCCCAGAACTTTATTGCACTGGCTGTAACACTTTCACTTTCAGCCCCTTGTTGCTGGGAGGAACCTGCTGCCAAATTCCATTTCGTGAGTTGCTTTTTTCCCCCCTCGTTCTCCTTCCCTGCAATAGGCTCCGAACCAAATTCTGCCTGGAGATTGGAAGCTCCACGCATGCTGTAAATTAGAAGCTCTGGCACTGTCGATGTTAAGATGGGGGTTATTGTCCTGCTAAAATATGACATCACTCTGGCTTTCACATTTTAAACAGCCTGGTGGAGTGTTCTGCAGCAAGCAAAGCAAGACACAAAGTATCACATCTCCTCCTAGTGACGGAGATTTAATGACAGAATCAATATATGTATGGGTGCCAGGGCCTGCGATATGTTTACTGCAGGAAGGAGATGGCCTTAAGTATCAGCCAGAGGAGACACAACATGCGGTCTTAATACCATGCGGCTGCTAAATTTAAGACATCAAAAACAATTCCTGACTATTAGAGACCACCATTGTACCAAGAAGCTCATCTGTTTCATTTTCAAGTCGCCACCAACATCTGCTGTAATTCCCGATGACGAAATAGGATTTTTCCTGGTGTCCCTTTACTGGGAAAAGACATGATGGGCTTTTGAAGGAAAATAATGAATAATGGCATGGAGGCAGGAGGGGGGCCGCTGTCTAGACTATAGCAATACAGTTAATAATAGATCCACATTGGCAGAGTACAGACCAAGGCCTAGTACAGATTGTTGCTTCATACTGACACTGGATCAGCCATAACATTACAATGCAAAACATTACGCCCAGTATTACGTAGATCCCCACCTTGCCATCAGAGCGGCTCTGGCCCTTCTGGGGGATGTGCTGTGGTGTCTACCAGTGGATCCTTTGGGTGCTGTGGGTTGTGGGGCAGGGCCTCAAAGGATCGGACTAATTTGTCCGGTGCATCCCTGGGAGTTCGAGCAGATTGGGATCTGGGCAGTTTTTGGAGGCTGGGTCATTAGCCTTGGGCCCTGCTGGACCTCATGCATGGTGGACTGTGGTGCACTGAGTGTTCTGAGGCTTTTCCTTTATGGTCAGCATTGACGTTTGTCAATGAGGTGTCCTGCATTGCCTTTTCTGTGGGATCGGACCAGATGGGGTGTCCCTTGGTCCCTCTGGGCATAAATGAGTCTTGGGTGCCCATGATCTTGTTACGAGTTTACTCGGGTCCTTGATAACCAATATTAATGTATTGTTGTTATGGCTAAAAGATGTATTTCATAATTGTTTCAAATAAGTTTCTTCAAAGCAGGCACAGTGGCATAGCGGTCAGTACTGTCCAAGGTCGAGGGTTTGATTCCCACCTTCAGGTCTGTGTGTGTGGTGTTTGTACAGTATGTTCTCCCTGGTGGGTTTCCTCCAGGTACTCTGGATTCCGCCCACAGTACAAAGGCATGCAGATTATGCTAACTGCCATTTTCATATTGCCCATAGTGTGTGCATGTGTGTATGTTTGTGCTGTGCGATGGATTGGCTAATGCCCTGAGTCCCCTGGAATAGAATGCAGGCCTCCTGAACCAGTGTTTATTAGGCCAGGTGAGGTTCTCTCCTAGTCAAATACCAAGGAATTTGGTGCTCTTAATGATCTCGACAGAGGAGCCTTTAATGTTCAGCAGATGGTGTTGGTGCTGTCCTGAAGGCAACAACCATCTCATTTGGTTGTAGGCTCTGCAATCCAATCCTTTATCTGCAGTCACTTTCCTCTCTGTATCTCATCCTTGCTAATGAAGCCCACCAGTTTCAAGTCATCGGCAAGCTCGATGATTGTGATTCGAGCACGGGGGAGAACATACAAACTCCATCCACATACAGTAGAGGCGGTAATTGAACCTGGCCAGGAATCAAACCTGGACTCTGGAGGTACATGGGGACACAGTGCTAACCACAAAGACACCGTGCCACCTCAGATCCTTTTCTCCAGAGTTTCCTCATATAATTAGCATTAAGACAAGACCCTGGTTATTGGAAGGGGTGGGCTTCTTCACAATCACATTATTCTGTTGAGTGCATCTGAAAGTTAGAGATTACGGTTACAGTCAGGTAATGCTTTCCTGTGGTTAGTGATGGCCTGAACCGCTGTCCTGGAAGTGGCCGGGGATTCCATGGACATGTTGGCCTGTTGGCCTTTGTGTTGGCCCGGGATAGTTGAGCCCTTGCTGTCAATATCACCTGTCGTGAAGGCAGAGTCTTACACCTCACAGGTCTATCAGTAGTAAGCGATGGGGTATCCGCTTATCAGGAATGGTCTACTGGATTGAGACCAGCTGGTTTGGGAAAATCTGGGGGTTTGGCAGGATCAATAAAAATCAATTAACACTTTCTGATCAATCACAATTGAGGTTCCAACTGCACGGTGGTACAAAGTAAATTTTGTAGTAAAAACTAGAAAATCTACCTCTTTACAGAATGTCTAACTTTATAAAAACCCTAAACTCTAAGCTTTACAAGTATGCTTTTTGTAGTTAATTTAAAGTGAGGGGGTTTAAAGGTATTTGTTGCACACCAAAATGGCTATAATAATGTAAATTCATCATCAGTGTGAATAATTATTTAGTTTATAGAGAAGTACTGGTATTCTACAGGGCAAAGGTTCGATTCCTGCCTCAGCCCTGTGTGTGTGGACTTCTTGTTCTCCCCATGCTTGGTAGGTTTTTACTCCAGATTTCTCCCACAGTCCAAAGACATGCAGATTAGGCCAACTGGCTTTTCCAAATGGCCTGTACTGTTCGAGTGCATGTGTGTGTGTGCCTGTGCCCTGCGATGGACTGGCACTGGCCCTTCCAGCCTCGTGCCCGTGGACCGTGGCATGGGCTCCAGCCTTCCCATGACCCTGTACAGGAGAGGTGCTTTAGAGAATGAGTGAGTGAGTAATCCAAACATGTACTCACCCAGGTTCTAAGCTAGTTTCTTTACCACCTTGTCTACAGATATTGAGCCCACTCTGCCAACACAGCCGCCACATTATTTATATCCTATACCCACAATATGTGATACCCACCTGCCATGACCTGATTGATATGATGGCACCTGAAACATGCTATTTATCTCTGTATTCTGCGCAGCAAGCAAGTGCTGAAAGCTCTTTTGCCATGAAAATAGTAACGCTCATCTCCCTGCTGACTGAGAAGAAGCTGAATTGAGAAAGGTCTATCTGTAAATGTCATGGTTAGAAAACACACTCTTAATCATTTCTAGGTGTTTCTATTCTGGTCTGTGTAAATGCTCCACCCAGATGGGGAGAGGAAGAAAAGCTGGCCTCATGCCACTGCAGTTAGGTCCAAGACATTGATCCACAGCTGATGGAGCAAACAATAAATACTTTTTGCCAGTCTCCGTTGGCTCTGCCCCACAAACCTTGGCCATCCCAGGGACTGTCAAATAATCGGCACACGTCTAGTAACACTAACAGCAACGTGTTACGGACATACTGTATGAATGATTAGGATGCCTCAGGGTTCCAACCAAACTTAGTCATGATTGAGGAAACACTAAACAAAATTAGGTGCGTGTGTGCGTATGTGTGTTCATGTGTGTGCATGTGTGTGCGTGTGTGTGCGTGTGGTCCATGCCTTTGAAAATGTAAGAAGCTGATTAAGAAAAACTGGCATTGTTTGCAACAGCTTTTACCAGGAACAAAATATTCTTTCATGAGACAGCATTTCATAAACTGCTCATTAATTTCATCATTACAAAGAGTGTGTGGGGAAGCATACCAGTCTCCTGTGTCACGCCCAATTAGCATCCCATGGTGCTAATCCCATTAGAATTGTTGAATTCGTTAATGGGGGAACTAATGGGCATGCTATCAGGGGACATTAATTGGGCATGACACCACTTTTAGTTATAATTATCAAACTACCCCCAACAAACTATAGTAAGAAATGCAAAAACTAGTGAGATTTCGGTGGTGGTGAATCTTAGTGAGGAGAGATCTACACTGGTCTTGTTGGTACTACTGTAGTTCAGGGATCATCCTTCATGATGGCTTTGATCATCAGACTGGAACGTGATTAAGAGGTGGCACTGCACAGTGCCATAATTACCATGCTACCGCGAGGGTCCTGCATGTGACTCCGGGTAACAAGTTAATTGGTCTTCGATTCAAACACTCTTTTAGTTTGAAATTTCCACGAGGGGGAAAATGAGAAAATGAGTTGCATGTGATCAACTTTAGGATCACAAACAAACCTAATGGTTTAGAATAAAATATTTGCCAATATTTCCTATATTCCTTTCCATATTGTGTCATTAGTGCAGATGGAATTACTTATTGAAGGGGACCGATTATGAAAATTCACTTTTGGACAGTCTCAGTGTGCATCTATGTGCAAAATGTGGAAAAACTGGAGAAAAAAACATATTCAGTCCCTTGTTATTTATTTAAAAAAAGTTACTTGTTTAAAATATTCCTGAGGAAAGAAGAGGTGGCGAGGCCCTCCTCCAGCTCGGGGCTCAGCGGCATCTAAGAGTCGCCTTTTATTCGCCCAAACGAGACACAAAAAAGAGAGCGACAGCACAAGGAACAAGGGACAATTCCAAGAGGGTTTGACAAAAATACTAAAGTGTGGATCTATTCCTTCTGCCCGTGACTCACTTCAGACCCTGAAGCTGTAAGTGTTGCTATTTTAAGTAACTCTATTGTATGATATTGTTTAAGCTCATTTGTTGAAATTATGCACACTGTGAGGTTAATGTGTGCTAACGACAGCTTGTATTGCACGCAGAAGCAGGATAAATCTTTGCGATACTCATCTTAAGGAGTACCGATATGTACCCAGGAATTGGTGTGAAACTTTTTAAGCCAATTTTATGGGTTTTGAGTGGCGCAGTGGTAAAGTGCTCGCCCTATCATCCGGAAATCTCTAGTTCGATTCCCGGGTGATGATGTAGTTTCCCGCCACCGGGGCCCAGAGAGAGCTGATTGGCCGAGCTCTCTCAGAGGGATAGAATGGGAGGCACTGAGCGCCCTCACATTAATCACAGCTTTACAGCCAGTCAGGGGCGCCTGTGAGCTCACGCAAGCGGAAGGAGAGATAGCGCTGTCCTCCGAGTGTGTTACTCCGCCCCCAACGGTGCGTGAGCGAGTAATTAAAAAAAAGATGCCATTGACCGGCATCATGTGTTTTGGAGTAGTAGCCTTAATGTGGAGGGGCCCTAGTGACGGGTGGGAATTAGATATGACTAAATTAGGGAGAGGATCAAGAAAATCCACCAAACCCCCCCCTAAAAAATAAAGAGTTATTGTGCAAAGATATAGTCAATTTCAACCTGTTTAGCAAAAATAAAATTACAACAGGGCTGAGCTACATCTCCGGTCCATGATAAAGACGAGTGTTTTACTTTACTTTTACTTCACTACTTTACTTCATGGGTACTAAGCCTGCCTCCTTCAGCTATTACAGAAGTTGTGTTTTTTTGATATTGAGGATGCCGTTGTGAATAAAATCCCTTAAATAAACACAAAATAAATAAGACATGCCCCTGAAAATCCTTGAAAAAGGCTCAAAAACGTTGGGAAATGCCTTATAAATTCTCTGTGTTCTGATTGGCTGGGAAAATGCACTTTCACAAAGGGCCATTCAGAGGAAGTGCATCTAATGCCACAGACACAGATTGATTTTGTAAGGGCAACTAGAATTGCTCCAGCTTTGTAAGCAGTAAGATCTGACAGCGATAAGTAATATACAGTATGTACAGTACGGTACTGCTGTCTCTCATTCCATTGAAACAGTCATGCAGAAAAAACGACCTTTATCCTACCTGAGGGTCAAACAGGAAGTAGGGACGGCCATTGTGCATTTGCAGAGCCACAAATTCTTCTTGTTCCCCAGGAGAAAGAGCACACAGGATCAGTCCCTCTTCCATCCGTGTGCGGAAACTCAGCTGAATGCCTGCACCAAAATAACAAGATAAAAAATAAAACTTTAATTAGAAATCTGAAGAGAGTATAGACACAATAACACCCTGGAGAGTGGAAGACCGGACATTAACATTCCAAGAAACAGTTCTCCCCTCATTCTCGCTTTAACAATCGAAACAGGCTCCAAACCATATTCAGTAATGTCGTTAACGTGAACACCCTGAATCATGTTGATCACTCTGGGACTCTATCGAACTCAACGTGCTGTTGTGTGTGTGTGTGTGTGTGTGTGTGTGTGTGTGTGTGTGTGTGTGTATGTGCGGAACCCGGGGACGCCTGAGGAACTGCTTATGCAAAACCTGTGGGTTCAGCACTGGACAGCTCTAAAGGGGGTTAAGATTTTTTTCCTTCACATCCATCAGCACGATGGACCTGTTCCTGTAGGAAAGGCACAAGGGCAGTCTCGGAGGTGTGTGTTCTGACAGGTCTGTTTACAAGAGCAGTGGTCAGTGGTCTCCTGGAGCCAAGTGATAAAGAATGAGATTCACCTTAGAGGGTCTCAAGACAAGAGGCCATACATAGGAAGATGTGCGTCAGCAATTCATTTGGAGAAGTTCATCGACCATGAAGAAAAACAAACCACGAAGAGCCACAAAAAACGTAAATCATCACAGCTGCAGTTGATAATGTAGTTTTATAAGATATTAATAAAAATGACCAAAATACTAAATAAAAAATGCATGGCACGTTTTTGTGTTCAATTGTCCAGGCATTTATATTTACAGTGACGTGCATTAAAACACCTAAAAATCAAATGGCACAGACAACACAACATCGGTCAATGACAATTATAACAACACACAGTGGAACCTCGGATTGCGAGTAACGTGGTTTACGAGTGTTCCGCAAACCGAGCAAAGATTTTAAATAAATTTTTAATCAGAAACTGAGCAAGTATTAGTTTACGAGCGCCGAGTATCATGTATCACGCATGCGACTCTTATTTTGACACTGAGCGTCACTCTCTCACCTTCCTCTGCTCGTCTCTTATGCGTGTGCGCACGTAATTTGACACCGACACACACACACACACACACACACACACACACACACACACACACACACGCGCAGACGCTCTCTCGCCTTTTCTCGCCCTCCCCGGCTTCACAAACACACAGAAACTCTGCTCTGTCGCGATTCTTTTCAAAGGTAAGGTGCTGGTTCATTTGTTTTTTTTGTTTTCCTTTACAGCAGTGATTCCCTTAGTATGCGCTCACGCCAGGTCAGAGAGATTTCTTTTTTCCCTGTTAAAACGGTGTTTCCGCTGTGTTTATGTGTGTGTCCGTTTGTTGTGAAACTTAAGTGATTCCGTTAGTATGCGCTCATGCCAGTCTCAGATAGATGTCTTTTTTTTTTGTTAAAATGGTGTTTCCACACACACACACACACACACACACACACACACACACACACACACACACACACACACACACACACACACACACACACACACACACACACGGCGCCTGCGCGCACCAACAGAAACACTTATCTGTCAGGATTTATTAGTACTTTTTTTTTAAAGGTAAAGTGCAGATTAATTTGTTTTATTTTCATTTTATAGATTGTATTAATTATTTTTATGTATTTCTTTTTTGGGGCTGTGGAACAAACAATTTGAGTTTTCAAGTTTAAATTGAGTTTTATTTCTTATGGGGACTGATGATTTGGTTTACGAGCGTTTTGGAACACGAGTCCACTTGCGGAACGAATTATGCTCGTAATCCAAGGTTCCACTGTATACAGCATGTGCTTATATGGAAGCCTTGAGGAGCCTTCAGACATCAAACTGTGTATTTGGGTTTTCGGATGCTTCAGGTAGATACATTTTACCACTGCCGGAATATGGATATGATGTTGCAAAAATTGTCAGCCATAGAAACAACCGAAAAAGAATCAGGAAAACATTTGTTCATGTATATCTGTGCTATTTCTTTGCCTATTTGACCCATTTTTTACTTATTTTTCGCGCAGTCATGTTTGTATAGTTGGTTAACATGAAATTAAACTCAGTTTATCATATTGCCTACTGTAGATTGGGCTGAAAAAAAAAGTAACACTAAAAAGTAACACTACACTGGACAATCCTAATCCAAAACAAAGAATGTCTAAAATGCGCTTATTCAGATCGCGTTACAGAAGTAATTTGCCGTCTTGAGGGAAGAACAGCAGTTCATATGTGCATAAAGTAAAGTGTAAGGCCTTGGGTCCGGCACTCGGAGTGACCTGGGGTTGTTTTCCTGACCAGGAATTAAACCTAGGGTCAAATACTAGACACTCGTCCACAATGGACCCTAGGTGAAGTTCACTCATTAGTATATAATATTTATGTTCCTTGTGCAGTTACCGACAAAATAGGAATCTAATCAACTTATTAGCTAACCATTATATATATATATAATCATGGAAATAATGAATCCGTTACTCATAAATCTTTACAGTATGTAAACTTTTTAACTAAAGTGAACTGAACACGTGCGATCCAACAGAAAGCAGACCAGAACAATCAACGATCAGATTTTAGGGCCGTTATTTAGCATTAATGTCATTTATTTCATTAGGAACTAGGTCAAAGCGTTCCTGCGGTGGTGTACCACTGAAACCATGCACTTGATGTATCACTACAAACGTCAATGTTTAGCATTGTATAATTAAACAACACACTCAAAATGATGAGCAAACTCATCAGCTTTAAACAGTAACGTTTATTAATATTAACATGCTGAAGCCAGGGACGTGTCGCCACCCACACTGCGTCAAAGCCACGTGAAAGATTATTGCTGTAACTAACAAGCTCAGATCTGGATCTCATCCATCCGTCCAGTTACTATAACACACACACACACACACACACACACACACACACACACACACACACACACACACACACACACACACACACACACACACACATATATAGACTGGAGGCAAAATTCAAACCATCAACCCTGGAGGTACAACAGTGCAAACCACTAATCCATCTCACATCACCTAAATCTTCCGCAGTGTAATCAGTGCGACTTCAAACCGAGGAAAATCTCTCCTACTGGTTCACATTATTGTTTACGATTAACCACGTGGCGCCTTCTACAGTATCACTGCATTTCACCCACATTTAATAATAACACCAAAATGAGCTGCATTTAATCAGCGGTTACAGCGTGTTTAAACTGAGCCTGGAATTCTACACGTGTTACACTCAACTGGCAGCAATTTATTATTATTTTTTTTTTACATTTTCATCTTCACGTGGTCGCTCGAACTGTCACTGGTGACGCCAACAAACGTCCTATTGAAAAAAGCATTAAATAGTAGATTAAGTTGTAAACGCAGGGGTAGAAAACGTGTTACTGAAAAATGTAGCACATTTTTAATTTGGCGAAAACATTTTCACTGAGCCATCTTATTTTTAAATGAAACTTCAAACTTAACACAAATGTACACCGAAAAAAATACACCATATGAACGATTCATATCATTTATTTGTCTGACTTAATAATTACAGCTAAACGTAACCTAAAAAAATAAAATAAAATAAAAAACATTTTAAATGAACAATTCTGATGCTTCTGTTCTGCACGCGGTCGGTACGAGATAAGCATCAATAACCAGTAACATTTCCCGAGAAACTCATTCCCATGCCAAAAAACATAATATCAACTATAAGTAGAACAAACAAGGCCATTTGGATTTAATCTGCTTAATACATAACCTGAATAACTTCAGTCATGTTAGCATTATTGCGGCATTAATCAAGTTGTTGCGTATTAATGAGTTTTTAGCGAATGCTAATTACTGTCATAGATTCTGCAGCACCCCATTAAATATACAAATTACAGAATTAAAGAGCCAGAGCTTTTCATGATTAATCTTTAAATGGGGGGAAAAAACTAATGATGTCTGTGCAAAGTTTCCCCTCAGATTTCACACAACGAGGCCGCTTGACAATAAATCAAATTATTTTAGGAAAATCATTTGTAATATTTCATATTTCGGGCTACAATCGCTCGTACAGAAAAAAAAAAAATATATATATATATATATATATATATATATATATATATATATACAGATCTTGACCCGTTCGTACACCTTTGGCGCTTTTTTAAAAATAATTTTGTATTTATTTGTTTTAAAGTGTGTGCAGTCCGTTAAGATTCAGAGCGGATGAAGATAAAGACAGAGATGTGACACAGAGATGTGGCAGCAGTTAATACACTTCATTACGAGTGAAAGGAATAACGCACTGTATAGAGGCAGCATTATCATGCAGAAGACGCCGTTTCTAGTTTGCATCCGGGCCGAGAATCTCCAAGCGGGCTCAAGACGCTGCTGCCCCGCCATAACACATCAATAAGGATTAAGATGCAGATCAATCCTACGCAATGATATTGCATTTTTAAAATCTTGTCCCCTCTCTTTGATTTGTTGGGAGTTGTGCACTGACAAAATCATTTAAGGCTCCACATTAGATGGCCATTGATTTCTGCTTAATGCGTTGCTTTGGCTAGATTTCAATATTATCCTGAGTATTTTGTCCCTGAGCATGTTGTTTGTTCATTTCATTATGCCTCATTTCAGCCATCGAGTTCTTCGCTCGCATTTATCCAGTCATCAGCGAGCTCGATAAGAACAGCGTGTTCCGAACAGGGAAATCTTTATGTTTCTTTCCTTATCCTGCTACTCGATACATTTTGCCCCGTGACCGACGAAAGGGCTCCGGGAGCGCGAGAGTGGACCGGCCTCGTCCCGATCCATCGGTAAGCGATAGAGAACATCAACGTGGGATTTTAAAGAGGCGGAGCGGCTGAAGATATGAGCCGACGGGAATGTCGCCGCTGTTCTTCGGCTCCCTCATTAGTCTGCGGCCATTTATAACGCCGGCAGGCCCAAGGACGAGCTCTCCACTTTGACTGCAGTCATTGATCAATTAGAGAGTCAGCTGAACTCAACTCCAGGCTTGATTTATAAAGATTTATCCATTTGTCATTATTTAAGAAAAAAAAAAAAAAAAAAAACTGGAAACGGCAGTGCTAAATGTTAATAAAGTTGGGGGTTGTTGAGATTAAGAAAATGTCTATTCATTTCTTACACTACAAGGTCATACGGGGTCATTCGCTTCTGTGTGGGCTTCTTAAGGAAGTCATTTACTGGATGTTCTGGATAACATTTAGAAGAGAAAAGACTGCTGAACAGAGCGAGACAGAATGGACGCCATGGTCATTTAGAGTACATAACTGAAGAAAGCAAATCTTCGGGCTTTGCTCTCGTCACCATTAACGTGCACATGACGCCACTGCAGACTCGATTCATCTTATATTCATCTTAAATAAACGAGTGGAGGAAAGAATGCTGGTCAGTTTTCACCAAGCTCTGTTTTTGTCCTGCTTAGGTCGCATTATACAGTATTCTGTCTTGCTTCAGGAAATATTCCTCCTGTGGTCCTCAAAACAATAAAGACTTTTATGCACACAACCCTGCACTTTCTAACAATATAAATATATTTATTTATCTTTTTTTAAAGGCAGGGGAAAAAAAATATTAGCTTTTTGTTCTTGTTCTACTGTTGTTTTAGACAATTACTGTATTTTTAGATCTCCGGTCTCCTCCCAAGGGATAGTCCTCGCTTGGTTTGCTACTCAGTTCTCTTGTTCTCTGGAGGGGCGTGGCTTAGCAGCACCTCATTTACATAGACACTGAAACAGCACATTTAGAAGAAGAGTGAAAAAAAGAGAGCCACCTGTATACTGTATTATGTGCATTTCAACTGGAGCATTAACACACACACACACACACACACACACACACACACACACACACACACACACACACACACACACACACACACACACACACACACACCTTAAGGGACATCTGAGACCTGTGTTAACTTAAAGAAATAGCAAAGTATGGGACCTTTAAATTCTATTAAGTGGAAACAGAGAGCCGAAAGTGAAACGTCCGAGCGAGCGGCTACACCATCTACACTTTGAACTGCATATGAAGCCCTGTGGAGAGAAGAAGAGTTAAAAAAAATAATTAACCCAAAAATGCTAATGAGGTTAATAATTAATGGAAATAAGTAGGAGCCAGTTACCATGATTACAGCAGCAAACTGCTAATTGACCTTTACTAGGTTTAATTCATGGAACATTTTAGGACCTTCGTGCAGCAGCAAAGGAAATGAGGTCGTTCGCTATCTGTCTCCGGTTTTACAATCTCTGACACACTACTGACCGATCTGATCCGATCTGGGAGCAGTTGGTCCTTGCATACATTAAACAATTAAAGTGTGAGTTATGCAAACAATTGGCAGGGTATTTTATTTATCCATTTATTTATTTATTTATTTATTTTTTTGCACCAGCAGATGAAGCATAACCTATATTCATTTGGAACTCAATTCCCCAATTATGTTCGTAAACAAAAGTATAATTGCCCTTTGTCTAACCGGGGAAGTCATTAATTTATTAGGCTGTTAGACAGAGATTGAGAGCAGAATAAAAACGGTCCCCCCCCCCCCCCCCCCCCCCCCCACACACACACACACACACACACACACACACAAGCCTAATTTGATGATTAGGTGTCTCGGGCACAGATGAAAAATATCCTTGCAATGGACTTTTCTAAAATCAATTCTGCATTTGGTTTCAATTTATTTCATTTCTTCATTTATTAGTTAGAAAAAGCCCAGTACCTGTGAAGTCAGTGTTAACAGGTAGTGTGGAGCTGGGAAAGTGAAAGTAGTCGGTCCCGGTGAAGCGTCTTCCTCTAATAACCCGGCCTTCTGCGTCCGAAAATGAAACATCGGTTCTCTCGACGTGGTAGACAGGTGGAGGTCCGTTCAGCGCAGCCGGCGCGGCCCACGAGATCTCCATCGCCGTCGTGTTTACAGGCTCCAGACGCGGCGCCTTCAACCCTACTGGTGCTGGCAAAAAAAAAAAAAGAGTTTTGTATATTTATTTTGGGGTTTAATCTGATTTTTTACACATATTTTAAACAAATAGGCAATAAACAAAACAAATAATTTAATGGGGTTCAAGGAAAGCCTTAAATGATGTAAATGATCATGAAGTGACACATTCGCAGTGCATTTAGTCTTCTTCGGCCAGGAGCCAAGCCCAACCAGCACCACTAATAAAAGCCCTCTATAGAAAATGAATGTGTTGTCTTCGAAGGTCCGTTGCCAAGTGTGTCATAAATTACATCCAATCAATAGCACTTGAGTCTATATAATTGAAGCCCTGATATTTCAAACTCCTGGTGCTGATTTAATATGTTTCGTGTGAAGTCTTGACGGACGTTCATTGCTTCTGAACATACGTACAGGTGGGACGACAGGCTGCGTTTACCGCATGAGGCTTGAAGTGACATGGAAGCAATGTTGCATTATTCATTAATACTAGTTCTTTCAAATATTTGAACTAAACTCGACAACTTGATGAACAAAAAAACAAACAATAAAAATGCATCTGCAGCATGAAGAATGGGAAAATGATGAAGGTTAAAAAGTGGTACACGGCATACTTAACCTCGGTCACTTAAGTGGGACCAAGAGGTTTCAAAGGAAAACCTTCATCCTGATTACCATCTGATACCATTCCAGCGTTCGTCATCGCAATGTGAAAGCTTTCAACTAGAAGAGATCAAACTGATGAGATCTACCAATCATTTTTCTTCACTTTAATGGAAAAATGTCCAGCCTGATGTCATTTTATCTCATTTAACCCAAACCTTTAACAGATCACAGGGATTTAACTCGTCTACTAGATGTCACATTTATTAAATGATCGACGAGAAACAAAAAAGTCGCTAAAATGGACAGCAGATTACATACTAGTGTACGTCACATCCGATTGCAGCTCAGAACACTGATGTCATTGCAAACTGGTGCACAAGTCCTAGTCTTGTAATATCTGCACGTTTGTGATCCGTCACGGCAAATCAGGTATTAAGTTGCATTTTGTTTGATTTGGGAAGGAATTATTAACCTGAACAATTTTCAGGACTAATGATTGAACCTAGCTGCTAATATTAGTTTCATGAACATTTGATAATCTCATGCTGGTCTAAGAGCGAACGCTACTTTTATTGAATTAATAAGCAGACCAACGAGTCCGGCCCCCTCGCTGTGTTTGCTGTTTCAGGTGACCCCGCCCCGGCTGAACTACAACACTTACTCGCAGCGCTTCTATAACTTAGGAAATATTGATTGACGCATAATTGCCCTAACCTTCCAGAGGAGGAAGAAATATGTATGGCACAGGTTAAGTCAATGCGTTGTGTACAGCCAGGGATACACATGTACAGCTTCCCTTTATGGCTTGTAATATACATAAAACATTACCATCAACTCTTGATTAGCTGTTCTCTTCACAAAAGGATCAATAAGTCTGGATCGGTCTGGCGGCCTTTTTAAAATTCTGTACGCTTACACAATCCTTGTCCTCATCAGTGCGTTCGAAAAATGAGTTATTATGCTTTTTAGCAGTGACCAGGGGTCTCCTGCACTGACAGCTGAGGTCCTGCAACTCTGCAATATTGTCTCAGTGTCACTTTTAGCTTAATGCACGACTACATGTCAGATCCGACAGGAGAGAGGATTACAGTGCCTTTTAGTTTCTGCCATAAAAATGAACAGACATACAGAACTGTGCAAACATCTCCTGCCACGGAAATGAGTATTTCTTCATAATGAATTAAACTGAATGATTTAGATTAAATGTAAGAAATGGGAACGAATGTACAGTATTACTGCGACAGGCTGCAAAGAGCCTAAAGATACAATTTAAAAACTGATCGTTAATGTAAGAGCCTCAGCAGCGACCTCATTTCACCTCTCGTCTGGTCCAAGGAGTCCAAGGAGACGCAGCATCAGGAGTAAACGTATACTCACTTAAATATATATAAATATGCAGGCATGTTGTTCTTTGCGTTGGAATTAGCAGTATTAAAGGTCTAACTTAAGCCTTTATATCACATCCACAGTACCAGTCAAAGGTCTTACCAGTGAATTTAGTGTTTTTATGTCATTTATTTCTACATTCTAGATCAATACTAGATTTTTTCAAAACGCATATAAATGAACACAAATGGCATTGGGCATTGCCTTGTTATTATAAGACATGAGGGTCGGCTGTTCTGGATCAGTTCTTACGGGAACAGTACCGTGTCGAGTGTGTTTGTAAACCCCATCGAGCTCCACGATCAAACTGTCTCTCATGAAGACCTTCCCAGGAAAGCGAGACCAAAACTTACTGCTGCAGAGGAGACGTTCATTTAGAGACACCAGCCTCAGAAATCACCAATTAACCTCAAGCAGCACCTCAGATTAGAGCCGTTATGAAGCTTTACAGAGCAGAAGGAGCACGTACATGATTCATTAGTATGGGGTCGGGCCTCCTTTTACTCCCAATACAGCGTCAGTTGGTCTTGGGAATGACAGATACAAGTCCTACTCGGTGTCCAGAGGGATTTTGAGCCGTTCTTCTTACAGAATAGCGTCCAGGTCACTACGTGATGCTGCTGGAGGAAAACGCTTCCTGACTCGATCCTCCAAAACACCCCAAAGTGTCTCAATAATAGTTAGATCTGGTGAGTGTGCAGGCCATGGGAGATGTTCAACTTCACTTTCATGTTCATCAAACCACTCTGTCACCAGTCTCGCTGTGTGTATTGGTGCATTATCATCCTGATACACGGCACCGTCTTCAGGATACGATGTTTGGATGCACATGGTCCTCCAGAATGGTTCGGTTGTCCTTGGCAGTGACGCGCCCATCTAGCACAAGTACCGGGCCTCGGGAATGTCATGATATCGCAGCCCAAACCATCACTGATCCGCCCCCATGCTTCACTCTGGACATGCAGCAGTCTGGGTGGTACAGTCGCTTCTCTGGGGCGTCTCCACACCGTAACTCTCCCGGATGTGGGACAGACAGTGAAGGTGGACTCATCAGAGAACAATACATGTCTCACATTGACCACAGCACAAGATTTCCACTGCCGTCACCATGGAAACCGAGGTTCGGCTCCGGCACGAGTGACCAGAGGTTTGTCTATAGCAGCCCGGCCGTGTACATCGACCCTGTGGAGCAACAGATGAACAGTTTTGGTGGAGACAGGAGAGTTGAGGTGCACATTTAATTCTGCAGTGAGTTGGACAGCTGTGGTTTTATGTTTTTTGGACACAATGCGGGTTCGCACCCGGACATCCCTTTCAGACGGCTTCCTCGCGCATCCACAGTTACTCCTGTTGGATGTGGTTCGTCCTTCTTGGTGGTGTGCTGACGTTACCCTGGATACCGCGGCTCTTGATACATCACAGAGACTCGCTGTCTCGGTCACAGATGCGCCAGCGAGACGCACCAACAATTTGTCCTCTTTTGAACTCTGATACGTCTCCGATAATGTTGTGTGCATTGCAATATTTTAAGCAAAACTGTGCTGTTACTCTGCTGATTAAACCTTCACATTCTGTCTTACTGGTGTAAAAAATGTGCACTCAATGAGGATCGGCCACCAGGCTGCTCAGATTTAGCCATGAAACCTGTGTTTCATTGTCCAACCCCCCTGTACATCTCAGTATCAACTGTTTAAAGCAGATTATTGTGTATTTTTGATAAACGCCTTCAGTATTGTTTTACAGTGTAGAAAGAAATAAAAGTCAGGAATGACCATGGAGTTAGAAGGGGTGTACAAACTGTTGACTGTTTGTGTATATTACAGCGTAGTAAAATTATTTCCATCACTTATCCGAGATAAGTTATGAAGCCAGGGTCAGAGCGCAGGGTCAGCCATGAGACAGCGCCCCCCAGAGCAGACAAGTTTGGGTGCCTTGCTCAAAGGGGCAAACAGTGGCAACTTGGTAGAGCTGAGGCTCGAGGCGCCATCCTTCTGGTCAGTTACTAGGTGCCGTAACCCACTAAGTGTCCCTGCCAAAGGAACAGCTGACGAGAATATCCTTTGTATTTTTCCCTAGCTGAAGGTTGAAGCTTCTGAGCCTCGACAATCAAATTTTGCATTTGACTAAAGTTTGGAACTTTGAAAAACCAAAGAGAGAGAGAGAGAGAGAGAGACACACACACACACACACACACACACACGCATTCATTCTGGATCAATCAACATACAGACATATTCTTATAACAGTTAAACCGACTATACAGTTTTGAGGAGGTAAGTAACTACACGTACAGTGCATCACTCATCAGTGTTATCTAGCCTGGTTTGTAGCTTAAACACATGTTGGGTAACATTTTTGGTTTTCATATTTTGTTGTTAGATTTTTATTTGTTGTTGTGTTACCCAATGTCCAGTTCTTTAACTTAGCTGTTAGCCCTTATTGATGTGAATTTTGTGCTTACAGGCTGCCGAGCGTCGCTCCAGTCCACGCTGGACTTTGCACGTAGTCTCCAAATCTTTAAGCCCCAAACACAATTAAATTCCCCCACACGGTAAGTGTTTCGCCGTCTTCGCTGTGGATATCGCTCGTTACACATTACTCGTCTCGGCATTGAAAGAAATGCGACGCCATTTCCACGAACCCAACGGAAGCAGGTGCTGAGTGCTCCGATTGAACAGATGGTAATTCAGTCTAATGGTGCATCTGTATGAAAACGACGGGCGCTGTGTATACAGGCGGCCATAAAAAGAAAGTAAGGATCACATAAATTGCAATCATCAACATCAAAGTGCTGTCAGAGTTACTGAATGGGTCTGGGACAAGGAGAAAAGAGACATGTTGTCAAGTGGGCTGTAGGGTGGACAAAAAGTGTGTGTGTGTGTGTGTGTGTGTGTGTATGATTCCAGCAACCTGAGAAGAACAACATTAAATCAGGGTAAAGAGAAAAATGCCAAACCTCAAACAAGCAACAGAAGAAAAACATGTTGCTCATCTGATTCCCAGAAGCTCTGTTTAGTGAGTGTCTCCTACTATTAAAAAATCTCCTGCTATGATGAAAATATGCGCAGCGGCAAAGCGACAAATGTGCTTCTGTCGTATGGAGGAAGCAATAACATCCACGGCAGCATATTGAGGCGACCATATCTTAGAGTGGCGCCAAGAGCCTGACGGATTCATGTCCATCATTTCCCACAGTATCAATTAAGGGCCCTTGAAGGCTGGATGATTTGTGCCTCTGTTATTAAACCCCACTAATTCGTCCTACTTACATATTCCGTATAAATCTCCATGAGTGGTGTTTGATTCATGGTGTTCATGGGGAGCTCGCCAGCACATTTTTCTCCTTGTAATTAACAGTAAATTGTTTTTACTGCCGAGCGATGAATTCGGCTCCAAATGGGCAAGCGTACGAGGCGAGCGTCGAACTCCGGCAGGAGGGTTGAGAGAGTCATTAAGTCATCATATAAGGTGAGATGTAGATGGTTAATAAGGACGAGGAAAGGGGAAGGTAGCGTGCAAAAGCCGACATTGCTTTAGGCTGAATCTCAGTGAAACAAAAGAGAGAGAGAGAGAGAGAGAGAGAGAGAGAGAGAGAGAGACACACACACACACACACACACACACACTTTAAATGTATGTTCATGACACACTTTCCTAACCTGTCCAAATGCTGAACCAATTTCTCTCAACTTTCCAAAGTACAAAAATAGTCAAGATAACCTAAGAGTAAATGAAATAGCTTTTATTCATATTCCTCGGGGAAGAACAGCCTTCCGGTCTCAAGCTTCAGTTCCCTGGTAGGTTTACACACTTCCTGGTGCGATACTCGGAACGAAAGCTGCCACTAGACGTGTTCAATTACAGGCACTTCATGGCTACTCAGATGGAAATTAACACACATGGCACGTGTCATCTAATGGGGTTTACAAACGCACTCGACACATTACTGTTCTTGCAGGAACTTTTCCAGAACAGCTGACCTTCGTGTCTTAAGATAACAACTGACTGTTGTTTGTTCTTGGCTTAATTACCCAACATGCCATTTGTGCTCATTGATATTGTTCTAGAATGTAGAAATAAATGAAACAAAAAAACTCTAAACTGGATGGTAAAACCTTTGACTGGTACTGTGGATGTGATATAAATGCTTAAGTTAGACCTTAACCTACTGATAATTCCAGTATTTACACCAAAATAAATGTAAATGCATCAGCCGTAACGTGTCAATATTACGCTATTAGCATAATTCTGAAAGGGGCAGCCAGACACCATTCATGACATTCTTTAATATCCGGGATTAATTCTGGATATTTATACAGCTGGGTCCGAATGGTATTTGCGACACAGCCCCTTCGTGTCATTCCGGACTTCTGCACCCGTTAGACCCTGTGGGTCGCAGGTTGCACATTTATAAACACGTTTTTTTTAAGTTGTCGCTGATCAGTTGGTCTACCTAAGGTCCAGGTTTTCTGTAATGTTAATTGTGTCATCGGTCATGTTCATGACACAAGTCTGACTCTCGATCGTTTGTATGTTTCATTTCAGTCATTAAAGACACATCTGCGTCTGCAGTGGCAAGAATATGATGGTTAACACGAAAATATTCCGATCTTTCATGTCTTTACTGAACGCACTTATTCAACATTCAAAATGGTAGTGAAAAAAGTAAGTGAACCCTTGGGATAAATTACTGGTTGTTTTCTCCTCCGTACAGTTGTAGTGCTGCATGTTTTCAAAAAGTTCATACTTAGTTTAATCAGTGCACAAAACATTTTGCCAATACTGCTTTGGAGTGTCAGGGTGGTCTTTCACAAACTTCCGAAGTCTTCTTTTAAGTAAACAGCGGCGACCTTTGCGGTGTCCTGTCATGGACGCTCTACGTGTTCAATGTTTTAAGTCCTGCAGACTCATGAACACAGATGCTGGCCAGTTCCAACGATGCCCTCAAATCTCTGGTTGTCACTCGGAGTTGTTACTTTACCTCACTGATGAGTCTTCGTTGTGCCCTTCGGGTCATTCTGACTGGGCGCTCACTTCTTGGTAGAGTCCCAAAGTGTCTTCATTTGTAGACCATTTGCCTCACTGTAGACTGGTGAACTTTTGAAGAAAAGAGAAGTCTTCGAAATCATTCTGTACCCCTTTCCAGCTTGGTGTGTAAATCAACAATTCTTGATCGAAGATCGGCTGAAAGCTCTTGTTGGTGAGGCATGGATCACATCGGCGTATTCCTCTTGTGCAGAACACCCTCAAAAAGTTTGAGCAGTTTTAATCAGTCAGATTAGCTCTACTCCACACCTCCAAAAGCATTTTCTTAACCAGACTCCAGGTGCTGTATGCGAACATGGTTTTATGGTTGTTCTCAATAAAGACATGAAAGATCAGATTTCTTTTGTGTTATTATTTTAGCCACATTATATTTGTTGATACTTTTGACTTAGATGAAGATCAGACCTCATTTTATGACAATTTAATGCAGAAAACCCTGAAATTCCAAAAGGTTCATGTACTTTTTCTTTCCACTGTACATGCAGTTTATTGCCAATAAAACTGCATAAAGGGAAAAAGCACCGACACTAAGAGCGCAAAATGAAAAGCTAAACCCAGTAAAAACAAACAAACAAACACTTTTTCCAAAGCACACTTATTTAAACTGTTTTTCAATTTATGTTCGGTATATTTTTAAAAAATATGCTTGAAATAATCATTGTAGAAATGTACAGAAAGTATAGAAGTATACATCACAAATTTTAATGTACGGTAGTCTCAGTATATTTTCAGTTAAATTTGAATGTACTAATCATATGTACTTATTCATGCTAATATTTCGTGCACTACTCTCTCGTGCGCGCGCTCTCTCTCTCAAACTCGCCTTTGCGCGCTGAAAATCACTTCTGCGAGTTCAAGATAATTTGTGTTTGCACTCTGTCTCTTCTGCGCGCTCACTATCATAAAGCTACACTTGCACGACCTGCAGTTGAACTCTGCAACTATGCCAGCCAACCAGAGACTAGAATCCGCACAACACCAGCCAATCAGAAACTGGGGGCGGGCAGATTCAGACTGTCTGCTTTCTGATTGGCTCCGCAGTTGTTCCGATCCTAGTTTGAATTCGCGTCTGGAAGCTGCATCATTGCGTGCGTTAGTTCATATCTTTACTATTTTATTTTCATCAACATAAGGTAAATTCCATGTTTTTTTTTTTAAGGTAGTTTGTAATTAACTACATAGTTTAAACTATATATTGTATTCTCTAATGTGTTTTTGTTAAATCTTATGTACTTCACTTCTGGTATGTTCTGTAGCTCCGTTCTGTTTTCAGTCTCGGTGTAACAGAATCAACACACCAGGTTTAAACTAATACTGTACCTGTATATCCTAATATTGAACCTGTATATTCTAATATCCTAATACTGTATATCCTAATACTGTATATTCTAATATCCTTCACCTGTATTTCCTAATACTGTACCTGTATATTCTAATATCCTTCACCTGTATATTCTAATACTGTACGATATAATCTAATACTAATGGCTGTCTTTGTTTAGACAACAGTTTAAATTTTTGTTTGTGTGTTTAAGACAATCTGACGTTTTGTTGCACAAATAAACTATATAAATCAACAATCAGTTTTTATTTTTGCAACCTTGTGCAAATTAAATCTGTTGAATAAAATCTACCCCATAATAAGTGGTATAAAGTGTTTCAGAGACATGTAATAGTGTAGAAAATGCATTCAGCATGTGTAAATGATCCTAAACACCTTGAGTGCACTGATAACACATTTGCAATACAGTATTATAGAAGACTGTGTGTGCTGTATGATATAATGAAGTATATTTGTATTAACCACACACTGTATTGTTTTAGTATTTGTAGTTGGCCACAGCATGCGTCTGCTGCAGTAAGAATATATTCAGAGTATATGACTCATGTATGTGTAACACAGTAAAACTTGCTGTAATGTACTTATAATACATTAGACATATACTTTAATTTAATTAATTACTGCCGGGTATGTACGTTAGTACACACACAGCTACATACTTTAAGTGTACTAAGTATACTTAAACTTGTTCCACTTTAGCACACAAAAGTATACTTAATACACTTATACTTTTAATACACTTAAAATTGTGTGTTTGTACAATTTAATTATAACTTCTATACACTTAGTACAAAATTAGTTGTTCCAAAATAGCAAACTTCAAGTATACTAGTCATTAGTCTGGAGCAAGTACACTTAAGTATGCTGTGGCACGCGAGGATTTAATATACTTAGCAAACTTTTTTTTTTTACTTGGGTAAAGGAAGACGTGGAAGTTGTTAGAACTTTCTTTTTAGCCAATAAAATATGCAAAGATGATCTTAATAATATCAAGTGTGCACATAAATGTTCTTCAACTGAGGCAATTTAAACTTGACAGTGTGTTTCAGATATGAAGGTGCAGTGCAGTAATCTGCTCAGATAGCACGACCTGAAGTTGATCAAGTCAAGGTTTATGCTAGTTCACCCATGTGCGTGCAGCTTCGCTAAACAAGGCCCTTTTACATACAGAAAACATCAAAGAAATATTTGTACCTTATTTACAACACGTACTACCCAAACGTTTCTTCATATTTTGCACAACTATTTTTGCACAGTACCCTACATACAGCATACATTTGAATAATTTTAATAAGTTTGAACCGGTGGCTAATTAATTCTTGTTTATTAACCTGAAGGTTGAGTACGTCCTGAAGCAGGAAGACTGCTCTCACACCCCTGTGTGTTACAGACGGTCACGGTGAAGCTGTACTCCTTGTAGCTCTTCAGGCCTGTCACAGTGTAGCTCCGCTCATCTGCTGAGGCGTTGTACAACAGCTGGGGATCACACACACACACACACACACGCACACGCACACGCACACACACACACACACACACACAATATCCGTCATACCTAGATGACCTGACGTGTTTGTTGAAAGGTGAAAAGAAAAAAAAAAAAAAAAAAACGAGGTGACATATATCTCCAGGATACTGATGAAAAAATATTATCAGCTTAATTAAAATCTAAGATAACGAAATCCAATTAAAAGGAATGCTGTTAAAGAAACCTAAGCTCATCAAATCCCTTTGAAACTACAGACACTGGAGAGGTGAGGTGATCCTGATACAGTGAACAGTCCACAATGTTGAGCCCTTATTTAGCCTTTGTTTTACACACACACACACACACACACACACACACACACACACACACACACACACACACACACACACATTGTCCCGCTAAAACGCATACCTTTATTAATCAAACCAGGCTGTTTTTGTTTTTCCATTAAATGAGTGATGGAGTTCCTGGGAGGCCGGCGTTGAGCGTTTCAGACGTGACTCAGACAGGCATTTTACTACTTCAGTCAATTTTCTGGACGTCACTGAATCAGGAAATGTCTATGTGCTTTGAGGATGATAAACCACAGGCTCAATAAGTTTAAAGGGCCCTTCATTTTAAGTTCATCTAGATGTACAGTATGAGGGGCGTTCAAGTCAAACCGGGACTTGCGACGAAATTTCTGGTAAATGACGATCGACATTTACAGAAGACTTCACGTACACTATGGTGATGAGACTCTTAGCCGCAGTAAAACATCAGGCCGATCGGGGCTCCTGCGTACTGAGAAAACTTTATACCTTGATGGTTTCCAAGCACTAAAGACCCACATTTTTACTCTCAGGACTGTACAGGTAATCCCCGACTTACAAACATTTTTGGAGGCGCTGTGGGTAAAGGATGCACGCTGTATAGCTGTGAGAGTGAGAGTGCACACACTATTTGTTTTATCGGCATCTTGAGCGTTTCGTAGATTCACCTCTTAACCTCAGAGCTTTCGTGGTCCATCTATAGCATCCTCTTCCACACAGTGCATGTGTGTGCTAAGGCTAATTACTGTCTCAGATCAATCCAATCTGAGGATTCCATCTTGTGCAAAACTTTATTTATAGCATTGTAGCTTTATTATAATAACCGAGGTGTCGTGTTATCTCCGAGGTGCATGTCAGCAGTGAATGCATTATGAATATTACAGTACCTGCGTCACTACAGGAGGGGTGTACGGGCTGGAGGTCTGCTCTTGGTAAAGACTGACTCGGTACGCGGTCACTGTCCCCCTGACATCCTGGTCTCGTGGTGTCTCCCAGCTCACTCGAAGTGACGATGAGGACACGGGAGACACCTGGGGAGGGCTCATGTACTCCGGCACTGTGGGGAAGAGGACACACAATCACACCTCTGTGAGTCTCTGTGAGTCTGTATGAGTCTGTGTGAGTCTGTGTGTGTCATTGTGACTCTGTGTGAGTCTGTATGAGTCTGTGTGTGTCTGTATGAGTCTGTGTGAGTCTGTGTGTGTCATTGTGACTTTGTGTGAGTCTGTATGAGTCTGTGTGTGTCTGTGTGAGTCTGTGTGAGTCTGTGTGTGTCATTGTGAGTCTGTGTGAGTCTGTGTGAGTCTGTGTGTGTCTGTGTGAGTCTGTGTGTGTCATTGTGACTTTGTGTGAGTCTGTATGAGTCTGTGTGTGTCTGTGTGAGTCTGTGTGAGTCTGTGTGTGTCTGTTTGTGTCATTGTGAGTCTGTGTGTGTCATTGTGAGTCTGTGTGAGTCTGTGTGAGTCTGTGTGTGTCTGTGTGAGTCTGTGTGTGTCATTGTGTCTCTGTGTGAGTCTGTGTGAGTCTGTGTGAGTCTGTGTGTGTCATTGTGAGTCTGTGCGAGTCTGTGTGTGTCATTGTGAGTCTGTGTGAGTCTGTGTGTGTCATTATGACTCTGTGTGAGTCTGTGTGTGTCATTGTGAGTCTGTGTGAGTCTGTGTGAGTCTGTGTGAGTCTGTGTGTGTCATTATGACTCTGTGTGAGTCTGTGTGAGTCTGTGTGAGTATGTATGAGTCTGTGCGAGTCTGTGTGTGTCATTATGACTCTGTGTGAGTCTGTGTGCGTCTGTGTGCGTCTGTGTGTCTGTATGAGTCTGTGCGAGTCTGTGCGAGTCTGTGTGAGTCTGTGTATTTTGGTCTAACCTCCTTCCGCAGTCCGGCCAGTGGTCCACCAGGACATGGTGCTGCCGGCCATGTTAGCAGCGAGCACTCTGAAGCGGTACGCAGTGAACGGCTCCAGGTCAGTCACCACCACGCTGTTTTCGGGCGGAGTCAGAGCAGCGCTCTCACTGGCAGAGTACAAAGGCTTCCGCGGATCCAGCCAACCAGTGCTGAGGAAAACCCTTCGCTCTGTTCCGGGACTGGTCAGGTTTCCCTGCGAGTCATTGAGCACTTGCATGAAGAGCTCGTACCTGATAATTATACCTTGAAAGAAGAAGAAGAAGAAGAAATAAATCCACTGGTGAATGTTTTCCTCTTTTCCATCAACCTCCTATAACAATGGGTTGAAGCCGCACTACGCTGTCCTCCTCCTACCCTGGTGCACCAGGCCAGACTCATCCAGGTGCAGAACAAAAACTGGGCTTCTAATTATATTTCTCTAACAGTTTCCCTTAGTGGAATATGAAGCAGGATATTGTGATGTAAAGCTCGCCGCTGACAACATGAAATGACATCTGCAGCCCAGAATGACAGCGAGAGGAAAGAAAAGAGAGAGCGAATCAGATAGACACAATTAAAAAGAGCGTGGAACTGTGAGGAGAATTCTCCCAGGGTGCTTTATAATGGCCCGTGTTAATGAGTTAATTTGTGATAAAGCATGATAACTGGCATTAAAAGTCACTGATATACAGGAAGCTATTTTGCAGGAGTTTCACTGGTGCGAGGCACAATTCATAATTGTATGCAGCAATCAACCACCTTAAAGTGTAACGCGCAGCAGACCCACCGGTTTTCACCGCCGGATGAAGCACGGGCCGAGCCTTAATCAAGCCTCTCGATTGTAGATTAAAGTTCGCCAGGAATTAATTTTCAGCCGGGCAGAGATCAAATAGCATTTGGGTAATGGTGTTTCTCATTATTGTAATGACGCTGGCTGAAGACTGCTGAAAGCGCGTGAGGAAGATGCCATGGATTCTTATAGCTGTACAGTATGTTAATGCACACCCAAGAGTCCCAAAAGCGCTGCGCTGATTGTATACTATACTTCAGTGCCGAATCATCTTAAAGCGATGAATAATCTCGACGCGCACATTGTGCTGTCCTATATATATGTAAAACACCAATCAGACCTGTTTACCGTTTGGCATGGCGGGCGGCTCCCAGTCGACTTGCAGCTGTGTTGGGGAAAGTGTGCTGACACGCGGTGCTGGCTGGCTCTGCGGTGAAACCTGTGCCGTAACCACGGTGACGTTGGCGCTGCGAGCACAACCACCATCGGTGCAGGCTCGCAGGCTGAAGCTGTAGCGACTGAACGGGTGCAAGCCGTCCACTGTGACCTCTGACCCCAGGCCCTGATAGTGAAGGTGCTCCTCTCCGCTCTGTTCCTCCAGCGAACTCAGGGCGTAGTGCTCGACCGGCCCCGAGGTGTCTGCAGGCTCGGTCCAGTTAAACGAAACGGTGGTCGGACTGGCCTGCCCCACAACGCTTAGCCGCAGGTCACTGAGATCAGGGACGGAGGACAGAGTGCGCAGAGTGACGCTGGAGCTGCTGGTGTTGCCGTGGACGTTGCTGCTGAAGAGCTGGTAGGTGTAGAAGGTGTATGGAGACAGAGCAGTGTCCGTGAAGTGCATCGATCCTATACAGAGCAGAAACATGGTACGGAGGCACACAAACACTACTCCCAGACTCTTATCATCAAAAGAAAGGGTTATCTGTACACTGGACAGAACTCGATCTTTTAATGATATCTTTACCTTTCACATTGGAGGAAAATTGTCTGTCTGTCTGTCTGTCCAGTTAGACTTTTCTGTCTCAGCATCACACAAACTGTCTGTAGAGAATTTACTGAATCTTCTGAATCTTCTGCAGCACTTAGATCTCTGCGTGAAGTTTAATAAACTAAAAGTGACGTTATGAACAGTTACGTGTGGGATTTAATAATCTACTGTAAAATAATCTACTAATGCGCTACTGTCTCAATGTAAACAAACACCTGCACCGATAGATATTAATGAGAAAAGATAAAGTGAATGTTTTGACTGGGATTAGTTCATATTTTCACTTTGGCTGAAATAACAGCGCTGAAGTGGTAGAAGTGAATTTTAACACGCCGGAGTCGTTTTAAGACGAAACTTCATCTTTATCCGATCGACTTTTTCCATTTCTCATCTGTGATTCTCTCTCCGATTACCGAACAGGGAGTGTGTTTGTCTGAGCGCCAAAGAAGTCCAACTGAGTGTAAACAAGGCGTCAGATACTCGACCTTACAGAATGTGATTTCTGTCTATTAATAAGTGAGACAGAGAGTTCTGCTGTACAGAGACACACACACATGTACGTGGACTTCAACCTCATAATAATAATAATAATAATAATAATAATCATAATCATAATAATCATAATAATAATAATATCACTCATTACATTAAAGATCAGCAGATTATTATTAGATTGAAACTCTTCTTAACTATTCTGACTTAACTATTTCTCCACACTCTTTTCACATCACTGACAGGTGCTTATAGTAGTTCACAATACGCTAATGCTGAACACTCGGCTGTAGAGTTGGCCCTCCTGTGAAGAAGCTGGTGTCGGGTTCCTCTGTAAGTCTGGTTTCTCTCTAGGTTTCTTTCCACTATTACCTCTGACTCTCTAGTTATAGACCTGAATCTAAACCTAATGTACATCTGCAAAGATGCTTTTTGATGACCCTATTATTATTATTATTATTATTATTATTATTATAAAATATGCTGTACAAACATGGAACTAACCAAACGGGAGCTGGCTGTAGCTGGTATGGATGGGCTCCCGGTTCCGGAGGAGTGTGTAGGTGATGAGGTTGCTGTTGGGGGAATCTGGAGCGTTCCAGCTCAGTTCAATAGAGCTGGCGTTAAGCGCGGTGGCCAGCGGAGGAGGCTGCTGTCTGGGCTCTGAACAGTGTACAAGAGAAGAGAGGAATAAGGAAGATTAACATACTACCGGGTCACGGTGAAAAAAACAACATCGTCGGCCCAAGGAAAAAGAGCAAGGTTAAAGATCTTGCCGATGCGACAAATGGACAGTGTATGAAAAGGTGGGGGAAGCTTTCCAGGCCTAACATGCAGTGCACTTAAAACGCGCTAACTTAATAAAACAGATTTGTAGAGGGCGGAAGCCTGAGACATTAAGCGTGGCATTTTCCCCCTCAAGACCACGGATACATCAGGGCTATAAAATGCATGAAAGAATGTGCCACAGCTAAACATATAAACATATAACTTCTAAACAAGACAGCTAGGAGAAAAGCAGCGAAGAACTAGACAGAAGTGATGCGACTGTACAACACATCCAAGGACAAACAAAGTTAAGACTGCGCTACACAAATCTACAGTCTGTAATGACATATGGAGGAACATATGATAATGCTTTCTGAGTTGTGACCTTTACTGCAGCCCAAGTGGTTGGCCGGGTCCATGTGACTCGCTCCTTCTACACACCGCTCACATTTCTCGCCCGTCACGAACAGCTTGCACGGGCACTGGCCTGTCTCGGCGTGGCAGGAGCCGTTGAAACTCCCCGCTGGATCGCAGCCACACCGCTCGCACCTAGACACAGAGTAACCGCAAGAGAAGGAAGATCTCATGCACACATAATCGCCTCGGCAACACGCCGCGTATTCCTGCGTTTGGCATCACAACTCATTAAGCAAAAGTTAAGTCCAGATTTATTTGCACGGTGGACGAGTCGCGCTTCACAGAGAGTCCCTGAACCTGGTCTGGATGTGACGAGAAGGTTACGCGCTTAGAAATAAAGAGATGCGCATGGACAGTAGAGGGAGTTTTGAAGGAAGGGTGTTGGAGAGTGAAACCCCAGCGGAGCTGGTGAGGGGTGACGTGCGGGCCAAGAGCCTGACACTCTCACACGCAGCTGAGAAAAGCCCAAGATTCTTAATGAGCCGCAAATTTGTGAGGATATCTTCATCGTCTTCTGACACGGTTCAACCTTGACTCTTCACAAGGAGACGTAACGTCCCAACAACTGCTAATCCATGCAGATAAAAGTGATAAAATACGGGCAGCACGATAAAAACATTTCACAATATTTCAAAGTGCTAGTGTATGATATGAGATTCTCGTCGCCCCCACACGTCCTGCGAATGGAACTCGCGTGCCCCTGAAGTGCATCGGCGCGGCCGCGGGCCAGCTGCTGAAAAGAGCCTCGGCATGCAAAGTTTGCCTTGCATAAACTAAACATGATTAAACAAGCTCCAGCGGCGACTAAAATAAACAGGTAAATTGCATTCCTAGTTTGTAAGCAGAAATGGCAATAAAACGGTTTTCCTCCAAGGTTAAATGATTAGCCAACCAGTGCATTCTGGGTAGCTGGGATTGTGTCATCTGCTGTGATGGGAAATATTCCATAACCGTATTGCGGCCTTTTAACTACCCCCATTAGACGGAGCACGTTGGACAGCGCAATATAATATCCACGAAATAAGATGCACAACCTTATTGATTTTGAGGGAGGCTGGCTAAATGAGTTTGTAATATTTATATGGAGAAATCTTTATTTGGTGGATTCTCCTGATGTCATTCAAGCTTTTCTGTAATCATTTTAGAAATATTCATCTTTCCTCCCTACTGTGAACCAGCGCAAGCCCGGACGATCCTTCAGGACTCACATATGGATTAGCAATTTAGGATGTCTGGCTAGTTTTTGTTAGATGTGCAAAGAAAGGAGACGCTTTGAGTACACAGATCACACGACGATTAATACGACCCGCAATGCTTCCAAATATCCTAGATTTTATTTTGGAAAGGTAACTGATGTTAATGTGGAAGCTGCTTATGGTGGCCTCAACAGTTCTTTTTTTTTCTTTTTCTTCTGCTTTGCTCAGCACGGCTCCAGGTTAAATATCTCCTTGGAGCTTTCTCGAAGGTCATTCAAACAAGACTCCTGACCAAATGTACCCATGGGCGGTGTGGTCTCAGAAACCCGATAATATCAAAGAAATCTGCTGAATATAAGAATAAAAAACAACTACAAAAAAAAAAAAAAAACAGAAACAGAAACACACACACACACACACACACACACACAGAATAAAAGGTTTTGCATTTGTGTCTTATCCCAGGTCACATGCCCGAGCTGGTGGGCTGCTGAGGTGGATCTAATTAAGGTGGCTATAACGCATGACGTATTTACTGCTTAATTGATGCATCTGACAAATCAAGTGTTCTGAGAACATTAAAGCATATGAACATTTAGAGGCAGGTTTAGTGTAATGGCTAATCTGACCTTTTATGAACACGGGCTGGACCTCCGGGCCATCAAACTGCTAACTAGCTCAAATAGCCATAGTGCGGCGCAAAGACATGGTTACACACAGAAGACTCAGTCATCAGCGTCATCCATATTGACACAGGAGGAGCAGATTAAGTGCTTCTGCCGAGGCCAAAAGTTTACATACACCAAGATATTTTATGAGGGCCGTTCAAGCCAAACCGAGACTTGGTGATGAGGGCTTAAAAGCGATTGACATTTACAGACTTCACGCACAGTACGGTGATGAGACTCTTAACCATAGTGAAATATTTGAACAGTGCAAACCTTATAGAGAAGGAATTACTCGTATGCATTTGGCAACCATGGGATCTCGGATCACATCCCCTGTACAGTCCTGACCTCACTCCGTGCCAATTTCCACATGTTTGGGTCATTAACGGAGTTCCTGGGAGGCCGGCGTTTCAGACGTGAACACACCTCAATCTTTTCATGTTACCGTACGTACCGTGACGTACCCGTGTGAGCTTAATTACCTTATCCACTTAATTTCCATAAGAAGTTATTTCAAAATAAAAGTTAAAAGAACTATTTGTCTGAGGTTTTATTAACGCCTTTGGGTGTATGATTAGGATCACCACCTTGCTGGTTCTGGCTGGTGTTTTGGGATTTAACTTCAACATTTTGCTCATGCCCCTTTTCCAGTGCAGCACCCTCGAAACACGATGCTGCCACCACCATGCTTCAGTGAACGGTTCTTTGAATTCGAAGCCTATTCAACCCTGTGCTCCTCCGTACAGAGCGCTGATCACGATCACGCAGAAACAGGCCTATTTTAATTTCATGTCCCCAGAGAAGATTCCTCCAAAAAGGTTCGGGATTAGTTGCAAACCTCATGACAGTCTTGGAGTCGGGACTTGCAGCCGTTCAGACCACAACCATGAAGGATTTTCTTAATGGTCTACACAGAATACACTTTGATACTGCTGACTTCTCCACTTTGTTCCTTTGTTTTTGTTTTGACATTTACTCATCATTAGAGCTTAACCTTCTCCTCCTTCCCAAATGATGCAGTGTGTTTGTTCACAAGAGTTTTATATTTTCATTCAACGGTTTGATGATCTTCGAATTTGCTCCTACTGCAGGATGTTGAGGGTCCACAATATTTTGAGGTCTTAACTGAGTTTCTTAAATTTTCTCTTGGTTTCAGGGGCACAAGGCACTGGCACACACCCAGTTAACTCCTCATTGTATAGGAACAATAGGGCAATGCTAAGTTTCTGTAAATGCTACGTCAATACAACAATTTAAGGAACGTTCTAAATCTGTCTGTAACTGCTTTTTACAGATTTTTACTATTGAGATTTAATGGCTTTAGCCTACTGTAGGTGTATGTAAACTTTCAGCCTCATTTTACTGTTTCATCTCATTTTGGGGGAGATAATTACAACATATAACTAACCTGCCCATGATGGGGTTAAAACCAAAGTAAAGATCCTGGCATTGGTCACACTTGCGTCCAGCTAGGGACGGATTAGCGCACACGCATCGCCCCGTGTCTGCAGCACACACTTGTCCAGCTGCTCCCACTGGGTGACAGTCGCAGGCCTCACACACACCACGATGCTCATCGGAATGGAAGTAACCTGCAACGGGAAAGAAATCAAATCAAATAATCCTCTGGTTTCAAAGGAGATACAGTACATACGCCTTGGTTCACAGCTCCCACACCGGGACCAGACGGTGATCTCAGCAAAAGCAAATGGATCCTGTTCTGCTTTCAAGAGATGACGGAGAGACAGTGAAACTCAAGGGCATCATTCAGCCTGGAAGGACCAGCAGCTTTGAGATGTTTCAATCATAGCCTGCTCCCCAGACCACGAGGTGAAATACGAGTGAAGGGAGCTGTGACACACAGAGCCCAGGGAGGGGAGAGGGGGGAGGGGGGGTTTGGGGGGGGGGGCAAACAGAGTCATCAGCGCTTGTAGATGGATCTCCCCCTCTCTCTCTGCGCTTTCAATTTTCTCCTGCCAGCACCACTCTCTGTGCACATGCTTTATGTGCTGCTGGACCGGAAGGCTCGGAGGAAAGCTGGGTACACCCTGCACTATTTCATCAGGTGGTGCGAGGTGAAGACGGAGCAACTGTACATTCTTGTCTGGTTACTGCATCGAGGTTCCATACGGGAATACGCTAAAGCCATTCATTTTTAACGTGATTATTATCTCTTCTTCTCAATAGTACAAAGAACATGGGCTTTAAAAGCAGAATAGGATTTTGAAGGGGGGAAAATTCTTACAGTAATTGATGAGTGTGTTAAAAAAATGTAAATTTCATCACATTTAAAATTCCTTAAATTTCCACAATGTGATGCAGAGGACGGGGAATTTAAATCTGAAATTCTGAGCCTGAAATGCTCATAAAGCACACAAAACTAGGATGATCAGGTGTCCTAAAACTTTTGGACTTTGATTACAAATGCCAGGATTTATTACTTTTTACAAACTCAGCATTGGGATTTCTGTTCCCAGATTTTACAGTAAAAGGAAGCCAGTTCAGTTTTCGTGACAGGAGAAGTTCACTACAAATACAAAGTGACCAGATGCTACCAGAGTTTTCTCTAAAGAAATTGATCTGGCAGTCTACACCAACTTCATTAGGGTGGATATTTACCCAAAAGTGCTGAAAGCGGTGGCCAAACCCACAAACCCTTGAAAGGAATGGTTCTCTGATGCTACTGTACAAATTGAACTGGCTCTAGCTGGCACCACTCGCCATCCAACCAATATCACTGACTAGGAAAAAAATATGCAGCTCCTGGGGACAACATGGGGTGAAATATACGAGCAAAATGCCAAGTGGAGCCAAAAATAAATGCAGAGAGCAGCGATCTGCTACACAATGGCTATTTATTCTGCTAAACAATAGAAGAAATGAAAGCACTGGCATGATCAACAGCTCAACATAATTAAAATGCATTCGCTCGCGCACACACACACACACACACACACACACACACACACACACACACACACACACACACACACACACACAAGTTTTATGCATTTCAAAGCAGATTAGTTAAAACACTCACCTGGTTTACAGGTGCTACAGTCCCGTGCTTGATGCATGGGCGCACACACGCATTGCCCGCTGTCAGGATCGCACACCGTTCCAGCCAGGGTGCCAACAAGGTCGCAGTTGCACGGCAGGCATGCGTGCGTCTCATTAGCCGAGCTCAGATTATACATATGTGCAGAGCAGCGGTTACAACGAAGACCTTCTACACCGTTCTTGCACAGGCACTGCCCACTTTCCTCATCACACAAAGCCGAGCCTTGCACGATGCCCCAGGGGTCACAGTGACACGGCTGGCAGGAGAGTGAGTCACCAAGGCCCAGTTTGTACCAACCGTCACGGCAGGAGTCGCACCGACGGCCCTCCACGTGTGACCGGCACGCACACTGACCTGTCACAGGGTGACACACCGAGCCCGAGACGATGCCAGCAGCGCTGCAGTTACAGGACACACAGACTCCATCCATCCTCGGGCCATAGGTGCCGGGAGGGCAGGTGTCACAGAGGAGGCCCTGGATACCCTTCTTACATTCACACTGGCCAGAGAAAGGGTCACAGAACTGGTGGAGAGATCCGTCCGGATCGCAACCACACGGCTCACAGCCATCAGGATTGGTCCGGTTGAGAAACTTGAAGCCGTAGTTACAGCGGTCACAGGTGAGGCCTGCAAACTCAACAGGAGGAGGAATTTAGCAAATAGGGCTCAAGATTATTACTAAGATAACTCTTAGATTGAACTCTTAGATTGAAGTAACCTGCGGATGAGAACTGAAAAGCTTAAATTACTTAAAGTATTTGGTATAAAGATTTCATTACCAATATAAACTTGAATTTTTCCTGTTTTACAATTGTTTGTCGTTAAAACTGAAATATTTTGATACTGTCAATGTTATTAACCCAGGATATCATCATGAGCGTAGCACCTTAAGCTTCCACATAATGTGATTTCAGTTATTACTGTTACTTCCATTCACCCATCCAACCAGGAACCTCTGTAGTCCAACTAGGGGCCTCTGTAGTCCAACCAGGAACCTCTGTAGTCCAACTAGGGGCCTCTGTAGTCCAACTAGGAACCTCTGTAGTCCAACTAGGGACCTCTGTAGTCCAACTAGGGACCTCTGTAGTCCAACTAGGGGCCTCTGTAGTCCAACTAGGGGCCTCTGTAGTCCAACTAGGGGCCTCTGTAGTCCAACTAGGGGCCTCTGTAGTCCAACTAGGGGCCTCTGTAGTCCAACTAGGAACCTCTGTAGTCCAACTAGGGGCCTCTGTAGTCCAACTAGGGACCTCTGTAGTCCAACTAGGGACCTCTGTAGTCCAACTAGGGGCCTCTGTAGTCCAACTAGGAACCTCTGTAATCCAACTGGGGACCTCTGTAGTCCACCTGGGGACCGTGGAGTCCAACTAGGAACCTCTGTAGTCCAACTAGGAACCTCTGTAGTCCAACTAGGGACCTCTGTAGTCCAACTAGGAACCTCTGTAGTCCAACTAGGGACCTCTGTAGTCCAACTAGGAACCTCTGTAGTCCAACTAGGGACCTCTGTAGTCCAACTAGGAACCTCTGTAGTCCAACTAGGAACCTCTGTAGTCCAACTAGGGACCGTGGAGGCCAATGGTGACCATTTGTACGACTGTGGGAGGACCTCCGGTCAACATTCAGACACTGGAAACGCCAGTTTGCACGTTTTTGGACTGTGGGAGGAAACTGGAGAACCCAGAGGAAACCTACCAAGCACAGGGAGAACATGCAAACTTCATGCACACAGACCGACATTGGACCTGGAGGCGCAAGGCGACAGTGCTAAACTGACTCCAAAATTGATTTACTTAAATTATTTTGTCCTTTATACATGTTTGCTGTAAATGAGGTGGTAAAATGTTGCTCTTTCTTTATAATCCAGGAGGTGGCAGACTCAAAACCTTTTTTGGTAACAAAAAGGATCAGAATCGCCGCCCAGGTATCGTGATATCATCGTATTGGGTGATCCCTGGTGAGTCATATGTATATGACTTTTAATAAACCAGTTCAAGAACTAGTATGAATAAATGATCCACGCAACAGGACACAGAGTGTAAAATCACATGTAATGGTGGTGGGCTGGAGGTGAGCTGGCAGAGAAATGACATCATTAAGTGAGGCCCTTACCCAGTGATGAATGGCCCACCTCAGGCATAACACTTAATTTCACTAAGAGGAAAATAAATAAATTTTAAAAAGCCTAAGAAACGAATCAAGAATGAAAAAAAAAGAAAGGTAAAAAAGTAGTAGTGTCTGCAAAAGCACTACAGCTCGCACACGCAAAGAGGAAAAAGTACTACATGGATTCAAATTATATCAAGCTTTTTTTTTTATAAAGAATTATGCACGGCACATATTTGAATATGCCATACATATTCCTGACAGGTAATCTATTCCTAATGTTGCTGAGCAGAGCCTAAGGGGCACTCGGTATCGCCGCTATAAGTACCAGGGACTCCACACTCAGCAGCTGCTTTCCGTTTGTCCGCCAAGGCACACTTAATGACGCTAAATTAATTTCAATATTAATATATTGCTCCCTGCCTGGAGTTAAGCCTCGTTACGATGTTATGTTAAGTGTGTGTGAAGTGACACAGATGAATATTCCGATAACAACAAGGCTGAACAGCTTCAATTTGTTATTGCATTTGCTGGTATTCGTACTGTTTATTACAGAACTCGCCGTGGAGGTATAGAGTGCGTTTTTGTTTTACAAATAAATGAACGGAATTTAAAATTATTCGTAAATATAATGCTGGATTACAAACAGTACTTTCCATATTGTTTGTGAAAAACATAGAAACTGTAATCTAGGTCAACCACTGGTCTTTAAGTCATAAGTGTGTGTGTGTGTTTGTGTGTGTGTGTGTGTGTGTGTGTGTGTGTGTATTCATGATATGGGACATGTGGTTACACAGCCAGCCTCTGTGCACTCGATCAGTAATGCCCCTCTCCATAATATTCTCATGCATCAAAATTTCAAAGTGCATTGTGTACACAGAGTTCCTGGGCCACTTGATAAATTTTGCCCTCATGAAGCCGCTGGTGGCCGCGAAACGTGGCGAAGGTAATAAATTGCCATAATCAAACCTAATTTCTGAGAAATACCTGTGGGAGCGACAAACAAAGAGGCATGTCTTGTAAGCGGCATGAAAAATAGCACGGACAGCGAGGTTTATTATAATCAACTTGGCATTGAATTACAAAATTAAAATTAGGTGGCCCTTGATATTCTGGCTTAGCGGTCTTCTAAGTAACGTTCGTTTGCATTTCATAGGAAACGCATCAAAGGCACAGGATGAGGGAATGGAGGAGATTTATCACAAAGGACTGAGATGCTTGGAAAAAAAAATGATTAGGTTACAGCTTGGAGTAAACTTGTAGGGGGGTGGGGGGGGGGGTCTTGTAGGGGGGGGGGTTAGATTGACTGGCTTGGTGCATTCATTACACAAATTATTTATCTGCTTTACAAGGAGGAAATCCTGTCATTTACTTATTTTGTCCTTAATAAATAACACTACAGAAAATCTTGATCTTTAAAAAGATCAGGAGCAGGTCTACGGGACAAGTGGAGCACCAGAACCGGGGCGATACTGCGAATTAGGGATTTAAGGAAGTAGAAAGTGTGTGTGTGTGAGATTGAAAGGGCGTGGCGGTGTTACCCGATACCTACCGATTACGTTGGTCTTACACTGGCATTGCCCTGAGTCCTGGTGGCAGGTGATGTGAGGCCACAGGGTCCCAGCGGCGCTGCAGTTGCAGTCCAGGCAGCCGTGGGCCAGCGACGCCTGCAGCTTGTAGAAGCCTTGCTGGCACTGATTGCACTGGCGTCCAGACACGCGTCGCTTGCACTTACACTGGCCTCCCATCTGTAGAGGAGGGGTACAGCGCGTCAGTTAGGACGCTTCAGTGTGTGGGTGCGTGTGCGCATGTGTGT
This sequence comes from Clarias magur, assembly GCA_013621035.1. NCBI lineage: Eukaryota > Metazoa > Chordata > Actinopteri > Siluriformes > Clariidae > Clarias > Clarias magur. The sequence goes on along the minus strand of QNUK01000731.1, from coordinate 187,980 downwards.
GCATGTGTGTGCATGTCACGGACGGCTAACTCAACCCCCAAACCACCGTCCCGGTTCCGCTGGGGGAATTTCTTATCTCTTATTATTACTGGGATAAGAAAAGGGAGGGACGGGCTGGACAGACCTCTCGGAAACGGAGAGATTAAGAGGTTAAGAATGAATCAGGAGATGCAGCTTGGATCATGTCACCCAACACACATTCCCCTAATGATGCACACGACAGCACACGTCAGCTATGACCAAATTACACTCCGGTCCCTGCAACATGCTCGAGTCGTGCGTATATTTCAAAATCATTGCACAGGAAAAAACTGCTTTAAGAGAATCGTTCCTTGTAGCAGTGGTTTGTCCCCTACACACCTCGACGACAGGCCCGAAACCCTCCCGGCTCCTCACAGCAGTGGCACGGTCCAACAAATGAAGCCATCAAGAGAGTAAGGAAATAATCATTCCCAGAATTTAAATAAGGCAACAATTCCAACACGGGTCTGACCCATCTATTGATTTCAAATTTGTCATCCAGTATATCTATTGACACGGATCCTCCCTGGGCCAGCGAAAAAAGCCTTTCATGATGCTTGGGAAAGCAGGAGCAAAAGGAGGGATTCTCCAGAGAGAAGAGGCTCCTAATGACACTTTTACATACTCGCAGCAATCCCTTTCCGATCGCAACCATGATAAATGCTGCGCCGAATGTTAAAATCGTCAGCAAATATATCGACGCAAACATCTCCTGTGAGCAATGGGCCTGTAGCTTTATATCAATGTGTAATTTTGTAGTCTATCAACAAGCAGAGGATTAAAAGCCTCTTTATCCGAGATCTCGGGAGCTGCTCAAACTTTCTAATGTGTAACAACAACACCAGAGCAGGAAGAAAAAAAGCCAACCGTATACAGTATATAGATGTATTTAGCCAAATAAAAACAGGTGTTTGTGTGTTTTTAAAGCGTAGTGTACCTGATCACACTCCAGACTGCCATTGACCGTCCCGCCGTCATTGCACTCGCAGGGTTTACACGCGTCCTCGGCCCACAGCGATGCACCGACCTCTCTGTAGAACAACCTCCGGCACTGCTCACAGCTCCTGCCTTGTAATCGGACGAGTGTGTGTTAATGGGAAAGTCTGTGTCAATTTGTACAAGGCCAACATTCTTCCCTACAGAAATAAGCGGACTTAACACAGGAAGGGGGCGGCAGCATGACGCGTGTGGAGTTTGACTGATGTTGATTTGGAGGGGAGGGATGAGAGGTACTTAGTGCTCCTCCCACATTAATCACAACTCTACAGCCAATCAGGGGCGTCTGTGAGCTCACGCAGGCGGAAGGGGCGGATAGCGCTGTCCCCCGAGTGTGTGACTCCGCCCCCAACGGTGCGCGAGCGAGCGGTTCAAAAAGATGCGGTCGGCTGGCGTCACGTGGTTCGGAGGAAACCCGTGATACTCTTCGGCCCTCCCGACTGAGGGGTAGTAGAAGCCTTAATGTGGAGCCCCCTAGTGACGGGGAGGAATTGGACACGACTAAATTAGGGAGAAAATCTGGGAACAAGAACATAAGATGTCAGGGATTTTGACAACATGGTGTAAAAAAACAAAATCCAGCGTGGAGGTGCTTGTGTCTGGAAACAAAATTGGAAAAAGTAATTATGAATTATGAAAAATTAATTATGAACTTAACAGGAATCATCTGATGTCAACAGGAAATCTGAAAAATCAGAGGCACTGCATGGCAGTGGAACTTTGCATGTGACCTGGGCTGAGATTGGTATAGGGATGGCACTTTGCACAATGACTTACGTGCCAGGTTTGAGTCTTGGAGTGGGCCTTTGTCCAGAACCTGGCTAAGACTTGATTTGGGCCCTGAGAGGCTGCTTCATGGGCTTTCAGCACAAACTTTGTGGAGCTGGAGTTAGAGCTTGGGCTGTTTTGTGCGTCTTCAGGGAATGAACGACAGGCACATAAATTCCTCAAACCTGGGTGGCGGCGGCAGGACAGCATCCCAAAAACTGGCAGGTGATAGCACAAACCTTTCAAAACCAAGCAATGGTGGCATCTTCAAAGCCAGAGTGTGGAGCATACAGTACATGAGGCCCGGCTGGGTCAGGACAGAGCTTGGATTAGGGTGAGACCCAGCATACAGTATGGGGCAATCTTGTGGAGCAGGCTGAGCTCCACAGTGTCCTGCCATGGTCCACCTCACCCTGGACACCCTTCATCTCACAGCACAGTGTGAGGAGCCGAATATGGACACAGGCGCTCTGTGATGTTGGCCTTTCTTCAGTTGTGAGTCAGTCTTTCGACCTCAGCCTGGACACTGCTCTGACTCCCTGATTATCTGCCCTCAAAAATGACTTGCGGAGGATCAAACGCTTGAACGTAGAACACTATTAAAGAGGTACATGTGTATAGCATGTATGATATGAGTATAAATGAGAAGGGGTACAAGTGTCGTACTGTTAAAGTGGCCAGTTTGAGTGCATCATTATTTTCTTACCTGTGGTGTTATGAGTGCAGTTATCACACACTCCTCCTCCACCGCGGAAGTGCTCCTGAGGGTGAGGGTCCACACTGGCATCGTAGTGGCAGGAAGCTGCATGTCCGTGGCACTGGCAGGGTCGGCAGCTGTAGGCCTCGACCTGATTTCCTGCCCGGAACGGCTTGTCATTGAAGAGTGGTGTGCAGCGCTCACACTGTCCAGAGGAAGAAATCAAATCAGCCGAACAAATCAAAAATTTAAAAGACAATTCTTTTTTTCTCACAGGAAAACAACCTGGCCATGTATGGAGATGACTTTCAGTAGCATGTTTAACTACAGATAAAAGCAGGTTTACAGAGGCGCGGTTTACTGATGATGGCTCAGGTAGTGGTGAATCTTCTTAACGTCAGGATGTTGTTAGAACACCCAGGAAACCCAGGAGGATTGCTCAATTTACACACACCGTGAACCTGACACCGGGCTCGTACCTCTGGGATTTAGGTATTTATACCACACATAGTGTTCAAGAAGCTTAAAAATAGCAATGCTGTAATGTAGACCGTGTTTTTATTTATTATATTATTATTAGTAGTAGTAGTAGTAGTATGTTCTGCTTATGAATAATATGTGTGTACCAACTAAGAGCTAAGAGCACGGCGAGTATGGTTAATGTGTTCTTCTGTTTCAGAGTGAGATACTAAACGTCCGTTACTGCAGAGAGAGAACATGTGGAACCATAAGAGCTGTAACAGGCAGACAATAATGCAATGCGTTCAAGTCAAATAAAATAGATCCTTCAAAACTGACAGATTTAATTTTTTGCCAAGAAGAGACACATCTGTGTGTGTGTGTGTGTGAACTGTTCACACACTCATTCACCAACACCACACACACACACTGCAGGAACTCGGCTGGGAGCTATGGCCACGCCCCCGTACGCTCCTGACCTTCATTGCCACATGTTTGGGCCATTAAAGGAGTTCCTGGGAGGCCGGCGGATCAGACGTGAACCAGACAGACAGTCCGGTCGTGTCTCCGGCGCACTGAGGGAACGTTCTCCCCTGATGGTGTCCAGGCTCTAGTGAGACACGGGGAGAAGTGCATCAGTGTATCAGGGGTTTATATAGAGACGTAAAGGGAGTGTTTACTCTCAGCACTGTGTTCTGTACTGTTATCGAAAGTCCCGCTTTGACTTGAACACCTCTTGTACTTTCTATGACATCAGAATTGATTGTAACTTTGTTTCTTGGCAAGATGAATAACCAGAAAGATGTTGTTTCAGGTAACGGTGTTTGCGTTCATTCAGTAAATAAATAAGCTGATTTACTTTGCTTTGTTTAGCTGGTAAAAATAAATAAATAAATAAATGAATAAATAAATAAATAAAACTGGGATAAATACACATATAAATCTATAAATATCTGTAAATGGGAACACTGTACCAGAGGGAAACCTTTTTGTTTATTACAGTCCAAGTGAAGTATAAATGAAATGATCACAAAGGCTGGATAATAAATATAATTCACGAGGAATTCGTCTCTAAAGCTTTATGGGTCCGTCTTGGGATCTTACCTGAATTCTTCCCGCAGTGCCGACTGTAACTGTGAGCAGCAGATGAAGAGGCCGTGATCATGTCAGTATTATTCTCAGTCTCACTATGGGTTCTGTAAAGAAAAATGATCACCTACGGAGTGATTCTGCGCAACTGAATGAAGCGGTGTTTTCCATTAGTTACGACCGGCGTGCGAGTGAGAATGCTGGGACTGAAACTGGAGTGTGTTCGCATTCTGTGTGGAAAAACCCTGCACGAATACCACGGCTAATTTCACGCTCCTTCGCTCAACCTTTAGCCCGACTCCAGACGCTCTGCTCGAGCGTGCCCCGCCAGCCGCGCGCCATCGCCGGCACCGTTTTTTGGATAAGGGCGACGTTGTGTGTAGAGCAACGCCGGTGTCTGCATACCAACACTCTGACATTTTATACTTCTTTACGTTCCTATTCTTACATTTATCTAAAGTTCAGAAGGATGAATCGAATCGGAGCCGAGATCTGTGTGTGTGTGTGTGAGTGTGTGTGTTTTTTTCCTCGCAGGCCGAAACCGTACACAGTTGGGCGTGCGGGACTCTGGATAAGTTCTGCCATTACCAGAGATCGCTGATTGTTCTGGCATGTGTCAGGTGACCCCGGCTGCTTTAACGTCACCGGGGAAATTGTGAGGATTGGATCGGAATTCATTACTTCTACTACGGCATTCATCTGTATAGAGGAATTAAATATTCATCATCTGCGTGCGCTTGATCTAGAGCTGAATATCATATAGACAGACAGGCGTTCCGGTTTACAACATTCGCTCGCTGGTCTACAGTATAAGTCTGTGTAGGAACATCGTGTTGGTGCACCAGGCTTCAGTATCGCAGTACAGTATACACAGTAGTGCAACATCTCACAGGACACACTGTAACCCCCCCCCCCTCCCCCCCTCTCTGCCCGCTCAGAGAAAGCAAGAATACAACATGAGCAAAAGTATGTGGACGCCTCAACATGATTCTCATGCGTGGGCCTTTCTTTTTTTTTTTTTTTCCCCACCTTAATCTCACTGAAGACTTTAAAGATGATGATATTATTATTAATGCTCATCTGGGTGAACGTGCATGAAATCTTTCCCAGAAGAGCGGAGGGAGCTCCTGCAGCAAAACGTGTCAGACTCAATATGATCACAAAACATGTTTGTATTTTATGTTCTTATTTAAACCTCGAGACCTATTTACGCTCTAATGAGACGTGATGTAACTTCACATGATTACAAAATAACTTCTTAACCTTGACTTGCTGTTAAATCAACAAAAAATATCTTGTAACTGAAACAATGCTACCAAAGTTCTTAATTCCTGGAAGACACGCTGGCCTCGGCCAATCAGCAGCACAAAGGAACAAGACACCACCGACACCACTGTCACTCTCACTGCGGCTCTGCAACGTGGCCTGTTGAAATGTCGTGTGTTTGAACTCACACACACACTCACACACACACACACACACACACACACACACACACACACACACACACACACACACACACACACACACACACACACACACACACACACACACACACACACACACACACACACACACACACACACACACACACACACACACACACACACACTTTCCAGTGGTGGTGATACACCCGTCCCCAGGTTTGTTCCTGTAAACGCAACAACGGCGTGGAGAGAAAGCAGCGGCCTGCTGTGAATTATGCATGGGCGCTCCTGAATAATTCAAATCACCAAACATCAGGTTTAAAAGTTTAATACAGGACTCACTGCCTCTGTGTGTGTGTGTGTGTGTGTGTGTGTGTGTGTGTGTGTGTGTGTGTGTGTGTGTGTGCAGCGTGTTCGGTGTGTCTCTCAACAGCGGTGTATTCAAATAGTCGAAAATTAAGCTGAATATTAATATTGTTTAAAAAAAAAAAAAAAAACCTCTGAGATGTTGAATTTACGGGAAGATAAACGCTGACTCTCAGGCGAGGCTTCTTCTCACAGCAGGTCAGTCTCTCAATCGCATGAGATTTTTTTAGATTGGCAAATCAGAATATCACTCACAGAAGGTCTGATTTGTTTCCTTTGAGACTGCAATAAAATTTACAACATTAAAACAGGCAGTCGAACAGGAAGTCCTACTGATGCAGAAGAACAATAAGCTACAGTACGTCATACCATAACATATCTTTTACACATACACAGTACAGAGCAAAAGTTTGGACACCCCTTCTCATTCAAAGAGGTTGAATTTGTATTATGGCAAGAAAAAAGCAGCCAAGTGAAGAAAAAAACGAGGGCCGTCATTACTTTAAGAAATGAAGGTCAGTCAGTTGGAAAAATTGGGAAAAAAATTGAAAGTGTCCCCAAGTGCAGTCACAAAAACCATCAGGCGCTACAAAGAAACCGGCTGACATGCGGACCGTCCCAGGAAAGGAAGACCGAGAGTCGCCTCTGCTGCGGAGGAGAAGTTCATCCGAGTCACCAGCCTCAGAAATCGGCGGTTAACAGCAGCTCAGATCAGAGAGCAGGTCAATGCCACACAGAGTTCTAGCAGCAGACACGTCTCTAGAACAACTGTTAAGAGGAGACTGTGTGAATCAGGCCTTCATGCTAGAAGATCTGCTAGGAAACCACTGCTAAGGACAGGCAACAAGCAGAAGAGACGCGTTTGGGCTGAAGAACACAAGAAAGAACACAAGAAAGAAAACTCGCTGAATGAGAAGGGGTGTCCAAACTTTTGCTCTGTACTGTACATACATCAACCATAGTGGTCCCAGGTTAATGTTAGTCGTAAAGTTAGTCGTTTTAGTTTAATCTGACCACATCTGATACTGTAATTGAGTATCATTTTTGCTGTATACGTGCGTTCAAGTCAAACTGGGACTTGTGATTGTACAGAATAACAGAACACAGTGCTGAGAGTAAACACTCCCTTTATGTCTCTCTATAATCCCCTGATGCACTTATCCCAGTGTCTCACTAGAGCCTGGACACCATGAAGGGAGAAAGTTCTCTCAGTACACCGGAGTCGTGATCGGACTCTCTGTCTGATGCAGGTCTGGAACGCCGGCCTCCCAGGAACTCCTTTAATGTCTGCTAATGACTCGCACCTAAAACACATTTCACTGTCTTGGAGCGAGGTCAGCAGGACTGTACGGGGGCCATTGTAGGACAAAAAACAAACAAAAAAAGATGAAGAAACTTTCTATAAACCTCGCAGCAGGAACATTGTGGTTATCAGAACGTTGTGACTCCTTCATTCTGCAACGTTATAGCTGCTGGACGCCGACACTTTTAGGTTGAAAGTAAGAATTACAGATGAAACGATGTTTGAGCAACGCTGACCTCATGCTGATGTGGCATCAAGTGAATATTTATTTAGACCTCGTTCACACCCAGAGAAATGAGGCTGTATGTAGTAAAAGCCGCTCCAATGTTGAGAAATGCCACACAGTATGTGTACCCGGTCGGACCTGTACTGTAAATGTGGTCGCAGTCGCATCTTAAAATGTGGTATAAACGTGGCGGGGGAAAGTCAAATTTGGACCTGTTCAGTTTGAATCCTATGAATCAGAATCACAATTTCAGAAAAAAAGAACAATTTTAATATTTGACCAATCACCAAACTAAAGCCTGTAATTATTAAACCTCTATAACCTGGACTCTGTGTGTGTGTGTGTGTGTGTATAAAATGTCGCTGTGCTAAAAGTGAGAGCACTGGCAACGTGTGTCATCAGAGCCTTCCTAGAGATATAATTACCTCTGCTGGACTCATCAGTAAGACACCCGGGGGCTGATGGGACACCGCGATTAGAGCTCTGCTGCCCACAAAACCACTTCCTCCTCTCCTTCCATCCTCTCCTACCTCTCTAATTCTCCACAGTCTCCCTCATTCACTCTCTCAGGAAACGGGATACTGTACGATTGTGGCTCTCTCTCTCTCCCTCCCTCTCCCTCTGTCTCTCTCTCCCTCTCTTTCTCTCTCTCTCTCTCTACCCCTCCTTCCCCCGGCCAATCCATTAAGGCCCGTTTTTGAGGGTGCTGTTCATTACAGGGAACTCTTGCATGTTATTAGGGGGATGTGGTTAATTAAAAAAAAAAAAGAAGAAGAAAAAACAGGAAGAAGGAAAAGGACTCACGTTAGCTCCACGTGTGTGACTCTCAGGTAGGCAGGCGCAGCGGTACGGCTTGATGCCCGTGTCACAGCTGGCAGCGTGGCCATGGCACTCGCACCTACGGGGGGTTGAGAAAAAGCAGGCCGGTAAGAACTGCAAACTCGAACCTCATCGATGCCATTGTTTTCAGGCAACAGCACACATCGAGTGGAATCAGTCTCGAATTCAGTCACTTATGATGATGTAAGAGCCGACAGTGAGCAAATAGAAGCTCAGGAAATCTCTACTTCTACTCAGCTACAGGACTCGTGTACTTCACCCACCACTGATCACGTGACGGTTAAACCATCAATAACACAACTCACAGAGCACTCGGTGTTCATTAAATAATTTGAGTATTTTACTTTTACTCATTTAAAACATGTAATGACTCTCGGTGCCTGGAACAAATCCGACAATAAATCAATAAATTAGTGCCACTCAATCGAATCAAATCATATCGAATCTTTAGTCCACCTACAGTATGATGTCTAACGCAGCGAAATTCATCTATTTCTTGAGGAATGTGTTGTCAGTATCGAGGCCCAGTAATTGAGCCCAGTATTAGAGAGACTGGATCCCGGCGCCGGTCAGCGTCAGCGTCTGCTTCAGTGCATCAGGTGTTCAGACTTTACAGACACTCTGTGTTCAGGATTTTGGTATAATTTTCTAGATATTAATCTACATCCTGATTTTTTTTTTATTACTACCATACTTATAATATGGATTTGTCAGCACAATAAACATTAAAAAACGTCCATGTTGACAGAATAACGTTTTTAAAGTCTCAACCAACATCCACTCTACAGTGTGAAGTCACTCACCAATATCGTCACGTTTAAGTCCGTCTCATCGTTTCCACGACTTCTCTTCACTCACACAGACCGCTCACGTCTCTCTGTCTCTCACACACACACACACACACACACACACACACACACACACACACACACACACACACACACACACACACACACACACACACCTGCACCTCTCAACATTTTTACATCTCCAGCATCATTCCCTTTTCTTCCTTCTCCATTATATCCCTACGTGCATGAGTAATAGGACGTCCCATTCAACATTTATAAATGCCAGTGGAAATACCATTGAGGTGCTGTAATGTTCGACACAGAAGCTGACAGGTCTCCATCAGAGCGCGCGGGCACCTGCAGGTCAACGCTTTAATTATTCATCCTCAAAGGACTGTTATTCACGGTGTCACCCGGGACGCCGTTAAAAGGAGAACCGACCACGGTGTCCACCTCCGCCGGGCCGGTACACACAACCGACAAACAAACACCGAGAGCGTGGAGAGAGAGAGAGAGAGAGATGGAGAGAGAGAGAGAGAGAGAGAGAGATAGAGATGGAGAGAGAGATGGAGAGAGAGAGAGAGAGAGAGAGAGATAGAGAGATGGAGAGAGAGATGGAGAGAGAAATGGAGAGAGAGAGAGAGAGAGATGGAGAGAAAGAGAGAGATGGAGAGAGAAATGGAGAGAGAGAGAGAGAGAGAGAGAGAGAGAGAGAGAGAGATGGAGAGAGAGATGGAGAGAGAGAGAGAGAGAGAGAGATAGAGAGATGGAGAGAGAGATGGAGAGAGAAATGGAGAGAGAGAGAGAGAGAGAGATGGAGAGAAAGAGAGAGATGGAGAGAGAGAGAGAGAGAGAGAGAGAGAGAGATGGAGAGAGAGAGAGGTTTTTAAACTCACTTTATTATAACAAAATTAAATAAGGGACTATTTTACAATTTATGTACAGTTATATGCATTGCGTGTGTACATATATACATATATACACATAGAGAGGGAGGGGGGAAGAGAAAGAGAGGAGGAGAGACAGAGAGAGGGAGAGACAGAGGGGGGGAGAGAGAGAGAGAGGGAGGGAGACAGAGAGAGAGAGAGAGGGAGGAAAGAGTTTTTTTTTTTTTTTTAACTCACTACATGCACACACACACTCTACATATACACACTAGCACATACATACATATGCACACACAGACACTCATACACACACAGACACACTCATACACAATATACATATATATATACATATCCATATCTATACATATATATCTCTATATATATATATATTTATATATATATATATATTAATATCTATATATATATATATATATATATATATATATATATCCACATATACATACATATATATATACATACACTTTTTTTTTTTTTGCAGTCATTCATTCTTCTTTATAGTTTTTGGTTTGTTCAGCTTCTGTCCATTTTCTCTTCTTCTTGAGTGTCTGTGGGTTTTTGAGCTTTTTTTCTGTTAATTTTGCCTTTTTTAGTAGCGTTTTTACTAAGTGTTTCTTTTTTATGTCAGATATCTGTAATTGGTCTAGTTCTTGTAGGTATTTGTTTGCTTGTTCCTGGATGTCCTCTATGTCTTTTTTCGGTTCCCCCTGTGTGTGTGCGGTGCTGCATCCGGCTTCTTCTGTGTCCAGTGTTGTTGTGTTCAGTGTTTGGCTGCGGGTTTTCCGCTTGTTGATTTGTTCTGTAATGTGCGTCTCTTCTCTTTTCCTCCTGGGTTTTACTGTGGTTTTCTCTTTGGGTGTCGGTGCTGGTGTGCAGGTCTGAGGTTCCTGTGCCTCTCCGCTGCTGGGGGCGGGGTCAGCGTTGGGGGCGGGGTCAGCGCTGACTACTGTACACGCGCCGGGATGTTTACTCGCGCTGTGTACAGTAGTGGCGGTGCTGGAGTCAGCGCCGGGTGCGGTGTGTGTCTCTGCGGTGGCGGTGTGTGTGAGACTGACCTTCGTGAGTGCTGACTCGGGCGTGTCGCTGAGGCCCGCGGCGGACTCGGACTCCTCGGTGTTCTCAGGCTGACTGTCCCCGCGTTGCCACTGCTGCTGTTTCCCGGCCGCGTCGCTCCTCGAGCTCCCCGGCTGCGCGGCTCCGTGTGGACAGCTCAGCCTTTTGTGTCCGACGTCCCCGCACTCGAAACACCTCAGCGGCTCCGTGGTGGCGAACACGGTGTAGCTGCCGTCCCCCACTTTGCACTTAAAGTTCACGTTCAGTGTCCCTTCCTGGTTAGTTAGCACCATTAGTATCTGCCTCCGGAAGGACAGGACGCGCTTCACGCTGGAGCTCTTACACCCGAGCGGGATGGCCCTCATGGGGCTGACGAGCCTCCCGAATCGGGCCAGCTCCCTCATGATCGCCTCGTCCTGTACAAACGGAGGCACGTTGGAGATCATGACTCTCGTGGCGGGGGCAGACAGAGGGGAGACCGGCACCGCTGATCCTCTCACGGTTATTCCGCTCTTCACGAGCGCGCTCACGAGGTCGGTTTTTTTTAGAAACACCACCACCGCTTTGTTCATCCGGGAGGCTGAGTAGATGTTCTCACACCCGACCTCCTCTCCCACCGCTAGCAGCACTTCCGCTAGCAGCACTTCTTCAACGAAGACCCCAGTGTCCACGACACACCTCACGCCATTCCGGAGAGACAAAGTCTCCACACCGGCCTCGGAGGCCATGGTGCCCCGCTCGCTCTCTCTCACGAAAATAAATTTCAAATCATATGTATTTTAACTAACATTCACTAAAAGTAATTAATGGAAATGAAAAAGGGGAATAAATAAAGAAAAATAAATAAATGAATAAAGAAGTGGGGGGGAAAAAACGGGAAGTTTTTTCGGAAAAACTTGGCAGGACGCCAAACAGTCTTTCACGCGCTCCCTCACACCCAGCGCATGCGCAGAGAGAGAGAGAGATGGAGAGAGATGGAGAGAGAGATGGAGATGGAGAGAGAGAGAGAGAGAGAGATGGAGAGAGAGATGGAGAGAGAGATGGAGATGGAGAGAGAGAGATGGAGAGAGAGCTGGAGAGAGAGAGAGAGAGAGATGGAGAGAGAGAGAGAGAGATGGAGAGAGAGATGGAGAGAGAGAGAGAGAGAGAGAGAGAGAGAGATGGAGAGAGATGCCATTATGACTGGAGGTCAGTGTATTACTGTGTGGTTATAAAGCAGACAGTAATGTTCACAGATGCAGCCTGACACTCTGTCACAACGCCACAAAGGAGGAATTTTCACACATTTTAGCCCCGACTACAAACCCCTCAAAGGGGAACCCACCACTGTTTACTCTCTCTCTCTCTCTGCATTTCTCCTGTGTGAGCTATCGTGACACCTCAGACAAGACAGAGAGCAAAGCAAAAAGGAGAGAGAGTATAAAGCAGTATAAAAAAGGAAAAGAGAGATGTACGTCTGAATGTCAAAGGACTATGAGATTTGACCGTCTCTAAATCTCAATTTCTTCAGTGCCGATTTAACTAGCTCTTAATTAAAGCTGCCTCGACACTCACACTCGCTCTCTCTCTCTCTCTCTCACACACACACACACACACACACACACACGCGCGCACACACACACGCGCTGCCTGCATAATGACATAATTACCATAGGCAGTGCTGAAATACCATGCTCCTGACAAAAAGGAGTGAAAAAATCCCACAACAGGCCGATCTCTTTTCTGAAGCTAAAGAAAGAGTGAAAACACTTCAAACGATTTAACTCGAGTACACATTTTAAACGTGACAATGACACGTGGAGGCTGTGTAAAACGTACTCGAAGCATGCTGTTCAATCTGCACGTTTTCAAAAATGCAAAAAAAAGAAGAAGGAGACACCGCCGGAGACATGTCCGCCTCTCACTGATATCTGTGGCTGATTGTGTGTGTGTGTGTGTGTGTGTGTGTGTGTGTGTGTGTGTGTGTGTGTGTTTGGAAGTGCGTGTTGCTCACACTTCTGTCTTCTGTCCATACTCTCACACTCGCCTGCTGCACGTCACACACGTAACCATCTCTAATTAATGCATTTTCTCCAGAACTGTGTCGAATACAAGGAGCAAATCAGTAATAATGTGTTGAAGGGGGTGAAATTAGGATGGGCTGGTGGTGTAACTGAATGACCGCTACGAGGTGGAGAAGACTCTGACCTGCCGCTGATGGTGATCTCGTCCACGGCGTAGTAGCGATGACGAAAGTGCACGTGAGGGGCGCGGGTGTGGTACTGACCCTGCAGGTGGATGCGCACCTGGGTGGCTCTGACAAACTCCTGCAAGATGGCGCTGTTGTAGAAGTTGTTGTAGCCTGGTCTCAGGTTCGGCTCTGGGGTTAGCATGCTGAACGTGATGTTGCCGTTAGTGGATGTGATATCGCTGTTGGAGAAGAGAAATCACACAGACTTACATACACTTACGCATCCAGATAACTTTAATTCTATCGGTGAAGTCGGCCCTGATCCAGCAGGTTTGTACCTGAACATGATTTATACCACGCACAGGAACGGTTGCTCTCCCATCCCCCCCCTTCCAAAACTGCACATTGTTTCTCTTCTCACATGAGTTCACGTTGTTTTTGTTCCCTTTCAAAAGCTACACTCGATACTGCGTGAGAACACTATTGAGAACATCTCTTGTGCTACCGGTTGTGAAGCACGTGTGTATCAAACACGCCAAACCTTTGGCTTATATAACCTCGGTCAGGTGACGTCATCTGATGTTCACCTGAAGGTTATAAATAGGTCTAAACTGGAAACATCCTAAGGTCATTTTGTCTTCAAGGACCGCATTGTTTGTGCGAACAGCTTTTTTCAATACTGTGGCGGCAGTTTATTTAAAAAAAAAAAAAATCGCGAGCAGAAAGTGTTCACTTTACTCACCGGTTATGGCAGAGTTTGAGAGATGTGTGCCTCCATGTGAGAGACTTCTCTCGGACACACTTCCTGTTTCGAGTGTTTGGGGGAAGAGCACGCTATCCTCTGGCTCAAGGGAGACTGTGGGTACTGCAATCTCTCTCCAATCAAGGTGCTCCACGCTCGGCTCGATATGATGAAGATTGAAGAGATGCTTGCAGGCTATCTCTCTGCTGGGAGCTCATACTCACTGAAAAAGCCCACACTCCCCACCAAGCCGTGCAGAGTAACATCTTCGTTGGTGGGGAAAGCCTTTCAGGCAGCGGGTCAGGCCGGTGCTGCCCTGCACAGCATACCAGGCTGACCTGGTGAGAGATCTGAGCACCGGCGGGTCCATCGAGGTTGCGGCGTTTGCGGAGCTATGCCGAGCCACAATTTATCTTTCTGTGCCACCAAGCAGACGGCCCATGCTATCGGCCGTTCTATGGCTGCCATGGTCGTCACAGAGAGACATCTCTGGCTTAACCTTACAGGCATTAAGGACAAGGATCACGCTTTCCTCCTTGATGCCCCCATCTTGCCTTCCGGCCTCTTTGGTGATGCCATAAACATCATCGCCACTAGGTTTCGGGAGGCAAAGCTCTACAAGCAGGCCTTTGTCAGGTTTCTCCCCCGCCGTGCTCAGGAGTCGGGACGGTCAGTCACCCAGTCCCGACCAGGTCCGGTGCTCTCCAGGCGTGAAGAGCAAAAGGAGAGTGTGGCAAGCCGAGCACCCCCTTCAGAGAGATTGGGGCAGGACTCGCTGCGCTTCGCAGTCTGCCTCAAAGAGGCCAGACCTGAGGAGAATCATCTCCTCTAAAAAGAAGTCCTGAGGCTTATGTGCCCAGGACTGTGGGGGTGTCTCCCCCCTTTATTCCTTACAATAAGGAATAAAGACTTCTTCCTGGCACCCTCAGGACTGTTCAATCTCCGCCACCACTGGTGTTTCAGGGAGCAGTGGTCTCCAGTGAAATGTTAGGTGTTCAGTTCCCTCCTGCCACGTTTCAGGATGCCAAACATCTAACACCCCTAACACCCCCCCCCCCCATCTAGCCGAAGTGTCAGAATTTGTGCCCCTTTCAGAGAAGCTGGCAGCGGGGAACGTACTGCCAGGGATGTCTCTTCAGGTACAAAGCACTGCAGAGAGAGCCTACAGGATTCATTTTGCACATCGTCCTCCGCGTTTCAATGGCGTGGTCTCCTCTTCCATGAAACCGGAACGAGCGCATTTGTTGACTCAGCAATTACAGACTTTGCTGGAAATTCTCCATTCTCAATACCGTAAAGGAAATCAAGCTAGACCAGAAAGTGATTGTTCTTTACTTTCAGAGATAATTTTAGGTATCATGGGAACTGCATCCACGGTGACACCCTTGGACCTTCTGCACATGAGATCGTTTCAGTTGTGGCTAAGCGCCAGGGGATTTCATCCAAGGGCCAATCCCCAGAGGCGAATAACGGTTGCGCACCAGGGGCTTCGTACCCTTTCTAGGTGGTTCAGACCCCGGTTTTGGACTCTGGGTCCCACTCTAGGTCTGAATCTGATCATCTGAACGAGATGCTGCGCTCCAATGCCGCACCATAGGCGTGACTGGGCGTCCTTTCAGACAAAAATTGACCTGAGGATGTTTCCGGTTTAGACCTATTCATAACCTTCAGGTGCACTTCACCTCAGACGACGTCACCTGACCGAGGTTATACAAGCCAAAAGTTTGGCGTGTTTGATACACGCAACCGGTCGAACAAGAGACGTTCTCGATAGCGCTTTCACGCAGCATCTCGTTCCCGCTTTTCAGGGAACAGGGTTACAGAAAGTAACCCGAGATGTTCTCTGTACTCGGGTAAACTTGCATATTTAGACTCTCCAACACAGCAGGTGATACTGTGCCTGAGAACACATCTTCAAGTGGACTTCAAAATGATCCAGGGTTTGGGGTCGAGTGTTCTCGGAAATGATCCTGGGGCTCTAATGTGAAAACACCCTAAATGTCTTTCAGGCTAGATTTGTGTGTTAAGAGTGTTTTATACACTGTTTTGTGGGTTATGATTAGGGATTAGGCTTATAAAATCAGATCAGCTCCACTTCCAGGACTTTTAATTCTTTAAAACTAAGGACTGTCTTGAGTCATCAGACTCGTCCACCAGGCAGGACATGTCTCCCCACCTGCATTATTCAGCATTACTCCTAACACAACTGCCCCCTCTGCTTTCTGACTCCTAATGCTTATAGACTTAACCAGGACATGAACGGACCGGCTCTCCTAGCTCCATCTCTCTCTCTCTCTCTTTCTGTGTGCTTTTCTCATTCTTATCCTCTCTTCTCTTCAATTACACTTTCCTTTTTTGTTCCACTGCCAAATTTAACACTATACACTATTTAGAGCATATTAAATTCCTTTATTGACCAATTCTTCTTTGACAATGTTGCCAAAAACATTTTGTATTTCCCTTTCCTTAGACCTTGGGGGTGTTGGTTGGGCACCGTCTGTCACCACTCTTCTGGGATGGCTCGTAAATAGATTTTGGACAGAGCATTAGTGAGATCAGACAGTGGTTTTGGGTGAGGAGACCTTGGTGCACAATCGGCAAGGAACATACATAGTTCTTTCACTTCACCTTCAGAAAACTAGGGTTAACGGGGAATTGCAAAGACATTCTAGACAAGCGTGTTTCTCCTCCTTTGTGTTAACAGTGTAAAGAGCACAGCACATAGTGTATGGGTATGACTGATGGGCATGTCCACATGGAGTACTGACACGTGCAGTGGATTGAGCTTCTGGACATGCTGCGAGTACTGTAGTACCTGGGGAACTGAATGCAGTTGACAGAGTCCGGGCTCACCAAAGGCCCGTTATCCTCCATCCCAAACCAACTGCAGTTCTTGGCTAGGTACTGCCAGTCTGTCCATGCAGAGGTGCTGCTGGTCTTCCTCTGAATACGCACAGCTTCAGGCTGCAGACACCGGAACTGAAGAATCACATAGAAAACCTGCAGGAAGCAAGGGATAGAGAGAGAGAGAGAGAGCGAGAGAGAGAGAGGGTGGGAGGGAGAGAGGGAGAGCGTGCTAAATTCCAAGACAAGGAGGAATATGCATGAAATACTAAACAGCAATGGATTATCTATTATCAGCACCAGCACAGTCCGCGCTCGGCCGACTTCACGAGCGCCGCAAAGAACAGCTTGAAGCCGATCGGCGCCGGCTTTGACACCCGCCCCTCACCCCCTTTCTTTCCATCGCCCTTGCGTCCTTCTCCCTGTCTCATTCTCTCTATATAGCTTTTTTTTTTCTCAGAGTCTTTTCTTGCGGAAGAACTGGTGCCAGCTTTGACTAAGTGGACACTTCAAAAAGCTGTGCCGGTGTGTTTTATCTGCTGTTCAGAGGCTCTGCCATAGAGCTACTCTAAAATCCACTAGTGCTTTTCTCCTGGACCTCGCTCTTTTTTCACGGCTTAGCGGCGTGGATGACTTGGGAACTCAGACAAACACACACACACACTTAAAGAACTTAGAGCATCTGGTTGTTTGTTTGAACAGCCGAAAGGGTCCCAAGCCTTCGGATTTGCAAAGTAAAAACCGTTCAGGGAGCCGAGACATTCGCACAAGCCTTGAAGTCTCCAGCTATAAGATTTGAGCAACTCTTCTAGGAGTGCTGCGCTCAGCTAGAGAAGGATGGGGTTTAGGAGAAAGTGTCCACCAAAAACTAACTAAACATTTGTACTTCTCTGCAAGACCCATGTTTCAATAAGATACATTAGCAATAATCACGATAAATAATTAGTTCTTCTACGAAAGCAGCGTCAGAGCGCAGGCTCAGTCGATTGAGGCTTCAGGGATAAGAGCTGGGCTTCCTAATGCAGGCTGGCACTTCGGGGAGTTGAGCTTGCGACTTTCTCGTAATTATCACAGAGAAATAAAAAAAATATCTGAGTTAGGACTGCACAAATGGTACTGTTAGTCTTAAAACCTCAGTCTTTTATGTAAGCGAGCAGTGCAGTGCCGATTTCTGTAGTTTCCCCCAAACTTATTTAAATGATTTCATTCAAGTTCCAAATATAACATCATTAATACTTAAGTGTAACAACAGCAATTACAATTTCCACATAGTTTCCAGAACTACAAAAAGGGATCAGCAAGGACAAGGGGCAAAATAAACAAGACGATAGTAAAAGACTAAAGTATAAAATCACACGGTTTTCTAGCCTTGTCCCGGAAAAAGGCCTTTTTTTTTTTCTAAGCCGAACTTTTCTCACAATTTAATCATAACATTGGAGAGCTGCATGCCAGAGCGAAAGTCTAGAGCTGGGAATCGTGGGTAGACTGCTGATTCACTCGATTTGTATTATTAGTATTAAAGATCAAATAATAAACATTAAACAGCTGTGTAAATTGTGTTGTTGATTGTTTAAATGTCACGTCTCGTACGTTTTCCTGCCAATTTTCTGCTACACACTCCAGTCAAGTAGGTGGCAGTATTGGGCCAACTGCACACAAACACAAAATGAGAAGCGATATCATCACAAAATGTTAGTGTTTGGAAGAGAAAATCATTTTGAATTGTAAAATGCAAATGTAATTATTATTTTTTTTGTTAACTACTTTAAAAAGTGTGAATAAATTCTGGATCAATTAATTGAATCGGCCAGCAAAAGATCAATTAAACACACAGCTCTCTGGCATAGGGGGATTTGGCCGGTGTGATTTGGCAACACCAGTGAGCAGAATGTGAGCATGTGAGAGAAACTACCACGAATACGTTTTTCCATGGGGAATGGGCCCAAATATATCACAACTTCGCCCGTTGTTGCCTGCGTATTTCTGATTGTGGGAGACGCAAAAGGGAAGCGCATTTCCGTAAAGTGAAACCTATAAAGCTATAAAAAAAAAAATAAAAACTATATATAAACTGTAAAAGGTTTTATTGACCGCGTGAAGGCTCTCTTTGAAGCGTCTCACATCAGCTGCTGAAAAATGTTCATCCTGTACCTGGTACTGTCCACTCTCCAGGTCTATGGTGATGAGAACCCCTTGGTCCAGGGCCTCCAGGCTGGAGAAAACAGAGGAGACCCAGGCGGTGCCGATGTCATTGTCGTTGATGTAGTTGAGAGGGTGAGCGTGTGGGTGGAGGCGGAGCAGGCGGTTGTTGGTGGTGTCCTCGGCCCCGTTAGGGATGCAGTACCGTTCCACGACGGGGTGCGCTCTCGGGTGAGTGGGAAGGCACCGGCATGACGTCTGCGCGTGGAGGAGAGGCAGTGCTCCAGAGTACACCTCCTCGATCTCCCTGGAAAGACAAACATTACCGATACTATACTATATATATATATATTTAAAAAAATATATTTTTTTTCCTGATTGTTAGAGCTTTATGATATTTTCAAATGTCTATTCAAGTTCTGATGTACAGCACATGGCAGAGTAAAGCAAGTACATTTCTGCAGAGCTAATTAAGTGGTCTAACTGTGAATAAATAATTAAACAGACAAACATCCTCAGAAAACCCGTCTGAACAAGTTTAATCAACATGGCTAGACTCTTATAAAGAAAGAGATCTCTCCAGATTGATGTCTGGATGTCAATCCACTGACCTGTTAGTCAAAGTCTGGGGATAAAATCTGAAATCCTGCATTCTCCCGATGAATTGATCGGACCCTGGGAAGAAAACCAGATGTCAAAGGCTGCTATTGAGGAGAGTTCGCAGGATCCATAGCGGTGAGAGGATTACCTTATCTCGGCCATTGTTCGGGGTAGAAGACATACCTGCGGAACCAGTGGATGGATTGCACTTATTTGCAGCTATGTGTTACTGTAGGCGTAACCCTGCTGACTCAGAGCTGTGCCACAGTTAGCACAGGAAACACACGCAAAGCCACCTCAGATATTAGATTAAACGTTTGACATTCGATTACATTTTTATTAAGTGCTTTGTTTCAGTGGATCATATTTACATCACCTGGAAATAGACTATGACTAAACCACTGGGTCTGATCGGATCTCTGCTCGGAGCGTTTATGTCAACTGAACCTTTTTGTGCTTTTCAAATTCTGTGCCTGGTTTGTCCAACACGTGCCTGGCTGGTCCCATGTCCACATGAAGAGAGCGGGATTCCACAGACCTGGGCTGATGTGTAGACGAGGAGAATGTGTGTAAACAGGATTGGGTTTTGTTTTTGTCTTCATTAAAATGCAAAGTACTCTGTCTCAGTGTTCAGTACTGGCACTGAGATATCATAATCAGCACAGTGCGTCAGTGCAAATGTTGCTGAAGTATAAGAAAAAGAAACATAGTCACATAATCCTGCCTTTTCCTTAGGGATTCGCCTCAACCTGCTTTCCTTTGACTGATTCACTACTGCATAACCATGTCAATGATCCTGTATGTATATAAGGGCACAACAAGGCACGATCCATGCATATGAAGTGCCAACAAGACTGGCAAGACTGGGCTTGGTTCCTCGCTGCAGAAAACGGTCCACTGATGTGGTTCACATCACCGCTCAACCTGATGGAGTGAAGCTGATTCTTTGAGCGGCTGCAGATTTGATCATACGTCGAGATCCACACTTATTTCTAAGTTCATATATACAGTACAGTATGATGGAGGTGTACCTAATGAAGTGGCCGGTGAGGGTACAAGTATTAGCTTTGGATTCATCAACGTGCAGATATTCATTTGTTAAATCTAAAATGAAAGAAAACGTACCTCACTCATCCGTGTTAGCTGCCTAGCATGGTGCTAATAAGAAACAAACAAAGGCCGTCCAGTTTTTTTTTCTTTTTTTTTTTTTTGCCAGGGCAGGGTGGCTCAGAGCGTTAAAGCACTGAGTTACTGATCAGAAGGTCAGCGGTTTAAGTCCCTGCTCCACCAGGTTGCCATTGTTGGGCCCTTGAGCAAGGCCCTTAACCCCATCTGCTCCAGGGGGCGCTGCATCATGGCTGACTCTGCACCCTGACCCCAACTATGCAAAAGATAAAAATATATGTGAAAAAAAAAGACTTAACAGTTTCCTTATTTTGTCTGTGCGTGCCCTTGGACTGTCGGAGGAAACCAGAGTCGCTGAAGGAAGGCCCTCCCATACACACAACCCTGGAGGTGGCCAGCCACAATTGGAGGCTCAAGGAATCAATAATCCCCTGATACACTGACGCACTTCTCCCAGCGTCTCACTAGAGCTTGGACACCATCAGGGGAGAAAGTTCTCTCTGTACACCAAAGACATGACCGGACAGTCTGATTCACGTCTGAAACGCCGGCCTCCCAGGAACTCCTTTTTCCCCAAACACGTGTAAATGTCCTGGAGCGAGGTCAGTTTCTGGTTCTCCCCAGGAGTTTTTTTCTCTTTGGAGAAAAGTTATCTGTCCATTTTTAAGGATCAGGCATTTCACTTTAACGACTTAAATCATCAGAAATTCCACCGCCAAGCCCAGTTTGACATCCTTTGTTCAATGTAAAAATGATCCTGTAGATAAAATATAAAGCGCAGATGCACATGGCCTGCCACATTTCTACATTTCTTTTGTTTTGGCGAGCGTGCCTTCACTACCAGCAGGTTGAGATCTTCTTGTTTCTAAGCTGTACAGAAGGTCGATAAGATACCTATAAATAGACTGTATGTTACAGAAGAAATAAAAATGTGTTTAAGACATTTAACTTCACTCTGATCTTGTGTTTTGATCCGTTCAAAAATCTCATCAGTTCATTTTCTGGTTATAATTATAATCCCGTGGAAATTCTGAAAACATCCAATTACTTGTTCTGGACAGATTTAACTAACAGAGATCTCAGATGTGGACGTGCGGAGGCCAGACAGATGGACGAAGACAGAGAGAGAGATGGACCACCTCAAAACACACAGTAACACATCTGAAGGCAGACGAGAGCAAATCCAGAGTGTGATTGTGCCGACAGATTGAATTCAATTACCCAGTACAATGACGGCTTTGCCTGTTTTGTTTTTTCTTTTTTCTCTTCTTAAAGAAGGTTTACTGGTTCTTTGGTTCTCATTTCAGGGAAACCGTTAAAAGTTAAAACACTACAAGAGAGTATACTCCTATCAAAGCGTGCCAAGTAGAACCGTTTCCTAAGAGAATTTTATACGCTCATGTGCCACAATTAAAGGACCTTTAGTTTTCTATAAATAAGCTGATAACGCATTGACGTAATCATATCACAGTGTTTGATGCACACATCCAGGTGTCAGAGCGAAGCCGCCCGCATGTGGAGCTGATATTTTAGCTTCTGCCACAGGCTATTACAGAAACGATTTTTATCATGCTACACTTTGGGAAGGTGCTGGAGACGTGTCCCCAGCGTCCCCTACGCAAGCTGGACCTGCACAGGAGAGGCGCTGCGTATTGACCAGGCCGATAAAAATATCTCCATCTGGAACCTCATGACGAGAACGGCCACCTCAGAGCTCATGACTTCATCTATATTCTTTATAAATGCATGTTTACCATGAGCCGTATCATTTCCCACACTCGTCTAATTTGCAGCACGACTTCCGCACTCGGGTCTGTCCGTCTTGTCGTCCCCGACAGGGCAGTAATGGATTACCTAATCATGATTAAAAATGGATTTAAGGAAATTTGTCATCATAATAAGAACGCGTCCGCGACGGATCCCGGCGGTGAAAATTCAAGTGCAGGAACGTCCCAGAAAGGAAATTAAGGTAACGTTTGGAGTTGACATCCATTTAGTGTGTGCCATTCACAGATATGTATTCAAATGCGTTTTTTACTCTGGGTATTGCAGAAATCCCATCTCATCTCATTTATGAACAGATTATGTGTGGCCATATGGTGACCCCTGGCCTATATAAATCCCCAGATTTGATTAGTTGCTGGCTTACGGATCTTTCCGGAATGAAAAACTGCGGCACCTTTGCAGATTAGCGTGCCCTTTTCCCTCTTTCAATTCAACTGAGAAGAAAATGCTGTATGTGTAAATTAATTTAAAGTAAGTCCAGCGTTAATTTAATATACTTTTACATACAACTCAGTCGAGGCACGCGTTACCGTATGCTTATGGTTCCTCTACCCACATGAGTAATATCAACGTAACAATACGTAATATAGTATGTGACGACAAAAGTAAGTACACCCATGTGCAATATCGCTTAAACGTCAAATAACTTATTAGTTACTGATTGTTAAAGTTGAAAAGTAGAGCATTTCGAAAATGCACACCGCAAAGTCGCAACAAAAATGAGTTCACGCAGAGCTGACGCGCACTTTAGGGAAACTGTGATCATTGTGAGTGCAACTGAGCGCACTGTGCCCCATCGCTCTCTCTCACGGCTCCACACGGTAAAGACTTGCCAGGGGAAACGGAAATCTGGTTGTGTTTGAGTTTTCACAAGGATGGAAAAGAGTACAGGAAGTTCGTTGAGCAAATATCTCAATATCTCATGTGTCAACCAGGACGTACGAGGCGATCCACAGTGCGATCACTCAAAGCTGGAGAGCTCGTCATTCTCAAACGACACCGTGTGCGCAATCTAGCTAACAGAAGGGAATAAAAATGCAACATACATACAGAAATACATACATCAATCAGTTAATAAGTCAACAAATCAATCAATTAATTAATCAATCAATCAATGCTCTTGAGTGCAAAAGGTGCTGAGGAAATGCCATTTATTGATGGCATCATGAATGTCTATGAATTTCCCAAAGTAGCGTCTGACGGGCCGACGCCCTGGAGTCGTCTCCAGAGGCTTGGCGGGAGAGGAATATTCCAGAAGTAACCTATTACGGCTTGTCCAAGTTTGTCCCCTGACGTTAATCCTATAGAAAACCTTTGGGGTATTTTAAAGAGGAAAGTAGAGAAACGCAACCTCTCCTGCGAAGAGCAGCTAAAAAATAACCTCTTCCTGAAGAACAGCAGAACATATCTGGGTATTTTGGGGCAACACTGGCATCGTCCATGCTGAGGAGAACCGAGCTTGTCGGCGTAAATCAAGATGGACGTATTGGGAAAAATAAGATTCAAGTCTCAGTAAATTAAAGCTGTACTGACTTCGGTTGCATTCGTGCAGTTCCTGCCGTGACCCTGTACTTTTCATAGCGGAACTCCAACCTATTTGTTTTTATTCATTTTACACGCGAGCTAATACCCTAGTGACCAGCTCAGACGTTCTGCCTTTACTGTACGGTAAGACACCATTTGACATTTAAGTGATATTGCACAGGGGTGTTCTGCATCTCAGACAGATTTAGAAACTTCATGTCACCAGCACACAGACAGCAGCACGAAAAACAGACAAAAACATATACACGAAGGACAAGAAGCGAACTGCGGGTCCAAGCCTCTAGTGTAGTGTGCATCACAGCTGTTTCCTGAGCGAGTGCTCACATTATAATCACAGCAATGAACCTGCAGCAGACGTGAACTCAGCGGAACCACACAACACTTTCAGAATGCGCATAAATCTCTTAATGATTCCTGATGGATCTGATTCAGCTGGCATTTGGGTGCAGGATGTGCAGTGAAAGTACACCACACTTCCTGTTCGACAAACTCACTGAGGTTAAATAAAGTTCCTTGAAAATTTGACACCATGGACCCTCACATCATGCGGAACCTCTTAGGAGGAGAATTAAATCAATTTGGTTTATAACGCACTCTCTGTCTGGACAGCGGGACATGTTAATTGATTGCGTTGCCGTAGCAACGCTTAACGTCAGTCCAACAGTTTTGGATATCTTGACATCAGCTGACGAATCTTAGGTTCTACATGATGAATTGTGCTAGAGGAATATTAAACGATGAGGTACCCGTCAGCATGCACAAAATATACAATGGCTTGACAACTTCTTATTGGGCGGGGCACGACTGAGAAATCTGTCGGCATCACACTAAACCGATCAGCCAAAACATTACGTATTGAAGGTTTCCCTTGTGCCATCTGAGCAGCTCTGGTCCCTCTGGTTTGGACTCCACAAGACCTCTTGGGAGCGGGCCATGGTGTCTGGGCCCGGGATGTTGGCAGCAGACGCTTTGCGTGCTGTGGGTTCTGGGACGAGGCCACTGTGGATCGGACTTGCTTGGGGAGTTTGGAGGCCGGGTCGGGGCTCTTTGCCTGCTGGGCCTCAAGTGGGTGTTCTGGTGCCTTTCTGCTACATGTTGATTTGCGCTGACTGATCAAGGGTGAGCCTCGAGGGCCCTTCATCCTGTCACCAGTTTACTGTTTATAATTGAAAATCAAAGTTAATGTCTTAATGTTATGGCTGATTGACGTGAAAGTGGAAACCAGACGCCCAGGAATAAAAAGAAAAAATTATTAGAAAACAGTCAACGTATGATTATTACACGCTGATTCCAGAACTTGAGCACAATCTGCAGTGTGTGCAGCAAATTTTATAAGTCTATTCATGCACGTCAAGAAATGATCAAAAGTATTTAAAAATATTAGATTAGATTAGAATATACCTCGTATGCATACTGTAATGCGGCTCAGTTAATAACCCCGAGAGTGTTTCACCTTTAGAGTTCTGGCCGATCCAAGCCGTGGTGTCTGCGGTGACCTCAGCGACTGGGCCAAGCAGGGTTTCCGTGTCGAAGGCCGTTCCATCTTCCTCTCGTCCGTTCAGGAATAAGCTCACACTCGTCCTGTGTACCTAAAGTCCAACAGGAGCAGGTCAGTGATCTAGTCATGAAGTCCACAGCTGCTTTTAGTAAAGGGCAACAGAGAGTCAAACCTCGCTCTCACTAAACCTGACAGCAGCATCATATGTGCATAATGCAGATTCAATTACAGGAGTTCGTATGAAACCTTTAAAACGGGAAACGTCCTATAAAGTTTCCTGCCTTTGCCGGGCGTGCCACTCTTCTAAGATAAAGAGCCCTCCTATCACGTTCACATTTGTATGTTCACAGCTTCCTTCCCCCCCCCAAAAAAAAAAAAGTTAAAAAGGTGGATGGAAGTGAAGCGAAATTCCTGGAGGATGAAGGAAGCGCGAGACAACTAGCTGCCTCGAGGATCCTTAAGCCGCGCGCTTTCATGATGGCTGATTGAAGACTGGCGAGAGGCCGTCCTCGAAATCTCAAACCGGCCCGACGACTCGCTTCTTGAGATCTGAAGCCCACGTCAGAGTGATGTAAATGAAGTCTGAAGTGCTTCCATCTATTTAGCGCCAATGAAGGCTTTTGAAACGGGGTCTGGAGCTGAAGCGGCCTTTTCTGTATCGGCTTCCCATTGTGATTCTTTTGTTTTGTTTGGTCTCTATAGTGAGCACTTATTACACTTTACGCTCACAAACGCTGAGATGCGTCTGCTCCGTCACACTTCTGGATCGGGCACAACGTATTGAATAGCGTGAACACACAAATGTACTACTTTTAAAAGTTTTTCAAATAAAATATACTGATATCAGCGCTGAGAGCATCACATGGTGCAAAATACAGATCCGGTAGAAGTGAATAATCCAAATATCTCCTCTAAACAAGCTTTGAAATATCGGAGGCATGGTTACTTCGGAACACATGACCTGTGTCAGTCAACACACACACACACACACACACACGTCTAGATTAGACACAGAACCAGGATTTCAAAATAGAAATGAGCCGAAAAAACAAACTGAAAATTATCTCAATAAAGCCAGCAGGAATTTTTGGTTGTCAAAATGTTGTGTTGATGTTTGATTGATGATGTCACTGATGTTAGGATGATGTTTCAAAGAATTTCTTTAATTAAATGATGTTGCAACACTCTATGACTATGTGATATCGGCATAACATTGAACAAATGCACCTAAATGACAAAACAGCATTATTGCCAAACCGATGTCCCTGCGTGCTTAGCACTGGACCACTAGGGGGCGAAGTGAATGTGGTGCAGTTTGGTCAATGTACTGTACAAACATCATGTTATAGTCGAGTATTTTGAGCGCTAAGACACACCTCAAGGTCATATTTCAGAAAGAAAATGAGACGGAGAGGGAACGTTACAGCAGTAAGAGAAGTGTGACTCGAGATACACACACACTGTGTGCGGGAAGCTGGTGTGTCCGTCTACGATCAGAACTGAAACTTAAGGAAACTCACACTTTGTGCGAATGGATGTTAATCTGTGTCAATGCTCCAATAAAATAAAATTAAATTAAATAAAAAAATAAAATTGTGTTGTATTTAGATTGTATTTGCAATGCTGCATTCGGATAATTTATTCAACATTATCTCAACGTCATTGTAGCTTGCATAAACAGCATTGTCTTCGCAATATCGTTACAGCTATATCACAACGCTCATCCGAGGGTAGTGCTCCTGCTGAGAAACGTCCTGTTAAACACTCGATGACTTACGCCAGCATGTCGTTCCGGAGCGTCTACGAGTGCACGAGACAAACTGCTGGCCTCCGCTCCTTATACTGTGCAGGCCATATCTCTGACTGTTCTTTTTTCATTTTTATTTTTTATTTTGTGCATGTGTGTGTGTGTGTGTGTGTGTGTGTGTGTGTGTGTGTACGTATGTGACCTGTTTAGAAAGCTTCCCTACAAGAAAAAGCCTGTGAGATCACTTCAGCACTGCAGGAGATTATTAACCAGCCATTCTCTGGAGCTTTTAGCAACTTCATAATCAGCAGGTGCTGACATCTTAAAAGCTGCTCTCAGCTTTCAGACTGAACCAGGCATATTCGGTCTGCGCAGGGAATTACCCGAAATTTGCTACAAATTTATGCGATGGCTTTTATGAGACTGAGCGCTGCGGAATCAGGTAGCCGACCGGCATCAGAGCGAGAACTCATGCTGACACTCGGGGAGCCGACACACACAAAAGCTTTACAGTCTGCGTACAGAGAGTGAAAACAATCCCATTTCCCAGGGAACGCTTACGAATGCGCGCGTAACAACAAAAACTTGTAAAGATGAGGAATCTTTTCTGCACAATTCCACACCGGCAGAAGTAATTCAGCCATAAACTCATATGATCAAAAGCCAGCTGAGATTCGTCAGCTCGACTCTGAAGCCTAATGCTGAACAGATTCCACCAGATTATATTCGTGTTAGCGTTCAGGGTTTAAAATGTCTGTGTGCGCGCGCCCTCACCGCGGCGTTCTCTCTGCGCGGTGGTGAATGAGGGCTGCGGGGTAAAGGACAGGTGGCGTGTCGGTGCTGCGTCACTACCTTTCCCACCAGAGCTCTCATGGGAAACTCTATCAGCTGACATTCAGAGAGAGAGAGAAATTCCATCTCACCTTAAAAAAACAAAAAGAACGAAAAAAAAAAAAAACCCATTTGTTACAGATGGGAAAGTGAAATGTTAAAGCTCTCACTGCACCTTCAGCTTTTAAACTCTAAATACAGAACGAGCTTTTAGTCGCTTTGACGCCATCGTACCGCAACGAAGGCCGACCTGAAACCGTCGAATCGGATCTGTGGACGTTTTAGACCACCGTGGTCTTTCAACAGTGTGAAAAAAAAAAAAAGAAGTTTACACAAAACTCACATACAGGTGCGATGGTGAAGTGTCCACATACTTTTGGCCAAATAATGTAGTCAACAATAGGAAAATGCATTTATAAGAATTGTATAAAATCTGAATAAATGTGAACAAGAGGGTCGGAGTAATCATTTTATAATCACCAGAGGAGGAGAGTAACAATGACATTTACTCGCGACAACTTTGATTTCAAGGACAAGAGAGGCAGCAGCTTTATTATTAGAGGTCTTCCTTCAGTTCAAAACAACTAGTATGAGATTAGATTTATATACATGTGTATATACATACACCCTCCCCCTTACCCCCCGCTGTTAAACAAAGTAACTCTAACCTTTACTCGGAGTAAATCTTTAATGAGTTACTTTTTTACTTTTACTTGAGTAGACTTTTATAATACTAACTTTACTTGTACTTCAGTCAAATTTCACTGAAATTTTCACTGGATTTGACTGGATTTAACAGAAAGGATGAGAAACCCAACCTCAAAGCTATATTTTATTTAGCAGATTCAATTCTTAGTAATATTTCATGATCTATAATAAAATCGGATTAAATGCTTTGAGCAGGAAAACACACACCTTATCAGATCAGTTGGAATTTTAATTTACAAGTTTGAATTTCTAAATGTATGTACCGCTTCAAAGTCAATCTTTTGGAATACATGTTTTATTTACTGCATATATGTGCAGTTATATTGTTGCAGTTCCTCTATAAATCTATTCTCACGCTGGCACGCAGCACAGCTACCTTGGACTAGAATTGTAACAAAATCTGAACAAAAGAATAATACAGAATCAGTACGTTCATAAAATCATGATACGAATCAAATCACCACCTGGGTATCGTGATAACATCGTATCATGTCTCATCCAATCAGGAAGCATTATCGTGCGCGACTCTGACCGAGTAGTCAGTTCATAACCCAACTGATGAGCGTTTAGAAGAATCGATGACGAGACTGATGTCATGAAGGTAAAAGCTTTTTACACTGTTTTCTTTCATTTATATTCACACAGAGTTGAATACACAAAGAAATAGTAGGTTTCATTAAAACACACAATACGGGTTAACATTTATTTATTACCTTGCATTATACGGCATTGTACTTATTAAAGCAATAATTAACACAAAATAAAGGAAGTAAATATGGCTGGCATCGCTGTGCAATATTGCCCTTGTGAATTTCAGTGAAATAGAAACAACATTTTAAACTGTGCAATATTGCCCTTGCGCAACTTCTTGGACCCGGTTCAGTTTGTTTGAAAGTGTAGCTACAGTATTTGCACAATTTTCTCTTTTCTGCTGTAAGAAAGAGATTCCCCCACTGAATAAAGGTACAGTACATCTCATCTTATTTTTGAATATTTAACTTTAAACCAGTCAATCTGAAAAACAATAAACAGATTAATCGTTTATCATCAGAACAACATATGTTCACATCCCGACAGTGAAGCTGTGGTTAAGAAAAACCTGAGCGCGATCCAGGGCACAATGTTTTATAGCTCCTGTTTGTAAATGGAATTCGACTCGAGGGGAAAAACCCTTCAATGTCTTTTTTTTTTTATTTTTTTTAATACAAGTATATCTAACTTCAAATGCCACAGCTTTATATCAAAAATGATGCTTCGCCCTTTTGACCTGGCCCATAAACCCGGGCCGGGACACGAGGCCGAGTCGGCGCCGAGGCACCTTCAGCAGCCTGAGTGACAAAGCGCTCGGTGATAAAGCCCTTTCCATTTCAGCGCCGGACGAGCTGTCAGGGCCTCGAGAAATATTCCACTCCGGATGAGGGTATCAGCGCAGCCAATCCCCAGCATTTTCAAAGCATGTTGCTGATACCTGCGAAGCCTAACCCTTCTATCTGCGTTCACGTGCGCACACACACACACACACACACACGCACACACGCACACGGATGTTTTATTTACAGCTTAGCTCTGAGCCTCAGCGAGACAGACTCTTATCATTTAAATGAAGCAAAACTGTTTCCTTACTTGTAATTTGTTACATTATCCCGTGTATCGGAGTGCACCGGGTACGACTCGGCCAATCATTTGAAATATAACCGTCTGGACGAGAACGCTGCCGGAATTTCAGCGCCGATGCATCCGAGTCGGCTGGAGCCGGACGCGTCGCCTCAACATCAGCCATTACGCGGCGGAGGAGGCAGCTGACGAACAGCCAATTTTCCCTTTATCACATTAGCGCAGCCATGAGAGAGACGCATTTGTTCTACTCAAGTAGGCTAAAGCTACAATTACCAATCTCATATATACATGTTTTATATCAGGCCCTTTTCTTCTCCCGCAGTGAGGGTGGCAGCGATAAATTAACACTAGCATGACAGTTTATTTAAGAAAAGAAAATTGTCTCGGTGGCGTGGGAGAAGGCGGAAATATATAAGGCGACGTGTCAGTGCTTTTAATAAAGGTAATAACTCTTGGAAGGCTATGCTTTAAGCAGAAAGCATATCAGAGATCTATTTCCTTCCCTCTCTTCTTCAGCATGACCGGAAAATTTTTTTTTTTTGCTAAGCAGCTTGCAAGGTTTGGCTCTCGCCTCGCTCTTCTACACACCGTGTGTCTGTGACAAATGTCTACTCTTAGTGAAATAAGTGCTTTTTTCATAATTCCTATAAAGCTTCCTATAAAGACTTGTGACGCTTCCACACACTGATTAGAAACGTCTCCGGCGTTTGAGGGCGAGATGATGATGGTGCTGAGGCATGTTCTGCGTGGTGCGTCACACTGGGCGCGAAAACGTGCTGTTCCTTCCGCTGTTCTCTGATCTTACAAACGTGAAAATGGTTCCTCCTGCTCCCAGAGCCGCTCTCTCACACTCCCCATGTTCCTCCATCAGGGGAGAAGAAACCCTCCATAGATGTGATGTGATGCTGATTCAGTACATTCAGGTGGTCATGTGACTTCATTTTATCTCCACATGACGTTGCTGAGTCTCGACCTGAGCGACTGAAGCGACCCCAGATCATAACACCGTCTCCAGAGGCTCGTACAGTGGACGCTATGCATGATGGGAGCGTCGCTTCATTACAGCGCTTCCCTTCTCACCCTGACACGCCCATCACTCTGGAACAGACTCAGTCTGGACTCATCAGGTCACATGACCTTTTTCCATCGCTCCAAATCCAGGCTTTATGCTCCCTAACAAACTGAAGCCTTTTTCCTGGTGAGTCTCACTAACTAGTGGTTTTCTGATGGACAGTATGGACACCAGGTGTTTAAGAAAATCAGTAAGTGATGATTGTTTTCCCACCACATTACTGCTGAAACCATTTGTTTGTATCCTTGCAAGTTTGGAAAATTGTGTTAACGGGATTAATCTTAATCCAGTTCCAGTTCATTTTAAATCACCTTTGTTGTTTTCTTTGCTTGATGTGGTCCAATGATTTGACTTATACATTTTTGTAAATCTGTATTTTTAATTTTTTTTAAATTTAAATGTATTCCTATTGGTTCCCATTGGTTCCTATTGGTTTTGGAGGCAGTAGCACTTCCAGAGGACACCATGCTCACACACATCCACTAACCTACTGTACTGTAGCAGTGATTTGACGTATTCAGTTCAGCAACAGGCATCAATTGTACAGATGCAGATTCAGACAAAGCCAGACTCTTTTTTTCTGCTTACTTGGCGAGCACACTCACTCCAAGAGAATTCAACTGTACTGGGTGATTTAAAATGAGGTCCAATCAAAATGTCACTGATACACAAGTGAAAAAAGAAAGAAAGAAAGAAAGAAAGAAACCCAGATGATCCTTCATGAACATCACAGAGGCGACAGCGACAATGAAAACCTTCCTGAGGTCACCCCAAGGCGGGACAAATCTGAAAAGTAACCAGACTCAGAAGAGAACCCAAACTCATAACATGCGAATTGTGAATGAGAGCCGAGGGATGCTCACAGGACAAAGTCTATGATTACAGCAGCAGATCTTAATATCCATGCCAGGCTGGGTCCTGGGCATAAGCAACTTGCTTTTTTTATTTATGTAGATTTACAACACAAGGCCATAAAGGATTGAGTTTAAAGAAGAAATTAAATTGTTCACATGAGCAGGTATGTGACTGCGGTAACCTGTTCCGAACAAAACACTCCAAACGAGGTTTAATCCTGATCACTGCTACTTACTGCCATTACAAGGCCAGGATGTATTTGTTGAGACACCAGGCTGCACATGTACTCAACAAACTAGTATTTTTAAAGCTGCTGAAAAGGTTTTAGCAGCTAATTTACAGCCACTTGTCTTTATTTATGCCGTGTCCTGTGAGCTGGTCGTCTTTATATGACTTTCTGTGCACAACACGGCATGCACCCCGAATGACAGAGGGCCAGGGTGCCACGCTCAGACCATCCGTCTCCCGACAGGCCTCAGATTGAGGGCGGAGCCTGACACACACACACACACACACACACACACACACACACACACACCCCAGCTACCACCTCCACACTATCCTGAATCATCATCTTATCATCATCATCATCATCATCATCATCATCATCATAGCTGCAGCTCCTGAAATGAAGTGAGAGAAATCATCTGATCGAGCCAACCTTCACCTCATTTTTTATTTGTCACCAACACTAAGTTCATGTTGGCAGAGTTAATGGCGCCAACACATCCGCCGAACCCTGCTGCTCCCATACGGCAGGCGTTCCACAGCACTCGGCACTGAGCAGTCTGATTCCGACACTGTTGAGTCCCTCAGAATTTTCATCTCTGAAATGAACTTTACGCTTAAAAATACTTAATGCTCCAAAATATAGAACAAATAGTCTTTAGTTTACCAACTATCAAAAGCGTAGGCGTCCGTATAAGGTGGGCACGGTGACTCAGCAGGCATCACTGTGGCCGCACACGTCCGGGGCTGGGGTTCGAATCCCACCTCCACTGCATGTTGACGGGTTTCCTCTGGGTACTCCGGTTTCCTCCAGTCCAAAGTCCAATGACAAGCAGATTACGTTGATTGGAATTTCCAAATTTCCAAATTTCTGCGATAGACTTCAGGCCTCCTGTAACTCTACCCAGGATAAGCCATACAGTTTACTCTACAGTACATCATCACTGAATGAATGAACTTCCAACATACATATTATAATAATTCATATCATTTGCCTTTAAAATGAATCAGAATTATAATATTTCATCTATCATGAGCAACATCAGGGTTTTTGGCACATTCCTTCTACATCGTCATTGTACTGTCCAACATCCAAACCTTCATCCTTCCCTCTCCTGTTAAAGTCAGTTTTTGGAACTCATGGCAGCACACACTAATTTGCTGTCAACATTTTTGGGGTGATTTATAAAGTGTCCATGGCCTTTCAGCACCGGGCGCCCGCGGAGAGAGCGCTGGGGTAAGGTGGAAGCTCTTTTTTGCCTCTTCTCACCTTGCTTCACCTTCATGGACGCTGCCAATCAGTCTCCATCACTCAGGGTGAAATGAACCACTCGGAGAGGTCAGCTGACCCGCGGCCAGAGTCCGAGAGAGCAGCCTGATGCCGGCGCCGACGTCTCCCGTGCCAGACCTGCAGTCTCTTCCTTCACCAAAGTTTACTCATAGAACGTAATCAGGACGTACAGTCGTTTCTTATTCATCAGAATCATACGGCACAATAATTCAAACAGTAACACCAGAACGCAAACGCGACTAAACGCTCCTTATGTTACTGTATGAAGGCAACGGATAGCATTCGACTGCATTCTCCCTTTCAGCATGAATAATATATTAATAAATGGCAATTCGTCCTCCACAGTTGCATGAAGAAAGCACTTCGAGGCTTTTCTTACACTGCATGCTCTTTTCTTCGCCCCATTGAGAGGATACTTGAGAAATAACGCAGCCAGCACTAATTCCTCCTCCCACCTCCACACGATTCCACGATTGCTCTGG
The DNA here is from genome assembly GCA_013621035.1 of Clarias magur. Classification (NCBI taxonomy): domain Eukaryota; kingdom Metazoa; phylum Chordata; class Actinopteri; order Siluriformes; family Clariidae; genus Clarias; species Clarias magur. Next base: position 153,760 of record QNUK01000731.1, on the reverse strand, counting down.
CTGGAGGGGATTGAGCAATGGGCTGGCTGGCCTACATTTCTCTGGGTAGGGGGAGAAGTTCACACGGGGTGATGAGCCATGTGCACATTCGGGTTAAGAGCTCAAGCTCGTGGCCAAAACAAAAACGTCCCCAGAGAACACACACATCCACCGTGGTGCAGAATCGCCAGATTGAAATGCCACAGCCGAGGTCTGGACCCTGGTGGAAGCTGTAATTGTGCGTGAAAACGTTCATGATCTTGTGGGATTCTCTTTAAATTTGAGGGGCCGACAACAAAAATTCAGCACCAGTCACGGGAGGAACACGTTACAGGATAACAAACTACTTTATCTGCTCGAAAATGACCGTATGCTGGTTTTCATCACAACAAGATCCAAACGGGAACTAAGTGACTTGGGAGACTCTCACATTGCACTCACATATTAGATGAATTTAGAACGGTGGAGCTTCTTATAGTGTATTAGTGGACTGATGTACAATATTTTTTGATGAAGCAGATAAATTCTCTCAATGACCAACCAGACACAATTTATATAATAGATTTCTTTTTCTTTTTTTTTTTTCTGATAAAGATTTGTGCAGATTGAGAAATAAATAGACTACAAATGCTGTTCCAGTGCTTAATAAAAAAATATATATATTATAATAAACATTATTACGAACATAAAAATATAAAAAACGAACATTAAGGTTTCATCATACTAAAATACAAGTTGTTGTTGTTGTTGTTGTTCTTTCGGCTGCTCCCGGCAAGGGGTCGCCACTGTGCACCATCCGGTCCGCACATACTGTAAAGTACAAGCTTGGCACCGGATGCCCTCCCTGACCCAACCCACCCATTTATCCGGGCTTGGGACCGGCACTGAACCCAGTGGCTGGGGTTTGGGCACTGACTGGGAATCGACTCTGGGCCTTTCGCATGGCAGGTGAAACACCAAGCACTGAGCCACCAGTGCCCATACTGTATGTACTAAAGAGAAGTTCAAGGAGGTTATAAACTGAAGTATTGTTCCGGTTCTTATTAGTCCCGTCGTAGAACCTAAACATAAACACTTCCTATATAAGTAGCTTCTTTCAGCTTTAAAGCCGACAGCCAGGTTCCAACAGTCAGCCTGCTTTAACACTGTGTCCAGATCCAAGAGCTGAAAAGTGAGATCAGACGTCACAAGCATACAAGATGTTGGCTGGTGATGATCATGACTTCACTTGTAACACTATCACGGAAATCAAAACAAGCCTTAACCTCGGTGACCTTGGACATGGTGCATTCTGTTACAACAAGCTAAACGCTGCACCTATTAAATGTAGTCGTGCCAGTTTAGTAACTCCATCTCTGACGGGAGACTGGGACAAACGCAACGTCTCATTTTTAAGTGTCCCACCTTTTTCAGTCTGCTAGAGGTCTTGAACTAACAGACTTGGCTGAAATTGTCTAACGGACATATTAAAATGAAATAATATCCGTTATACCAGTCTTCCTTTCCCCTGGGAAACCCCGAGCCGATGTAGCCTCGCTTGATCTCGATTACAGACTGTGTGGACAGTCGGGGGGTAGATGGGGGGTGGGGTTATCTGACGACAAGGTACGCAGCAGAACACTCCGCTGAAGCTCACCGTCACGTATTGTTGTCACCCGAAGGGGCCTCGTGAAAGCGATATGGTTCTTCTCTACCCCTCACGTCACTCCTCATCCCGCTGTAATCACCCGCACAAGCACCTGCACGTCGCCTCCTCTGCTCTTCCTCCTCTCTTCATGCGTTTGACTTATAAACACTATAAACTCTTCATTTTGTAAAGACATGGGACAGCGGGACACACTGGGAGGAAAACGCTATCTACAGTACCATGAGCTCATGGTGATTAGTGTTGATGCGATTGACAGGACAGAAACACGATGGGAGCCGAATGCCTCTTATTAAACTGTTCCTTCTGCTGCCCTACAGGGCGGTGCAACACACTCGAGCGTCTTCTGATTAATAATGGAGGGAAAGTATGACATCATGTCTGCATCATGGCTCTAACCACCGCTGACAAGAAGCTGCTTTAATGTTATTATTACAGAAATACAAACATTTTTATATCATGGCAACATTCAGTCCTACATTCTGTTTCCATTAACAGATTATTTTAATTAAACTTAGCTCTAGTATTTTTTTTTCTAGTCTTATTTCAATATCGATGGATTAAAGTCATTTAAAGTTGCGATTCTTTGTCATATTTACAGAAAGAACCATTATTCAGGAAAGTCATATAAAAACGAAAAAATAAATAAATAAATAAATAAATAAATAAAAAAAAATAATAATATATATAATTTGTATAATATAATAATTGTATAATAATGTAATATAATAATAATAATAATAATAATAATAATAAATGATGATGATGATTATTATTATTATTATGTAGCATGTACCTTACAGCACAGTGAAATTATTTTTTTGCCAAACCCCATTAGGACGTTGGGGTCAGAGTTCAGGTTCAGCCAGGATGCAGCGCCCCCTGGAGCAGACTGGGGTAAGTACCTTGCTCAAGGTCTCAACAGTGGTAGTCTAGTGGTGCTGAGGCTTGAACCCCCGACCATCTTATCAGTAACCCACAGTCTTAACCGACTGACCCACCACTGGCTCCCTATACACTCACTGTCCAGACTGTACACAGCTACCAATCAGGGAGAGTGAAGATGAATCACATGCTTCCGCCGTGATACGTGATGGCAGCTGGCTGCATCTTTTCGAACCACTGCTCATGCAACACAACACACTTGGAGGAAAGCGCTGTCCACCCCGTCCACCTGCGTGAGCTCGCAGACACTCGTGATTGGCCAAGTGTCGCCAACTGTAAGTAAAGTAAAGCCTTTATTTTGTCACATATACATTACAGCACAGTGAAATTCCTTCTTCGCATATCCCATGGGGTTCGGAGCGCAGGGTCAGACATGATCATTCAGTTAGGGTTAAGGGCCTCGCTCAAGGGCCCAACAATGGCAACCTGGCTGAGCTGGGAATCGAATGCGTGATGGGAAGCGAACTCGCGATCTCTCAAACGAAAACTTTACGGTTGTGGAGCTTCTGTCCACTTTATAAGGACAAAGTGCACCAGTCCATATGTACACCTGCACATTCAATCAGCCAATCACAGTGCAGCAATTTAATCCCTTTTAACAACTGTACTAACCAGGAACACAGCACTTATTTAAACAAGACGCGTACAGGTTAGGGCTGCTTGATTATAGCAGAAATCACAACTGTGCTTATATTGGTCAATATTGAGATTATGATTATGAAACATGATTATTCATATCACTGACTCTGAACTTGTGAAGCATACAATTGCACAGCAGTAATACAGTTCCTACAGTGTTCCTATTATTGTGACAAATGATTATATATTATTATAAATGATGAAAAAATAAAACTTTTTTGAAAAAAAAAAAAAATAATAATCTGCACTCCCGGATTTTGAGGTGCCACATGATATCGGAACAGCCAAATCTAAAAATAATCAATCAAAGCCACCGTGATGATCATTTATATCAGCCTCACAACGTGCAGATCCATACATCAGAGTGTATTCTCTGTTCGAAAAATAAAACGATGTCTACATGCGCCGCTGCTAAAGCTGCGCTCACAGATAGGGACGTCCGGATCAGCGCAGCGGGATCTCACTACAAAATGTCAATTCTGAATTGTTGTCCAAATCTGACTGCACGCAGAGCAAATGGATGAAGATAGGCCCATTTTCTCCATTTCATCCACTAGTTAGCCCGGAGATGAAAAGCCCAACTGGGCAGCTAAGACGGATGTACGAGGCCGAGCCACGGCCGACAACCAGCAGGGAACTTATTACCTATGAATTGTGGGTAGGATCTTATTATCATAATAATATTTTCGGTCCCAGAAGTCAGCCTGCTATTCATAATCGGAACGAGCGCAATTTAAAGCCACAATAATCACTGCTATTGAAAGATAATACTCTCTGCAGACGGACCTCTCTATTCGCTTACAATGCTGATGATGTCCCAATCTCTCCCATCCCTTTTCTTCTCTTTCATTTACCAACACATAGATACTGCCACTCACTTACAATGCCGAACAACGCCGCGGCTCGGAGACTCATGGGCCTGTCTGTGCAGAGGAATTCAAGAGGCATAAAAAGGTTTCTGAAGCTGATTAAGAAACATCACGGTGCATATCAATCATTTCTTTACCACCAATGACCTGGAATTGCATCAGAATAAAAGCAAAGGAAATTACTTTCGCGCTAAACAAAACCGTTATCGCAGGACACGCGCGCTGGCGTCTTCACACAGGCGGATCCACGTGAACTCGGTTATAAAGCGATCTGTCGGGTTTCTGCAATATTTATGTGGGGAAGGGCGTGAAAGAAGGCTGCGCTCTCGTTCCCTGCCCTCGATGCCCCCGCAGCTGTGAGAAAACAGATGTTTATCCCTGTAATTAACGCCTTCCGTTCATGCATCTTATCCGGGTCGGAAATCTGTTGTGACACGGGTTCAGCGTGAACCTGCTGCGGGTTTTCTGATGCGATATTAATATCAATAACCTCTGCCGGCTAATTACTGAGAATATGGATGGACAAGGATTAGTGCCCGCCGCAGCCGCCTCGTAGACGAGGTCCGATCGAGCAGATTGAAGCATTCGATAGCCCGTGCCAAGAACGATCCGTCAGCTCCGCCACAAACGGTGCGACGTCCTTCGGTTTACGGGGTCGGAAATTTGCCATCGCTCTCTTAATGACCTGACGAGCATTCGGAGGAAACAGCACTGAACAAACATACTGTACGTCCTACCTGTAAGGCCACGTGTGTCCACTCTCCTGTTCGGACGCGGCCTGCAGTGCTCATGCTTATGGAGAGGTTCTGGCCACTCGGAACGCTGTACTGAAACCGGACGTCCATTTCTGACACCGTGAGGAGAAACACCAGCCGGTCCGAGCTCCTCGTCTCTAAAACAGTCCTGTGCATGGAGAAGATGCGCAAAGAACAAATAATTCAAGAAATGTATAAATGATGGATAGTCTTACATGTGGAACAAAACCTTGCCTTTTTTTAAACAGTTTATTTTGCAAATTATGAGGGGCGTTCAAGTCAAACCGGGAGTCATGATGAAATTTCAGGTGAATGAAGGTATAAAAGTGATGGACATTTACAGAAGACTTCAGTCACAGTGCGGTGATGAGACTCTCAGTCGTAGTGAAACATCTGAACGGTGCGAACGTTTTTAAAGACGTCCGAGGTGTCCCGAAGCTCACGTGAACGTTCAGAGAGCGGAACGCCTGATCACTGAAAATCGACTTGTGGCAGAGACGCATCCGTGTGTGTGAACTGTACACACACTCGTTCACCAACACCACCCTCACACTACAAGAACTGGAGTTATGGCCACGCCCCCGTACAGTCCTGACCTCTCGCTCCAGGACATTTCCACATGTTTTAGACATTAAAGGAGTTCCTGGGAGGCCGGCGTTTCAGACATGAAGACTCCGGTGTACCGAGAGAACTTTCTCCCTTCATGGTGTCCAGGCTCTAGTGAGACACTGGGAGAAGTGCATCAGTGTATCAGGGGATTATAGAGAGACATAAAGGGAGTGTTTACTCTCAGCACTGTGTTCTGTTATTCTGTACAATCACAAGTCCCGCTTTGACTCGAACACCCCTTGTACAGTCTGAGGCCAAAGACAGATCGATTAAAGGCAGATTTATAGAATCATGAACAAAGCAAGTCTTTATTAAATAATTAAGTTGTTGCTGTATTATGAAGAAAAGATAAATATGAGGCAACACACGACTCGACTTTCTATTCCTCCGTCCTTTCCACACCGATTAAAGCCTTGTTGCTCTGAGATCCCAAATTTATCCCCCGATTCAGTTCATGTCTGACCGTCTCGTGGCTGATGTTTTGTCCTGTAAGTAAACACTTAACAGAGCTCTGGTAGAATCCTGCAGTGGCTTTTCCCTAAGAAACGCATCCGTGTCTGAATCGGCCGTCAGTCTGACATGCATGCATGCTCCTTATGTCAATATTTTGCATTTGCCTCCTCTAGTAACTCCAAATCGTCCTCATTTACCGTCAAATGAAATCCCATTACTAACATTTTACGGAGGAAACGGGAGCGTTTACGAACACGGGCCACCACATCCAATAAATCATAACGCAAGGTGTTTTGCATTCGAGTCGGGTCCGGTCCTCGCGCGCCAGCCGCCTCACCTGCGAGCCACACTTTCCTGCATGCTCTACTTGCAATTAGGCCGCGCTTCTCCGCTGGGGAAACGCCAGCACTTTAGCATTCACCAAGGCGAGCGCTTCCGAAGCAAGTCGCCGCGCTGCATATTTTTATGTCATGTTCCCGCGCATGCTGCTCCAGTTGATATTAAACACAGTCCCATTAATTCACTAAGAGAAAAATTAATCAACATGTACGCTTGTTGTCAGAGCCGCTGCCACTTCAGGGCGAGAATTCTAGGCTCTCTCGCACCAGTTGAACCGACTCAATTATTTATTTTTTCAATACCACGCGCCTCGCGACTTGTCTCCCTTTTCATCCTTTACACTTGATCTAAAATGTCCAAGCAGTAGTTGTTCCTCATGAGTCTCTCTCTCTCTCTCTCTCTCTCTCTCTCGGTCCTTTCATCCTATCACTTCACTTTCAACTATATCATTTTCTAGGCCGTGAAAAAAACAACAACTAAAAAACAAACAACAGCAAAAAAAAAAAAAAAACACAAAGTGGCCTTTGAGATGCTGCTCCTTTTTTTCCCCGTGCCAGAGCTCAGAAAACACTGCAGCAATTTCGTTTCATTGATCTAAACCTGGCCACAGCTGGTCTTGTTTGGGGCAGACGAGGGGAGGGGAAATGAGGCGCTGTTTCCCTCCCAACATGACAAGACAGCATATTACAAATTACGCTCAAACCAACGCCGCACAGAGTGACTTATCAGCACCAGCATGTGGTCCATTGTTTTCAGGTGCACATATAATATAGTTCCACAACCTTGGAGTACGTGCTGATCTTCTCAGGTTTATCCTTTTCTAGCTTTTTTGGCACACAGGAAAGGACACTAGAAAAAAAAAAAAGAAAAAAAAAAACGCTATTCTGTTGGTACAACAAATGAGAAAGCTTTTGGGGATTCGGTTCGGATTCTGAAGCTCTCCTAACATTTGAAGTCAGTGAAGAGAAACGGATCTGACCTATTAGCTAAGATATTAGTTCTAAAGTGACAGCAAATGCTTTGTGTCGAACATGTTAGGTGCTTAAGTGAAAAGGCTGCAGCGACGAGTCTACTTACATTACAGAGGCTTCTTCAGGTTTCAGCCAAGCTGTTATGGTAAATGATCCGGCTTGTCCCAGGTTTGGAGCAGCCTGAGAAGCCAAGCAGGCACTCTGGTTTCGAAACACGAAGCTCACAGATCCAGTCTCTGAGCCCGGGCGCAAATCCCGGCTCTCACTTTTCAGACATGCGTCCGCATGCCGGTCGAGTAGGTCGGTATAGCGTGGCGTGGACGAGCGGTACGGACACTCCTGGATGCAGAACTGCTGGGAGCAGGTCAGGAGGTCATCCTGAGTGCCGGCGGCCTGGCAGAAGGTGCTGCGCTCTGGTGTGCCACATGTTGCCTCGCTCGGCGCCACACTAACAGATTTGTAGGCTGCGATATTCTCCAGTTTGGGGAAAGAGCCCTGAGCTGCGACCGCGCCGAGGGCGGCCAGAACACCCAGGCTGTACAGGAATAACATCGTCCCTTTGTGCTCAGGGAACCAAAACATGCTTGGCCGTGGAAAGCGTCTCAGTGTTAAATAAATAATGATCGCTCATGCTTGGGAAGACATTTTCTTTCCTGGAGAAAGGTAACGTAGCTTAACAGCACAATGTCACGAAGGAGGCCAAAGCCCTCACATGACAGCTAGGATTTGTCCTGTGACAGTCTCTCTCTGGAAGACCTACAGAACAAAACAGAGAAAGGAGAGGGGGAAAACTTTTTAAAACTGACCATGGATTTTCAGAATCTGGGCCCGGGCTGCACGCACGCTCGTTACTGCGACTACCGCAGATGCATGTGATAAATCCCAGCGAAATGAATAATACGAAGGTAACTCTGTACAGGTGACCAAAGTTTGTCGAAAAAAATGTGCATGAGAAAGAAATCACCTTGTTCCGGCAAATTCTCCCGAAAAAAAAAAAAAAAAAACAGGACTTTTATGGTTACATGGGTGAAACTAAATACGATTTATTTATTTATTTATTTATTTATTTATTTATTTATTTACACCCCTGCTTTCATCCATGCATGATGTGAAGGGACGGCGTTAAAGCTCTGGATAACTGATTATAAGGGAGGGGGTTCGAGCCTCGGTACTGCCGAGCGGACGCTGCGCTCTTATATATATTCATATTACACTGTCATATTTGTCAAATGTAATGCACATGTGATAAAATAACTTACTCTTAAGAAAGGACCCTCGCTAAAATAGATACAGTAGAGGCTCAACTACAGTACAGTTATATCTAACAAAACCTTTAAACATACAGGTATATATATATATTTCATAATAATTCATGATGATGTTTTTCTTCCAGCTTATTAACACACTAATATACATTTCAGCACATCTTTAATATCATCATTACTACATTATGTGTAATAAAGACATGTTGCTTATTGCACCTTTAAAGTGTCCAGGATGTTTCAGAGGGAGACAACCAGTCCTAAACCTACTGTACTACTGAAACAATACACAACACACGCAGGGAAAGGCAGAAGATCATCACTGAACTGGAATACACTCGGAATGAGACGGTATGACGTCACTAAAAGACAGATCACAGACTGGATTTTAATAATCAACTAATATAAATAAAATAAATATTTCGTTAATAATTAACATAAAACTACAAAGAGATGATGGGGAGTAGACTCCCACCTACCTTGGTGCACGTACCGGACACACACACACACACACACACACACACACACACACACACACACACACACACACACTTGGTGACTGAGTGCTAAAGCAGATTACAGTAAGTTTGCCATCTGTTGCGCCTCGGCTCTCCGTGTGTGTATGAGTGTGTACGAGTGTGTGTGTGTATATGTACGAGTGTGTGTGTGTGTGTGTTTAAGCTCCACGCAGATGAAACGCACCTGTTGATATCCGCGCACGCGGTGCAGCGTCTCTCTCTCTCTCTCTCTAAGCACCCCGCCCCTCCCCTTCCCCCCCTGCGCTCCACGCGTTGGTCTCGTCCCTCTCAGCTCGAGGACGCCACTGCACGTTGCCTAGCAACCGGCGGCGGGACACACTGTCTCATTTAGGTGCTGCACTGAGTGTGTGTGTGTGTGTGTGCGGGAAAATGGAGGAATACACCGCTCAGATGACTTACTCCTGTAAGTCGTGGGAACACGTTAGTCTAATGCGTGGCCATGAGATCCTGTACTACACTGGGGTCACGACCTGAGATCGTGTGCTAATGAGGTCGTTCATGTCCCAGATGTGACAGGACGGTTGTTGTTCTGGAGTTAAGCCGTGTGCCAGTGAGTAAATGAAGATAATCATCCATCTAAACTAACAGTCATGAACAAAATCTATTGACTTTGCGGTTAAAGTGAAAATGAAGTCGTGCACGCGGTATATTGTTCTGTTCCCACACCTCAGTCACGGCCACAGAACATTTGATGAAGATGAAGATGCTTCAATATTTCACTAACACTGCTACCAGACAATATGATACATTTCTACACATTTCTATACAGGACCATTGGACTTAGTTTCACACAATGCTGCTGTATAAACATGACCAGGCGATTCGATGGTACCACCATCTGCACCAGTCTGCAACACCAAGATTAGATTCAGTAGCATCCGATCATTATGTGAATCTCAGGTGAGATTATTTTCAATTTAATTTTATTTCTATGGCACTTTTTATTATTATTATTTTTTTTTAAATGGTCAAAGCAGCTTATTTAAACTTTCAGAGTTACAGGTAAATCCCCCTGCTAGCCTAATTTCACATAGGCTTAAAAATATTTTTGAAAATGTTACACATCAGGGCCCGTATTCACAAAGCGTCTTAGAATTCTCTCAGAGAGACTCCTATCTTAGCTTAAAAAGTCCTAGCTGGGAGTCCTAGACTAAAAGTGATTTAGGAAACTTCTTAGAGCGACTCTGAGTAAGGAAAGTACAAAACCCTTTATCTTAGTGAGGGGGCGTGGTCGACCCCGTTGCTAGGGATGATGCAGCAATTCAAGGACTGTGATTGGGTGATAAAAAAAAAATAACCTCTGACCTCTGCAAAGGTTTTGAAATGCGCTCTTTGTGAAGACAGAACACATGATAATAGAACAAACAGTGAAATCATAATGTTTGTATATGATGAAATTGTATCATCATGACTACAGGCGACTTTATGCAAAGTTTCGACAAGAAAACCAGACTGGACAGAAGAGGCGTGTTTACTTTTAGTTTTACGTTCAGTGTTTGGAGAATATTTCTTCCTTCCACCATTTTGTCCTCTGATATAGAAACTCTTAAACCTCTTAAACATCCTCCTCTCTACTCTTAACTAATTTTACCTTAGGAGCTGTTTTTAGGCCTAAGATGTTTTGTGAATCATTTTTATCTTTACTAAGATTTAGTCCTAAATTTAAGGGGAAATTCTAAGAAAATGCCATAATCCTAAGAGTTTTCTTAGAATTTCGTCACTAAGAGCAACTTTTAGGCTTAAGAAGCTTTGTGAATACGGGCGCTGATGTCTTTCCTTTTCTTATTGCCTTCTTGATTCATTTCAATAGTTACATTATAAATCAAAACCATCATCCGGTCAGAGACTGGGAGAAGGTGTTGTATTCTGGTGTGCTGGGATTTTTCCAGTGTACATGTACTGTGGTGTGAGCTGCCTTGTGATGTTTATCTCAAACGATGGCTGAATCATTTATTATAAAACAGAGATTGTGTATTGATTACAATATTTCTCCCGCAGCAGCACAATTAAATGCTTAAATGTGAAGGTTTATTCACTTTCCATAGCAGCACAGATATGAATATTTATGACTATAACATAAATTAGAGGTTTATATTCCATTTACATTTATGGCATTTGGCAGACTCCTGTATCCAGCGCTACTTTAATGTGCTCCGCACTTCCTCGCATTCAGTCAACACACTGTTAGAATCTACTGCAAAGAGAGTAAATCACCGCTGTAGCTTCCTGCTGAAAAACCCAGCGTAGTCCAACCAGCTACTGTACCAGCTGCCAAAGCACGGGCTGTGCTGGTTAAACTGGTACACCACCACTGCCAGCTGGTAAGTGCTAGTAGATGGAAACAGTTTCTGAATTACAGCTACTAATGAAGAGAAGTTATTTTAGGGAAACATCTATTCGTAAGGCAATAAGAACACATCAGATGTTCCAAGGCGCGGGGAGGGGTGGGGGAGGGGGGGGATCCATCCAGAAGGAAAACACTCATATCAGTATGGATATGTTTCATGGTACATTTAAAAGTAGATCACTCAGAATAACTTGATTCTCCATCAATACAAAGCAGGAAATATGTCACGCTAGCAACTATATCTATACACACCTGGATCCTGGACTCTCTGACCGGAAGGCCTCAGTCAGGACGGATCGGGAGCTGCACATCCCAGCACTGGAGCCTCCCAAGGCTGCGTGCTCAGTCCCCTGCTGTTCACGCTGCTGACTCGTGACCGTGTAGCGACACACAGTTTGAATCCCATCATCGGGTTTGCTGTTGACACGACCGTGGTGGGTCTCATTAGCAAGAACAATGAGTCTGCGCACAGGGAGGAAGTGCAGCGGCTAACGGACTGGTGTAAATACAACGACCCTGTCTCCGAATGTCGACAAGACAAAGGAGATGGTCGTTGACTTCAGGAGGACGCGGAGTGACCATTCTCCGCTAAGCATCAATGGCTCCCCTGTGGAGATCGTCGACAGCACCAAATTCCTGGGTGTCCACCTGGAGAAGATCCACGCCTGCTCCCTCAACACCGGCTCTTTGCACGAGAAAGACCAACAGCATCTTTTCTTCCTGAGAAGGCTGAGGAAGGTCCAGCTCCCACCGCTGATCCTCACCACCTTCTGTAGAGGGACCATCGAGAGCATCCTGAGCAGCTGCATCACTGTCTGGATTGGGAATCGCGCCGTATTGGACCGCACAATGTTCATTACTTGTTCATTTGCTAACTAACTATTAATCCTTGCTGGTACTGTTTACTGCTTCTCCTCCCACTACCTCAACTCATCACCTGTATTGTCATGTCATGTTTGTCGCACTGTCACTTTGTCGCTCTTGTTTGCACATTTGTACGAGCACTTTATGTTGTCGCCTTTGTATAAAAACATAGACGGTTCCCTGTTAACCTAAATGTCAATCTGTCTTGTCCCAGCTAGCCGGCTAATTACGCTTCTTAGTTAGCCAGTTAGTTTCCTGTTATTTTATGTTGTAGATTTATGCTGCATGTAGCACCTCGGTCCTGGAGGAACATTGTTTCGTTTCACTGTGTATTAACTGTACAGTATATGGTTGAAGTGGCAATAAAGCCCAGTTTATTCAGAAGTACCTTATCTTTAGGTTACAGTATATCTGAGCAGCTGCTATGACTTTAGCGGCCCGAGATGGTCTAGCCTAACCACTTGTTAATGAAGTGCTCCTAATGACCTAAAGCGGCTTAGTGCACTAGCCTAATAATCAATAACTAACAGCAAGGCCACAGCCGAAGAGAGGATTCCACTTGAAAGGTGTCAGGGCCGGAGTAACTGCAGGCCTTCTCTCTTCTGCTGGTGTTAAAACACACATCAGCACTGTTCATCTACTCTGAGGAATCAATACCTGAGCGCACGTACTGTATGTAGTGATCCAGGTCTAGGCGATAAAGTCTTGTTCAGGACGGTGGCATGTTCACTCTAGAGCAAACATCATGCTAGAGACATCGTTCCAGCGCATCAAAGACCCGCGTACATTAACCGCCGTTTGTGAGATCTCTGAATCCAGATCCGAGATCCTCTGTGAGTTTGTCGCATGTCACGAGTTGCATCATCATACGCGAAATCACAAAAGCCCAGACCAACCATAAAAATAAAAACACTTCATTTTTGTTCCCTTGCTTCCGGGATTTATTCTAGTAGCATTGATTTCATCCAAGCCGAAAACTCTAAGTCTGTTTAGAATGAGGTCTGGTATTAGAATGAGCGTTATCTTAGCTCTAGTCCACAGAGATAGCATGCAAATGAATGAGGGAGCCACTTCTATCCTTCACATTCCAGTTCCTCTAGAGACGAGTCTCTCTCTCTCTGTCTCTCCCTCTGTCTCTCAGGCTGTTTAACCCACTCACGTGGGCCAGACACCTCTGCTAATTAATGAAGCCTGCATTCTACAAACATCAGATCTCTCTCCAAGCCAGCTCCCTGCAATGAGCTTCATTATTTACACCCCAAAGACAGCATTTTTTTTAATCAACCAGAAATGCCAAAGACGGATTTACAGGCAGACATACAATCAGGCGCATTCATAAAATTTATGAAGGTCCATTTACATAAAATTCCATGCTTACAAAGGCAAGCAAATAACATGGCAGAATGGTTACAACAGTTCCCTTTTAATGTGTAATCAGTAAAGCTTAGTTTATGGCTGTAAATGAGAAAACTTGATGTGATTATGTTTATGTTTTGCATTTTTCTGAACTAGAGGTCTGCCCATGGCTTTTTCTTTTTTTCTTTTTCTTTTTTTTTTTCTACCTATTTAAACCTAATAATAAATGTAGCTGCTCTGATCATTAATATGAAGCAGCTACTGAAGTCGCATGTACGTACAGTATGAATGCAGTAGAGGCGTGGCACAGAGCCATGCGAGCAGCCTCCAGTATGCGTGTCCAGGTCCATGTGACCTACTGTAGCTTCGTCCTGGAAACTTCACACCACCTACTCAGGATAGCTGGGATTGCATGCGGTGTTTAATCACACATAAATTCACATGTCGTTTATTCTCAAAACGCCCTTTGCAACTTCTTTAGCTCTTTTTTTTTTTTTTTTTTTCTCGTACACTGTCTAACTCTGCTTCTCTATTTCTCTGATCGCTGAGGTCTTTTTGAGAGACTTTGCTTTGGCTCTGCATCCAGACTGCAGTCGATGATCCCTGCCCCAGGGTTACACAAAATCTAACACCGTTTCATGCATTTTATTTCTAAAGCCATACATGTAGTATCTGTACTTAACGGCAAAATATATCATGATTCTGTCTCTATAAACTGCAAGTGAACATTATTCTGCTGTTCAGCACTATGGATGGAGTCCTTAGGGTCACGGTGAGAAATCCCTTGCTTGCTGATGATACATCCCATCATATTAACCTCCTTGCCCTGCCAGAGGTTTTAAAAAATAAATAACTAAAAACCTACAACTGTGCACTAAAGCTGTAGCTAAAATCAGACTTCACCAGTCACCAGTCAGCATTTTTACAAACCAGTTGGAGAAGTTGGGCTTCCCTGGTAGTCCCAGTTTAATTGAAACATTTCTGTACTTCATTGATTCACATTGATTCACGTCTTCCCAGTTCATAGATTAGTATTACTACTATTATACTATTATTAATACTAGTATTACTAGTATTAGCACTACAGTACGTATTAAAAAAAAGTGCAGTGAATATGAATTTGTCTGGGGATTTGTGATGGGAATTTACGTAAAACATAAAAAATATTTCTTTGCACTTTGGCCAAGGACTGTTTAGTGAAGGGAGTTTGGGCTTCAGAATCACAGTGCCATGGCGTTCCCAAGGTTCCCACCAGTGAATGGCAGCATCCTGGCTTGTGGGATGCCTCATGGCCATTGGACAGTAACTACATCAGATCAGTGAGTCTTGATGTCGATGTCATGGAGGGTTATACTCCAGTTTATTATCCTCGTGGTGCAGGGTCATTGTAGTGGTGGAATAATTAGACTGACTTCCCAGAGCCCAAAGGGTTGGCGGCTACTTGCAAGCGCTCAGCAGCTTCAGAATGGACAAACAGAAATCTGGACATCTCCATTCCGAAGAGGAGATTCTGCTCAACATCCAGTCAATTCATTCCCAAAGGCTCGACTGTCGCAACTTCAAGTCATCAATAAGACCGGTTCACACCAGTAGACCCCATCACCCCTGACTCAGGTGGTACCCGCTAGGTGCTGCCTCTTGGTGCGGGCAAACTAATTAAAAGATCTTTAGTGCCATGCATGTTTAGGCCATCTGATGCCAAGAAACTTCCTGATACCAGTACCTCCAGTACTTAGAGTAAAACGTCTGACTCTGAAGTAACGGCTTTTCTGAGATGAAGCATTAAACTGTGGCTGAAGCCCAGGTTCGATCAACAGAGGAGACATGCAATAATAGATAAAGCATCTTTATAGGTTGTGTGTGAAGTGTGTGAACTGTAACTAACTGTTCCTGTAAGCTAGTTAGCAAAGTTAGGGAACTCCTGTAACAAAGCTAATGAAGGTGTTTGTGTGAACTGAATGAGAACATAAATGTGTGTGTGTGTGTGTGTGTGTGTGTGTGTGTGTGTGTGTGTGTGTGTGTGTGTGTGTGTGTGTGTGTGTGTGTGTGTGTGTGTGTGTGTGGGGGTGTGTGGGTGTGTGTGTGTGTGTGTGTGTGTGTGTGTGTGTGTGTGTGTGTGTGTGTGTGTGTGTGTGTGTGTGTGTGTGTGTGTGTGTGTGTGCGCGCCACTCTGATGTTCCCAAGTAACCAATAGCAATCTTATCTAGTTCATTGCGCTAAAATGAGACGTGAATGTGCTGCCGCATGGGCCACAATTTGGGAGAGTCTGAGAGTGACCCAAATACTGTACAATTCACCAAAGAGGAGAGTGCATGCTGCTGTGGTGTGTTGGAGGGTAACTTGGACATTAAGCTATTAAGTGTGGAGGGTGTGAAGTGTGCCTTATGGGTGACGCCATTTATTTACTTTTTATTTAGTGTTGTCTGGTGAGTCTGACATCAACTGTTACAGCGTATTAGACCTGGTTTATCAGCTTTATTTATACAGTATAAATATTTAGTCAACAGTGAGCATCACTTCTGTTTTAGCTGATAAAACGTCCACATCCAGATGCACTCTTTATTTTTTCACTCATTCCCGATAACACTTATCCTCTACAGGGCCACGGGAGACCCGGAGCCTATCACAGGGGGACTCAGGGCACGAGGCACACACTCACACACTCACACACTCACTCACACACTCACTCACACACTCACTCTGAGCCTACCTGCATGTCTTTAACTGGAGTACCCAGAGGAAAGCCACCCAACCCAGGGAGTACAGCTCACACACACATCCGGAGCAAGAATCAAATCCCAACCCTGATACTAACCACTAACTAACCACCGTGCAGCCAACATCCAGATGAAATGTCTTTTAACAAATTAAAGAAAATACATTTTTGGCATTTTGCATTTTTGGAGACCCCAGGAGAAGGTTTATGTACATATCATTGACAAGGCAAGTGTGATTCTGGTTATGGCTCTGAAAGATGATCAGGTCTTCTGTTTCTCTTTCTGTTTCTCGATCTGCATCACTGTGAAGAACGCCTGAGAAAAAGCGAGGAAACTCCAAATCTCTGGTGTCTGCCTTCCAGAGGCAGCAGAAAGGAATCTTCCTCTTTGCATGTTGTTCGGAATTGGCTCTACACATTTCTTCTCTGCTTCTGCACAAACATCTTTGCCCAGGAGGCTTCAGCGGAGTGAGAGACCTGCGAAAGGCCATTACCACAGTGCAGTGTGGCCCATCAGCAGAGCCGGACCCAGGAGACACCCGCACTGACGCTGACAAATAAATCAGGAGGAATCTGTGACAAAATGCATCGGGGTGAACCTGCACACGTTACCACTTCACAGAGGAAGATGAAACCATCGTTTTTATGGATAAGAAACGCAAAGATTTGGAATAGGAATAAGCTCTCTCTCTCGCTCTCTCTCTCTCTCTCGCTCTCTCTCTCTTTTCTTCTTCTGTAGTGCCAAGAACACCAATGAAGCAGAAAATCTGTTTAGTCGCTTTAAATTTGTTAAGATAGACGTGCATGGATGTGTCCTGCATCCTTCGGAAGACTTACTAAGGGAGGTACAGAGTTACTGTAGGGCAAAGCCGTGGAGCACTTTTAGCATCTCGCAAGGTTAATGAGAACAGTCTTCAGTGACTGAAATGCTCAAGTAGCTTTTATTGTATCATAATAATGAATGAACGGCATGAAGATAAAATAAAATAAATGAACTCCGAAGCCCAGAGTAAAACGTATGTGCAGCGCACAGCTATTAAAACGGAGGCGGAAAGAAATATCCCAGAGCCGCCGCTACCTTCTCTAAGTGACGTCCCCTTTTTCTTTTTCTTTTTCTTTCTTTTTTTTTTTTTTTTTGAAAAATATTTGCCTGCAGGTCACTGCTCCGTCTTTTAAAGGTTTAAACGTTTTTGCTACAGAACATTAAATATCTCAGCGTTATAGGCTTGTATTAGAAGAAGATGATTTTATGGCACACGCTATCTTTAGCGTTCCTCTCCAGTCATTCCGTCGACTGCAGACGTCCGGCGCGGCCCACGACGGGGTAACGCTGTCACTCACTCTGAGCCTCGGCTGTCAGAATCATGTAAACGCGCGTCCCATCCGACGCTTAATATCGCCCCTGGCTTAGTCTCGCCGTCTTCTCCGTCCATAGTGCCGCCATGCCGAGTTAGTCACTTATGACTAAGTGACGGGACTGTGCACGTGTGTGTGTGTGTGAGAGAGAAAGAGAGTGAGAAAGAGAGAGAGAGAGAGAGAGGCCTTGTCATCAGTGTAGAGTGTTGTCTTACATCAATGTGTCCGCTCGGCAGCCTGAGGGCTTAGCGGCTGATTACTTTCTGAGTGCACATGCCTCAAACGCTGCATCAAGTTGTCAGGGACTCTTTTCACGTCCGCCATTTCTCTTCCCCCCTTTCTGAGACAATAATATTGTAACCGCAGCAGAATGAAGTGTGGCTGTGTGAGACGGCAGGCGGAAGACACTCCCCGAAGACGAAAAGAAAAAAAAAAGAGGCTGCAGTGGGAGAAAATGATCTCCATCATTTGTTATTTCGCATGACAATCGCATCACATCGCAATCGAACACATCTTTACTACGCAGCTCTTGGCTCGGTGTCGGACGAGGTGGACTCGGGATTTGATATCAAGGCCAGTCAAGACTCGCGTTGGGTATGGTTTGGGTTTTTTATGATGCTGGTGCCGAATCTGTTCTTTTAAAAAGCTACTGGTGTCTGAACCGATAATTCAAAATAAACATTTGGAAAAAGAGCCACAGAAAAAAATGGTGGATAACTTTTAAAGAACAGTGTTTTATTGAACAAACAAACAAACAAACAAACAAACAAACAAACAAACAAACAAACAAACAAACAATATGTTAAAGGTTTCAAGTATACATACATTTAAGAAACTATAAATCACAACATATGTACATACTACCCAACCCAAGTGCAATAATTTAACACCAGTTCTTGGGGTATTGGTTGGTGTATAAGTTGGTATTCTTGGTCTTCTACAAACCAGCTTCAACTTCCAGCAGTTCTTGTGCAGAAATATGACGGGATGTGAAAACAACACGGACACTCGCGTTACTACAAAAGATTAGTTGGATTTATATCATTAATCATTTCCGACTCACGTCCACGTTTATTTTCTCAGTCTGAAAAGCACTGTTCACGTGCGGTGATGCGTCCTGCGTGTCTGTTTCAGAGAACCAGGGGGCAAATATTTAAACTGATTGAGTGAGCGTTTAAGTGTCACCGAAATCTGCCCTCTAATTCAGTTTTTGCACAACCAGTTCTATACTGTAGGTACCGCTGATATAGTGGCACTGGGTTTCGGGGCCCAACCCCCGTCAAGACCACAAGTGCATGGACATCACCAAATTGCCCGAGCGCTGTCTGATTGATTCGTCACGTCATTATTGTGACCGGATGTAAAAATTCCTGCTTCAATATCGTGACTCATATCTAATTATATATATATATATTTATTATTTGGCTTATCTTGTGTGTTAGCAAGCTTGTGAAAACAGAAAGCGAGCAGCTGCACACAGTGAAGATCCTGCCGAGAGCAGAAGCGGAACCGAGTCTGTCTATTGAAATGCATGCGGTCGGATAATCTCAGTTTTTCGATGCGGTTGTATCAGTAATGTGCAAAGAAAACCTGAATCAATCTCTGTCACTCTCTCACTTTCTTACTGAGTGGTGGTACTGTATGTGTGTGTGTTGCACCTAGTTGTTAAAGGTATGCAATAAGAAGGTACTACTGTATGCACGACAGTCCTGGACTTTTTCATTCACTCATTCTCCATAGTGTTTAATCTCCAGACTGTGGGAGGAAATTGGAGAAGACAGAGGGAACACACCAAGCAGAGGGAGAACATGCGCGATGCATGAGAACTCCATGCACACAGACCCGAGGAGGAAATCGAACCCGAACCTGGAGGTGTGCGGCTACAGTGGCACTATGGCACCGTGCCGCCACATCCCTGGACTGAAGGACTGAATTAAAATTCACTTCTACCACTTCAGCGCTGTTATTTCAGCCAAAGTGAAAATCTGAACTAATCCCAGTCAAAATATTCACTTTATCTTTTCTCATTAATATCTATCGGTGCAGGTGTGTGTTTACATTGAGACAGAAGCGCGTTAGGAGATTATTTTACAGTAGATTATTAAATCCCACACGTAACTGTTCATAACATCACTTTTACTCCACGTTGAGATTTCACTGATGGTGCCGCTCCACACAGCACCTGGAGCTCAGGTTGGAACTGGAAAGCTCTGAAGCTCTGAAGCTCTGAAGCATCCGAAAGTTAGTGCACCTCAGTGTGCATCGTCTCAGCCAACATACTGTGTCTATTGCACTTTTTGAAGGAGGTCGGTCACATAAGAATGAAAACAGGAGCATGGTAGATCATTTCGCTATTTAATGTATTACAGTATGTCACACCTGCAGTAGATCTTCTTCTTCACTGTGCAGCACAGTATTATGGGAGATGTAGTCATTTTTATGGATGTACTCATATCCGGTATGTTTAACAATATTCGTTTAATTAAATCTACTTTTTAAGCCCTTGCTTTTCTATACCGTACTCAGAGCGTATAATCTCTGCCTCAAGTGCTTCTATCATATTTGCACATAAGCCGAAGGTTTAATTTTATTCATACATGCTTTGCATAATGTTTGCATAATAACATATTTGCAGTTCACCGCACATAGGCATCTTATTCCTGGACTAACTGTATGTAAATTATGGTTATTTAAAATATTGTTATGTAAATTACAGCCTGATAGTTTAGCAGTTGATACAGTGATAATAAAGAGGAGAAAGAAAAGGGATATATATATATATATACTGTATAGCACAATCAAAGGTCCTGCTTTGACTTGAACATCTCGTGTGTGTGTATGTGTGTGTGTGTGTGTGTGTGTGTGTGTATACACACATATAACCAGAAAGAAATGTCCCGTAATTGACATTAATCTTAGTTACTTTGTTTAAATAATGAATGAATACATTTAACAGCCAAGAATAAAATAAAAAATGAGAAATAAAGGAAGCAGCCGGAGGTCAAAACTGGAAGCATGTTTTAATATTGCTCTACCATTATCCTGAAAGGCATAATTGGAGTTACACATCTGAATTGATCGTAGTTACAGAATCATAGGTCTCTCTTTTTGCATTGAACAATATATACAATGTAAAATAAATAAATTTACACAAATGGACAGAATCGTTGGGAGCACACTGTATGGTACACGTCACAAAAATATACAAGTAATTGTTTCACTGATGTTCAGCACATCTAGAGCTACAGACATGGTTCTCACTACAGGCTGTTTCAGCAACTCCTGGACTGAAATTGATATCATCTTATTTCATCATATACATCTTGTTTTAAATACCCCTCCCGCCCCGCCCCATTTCCTTAATTCAGTTCTCTCAGTCGATTAGTGTTGCTTACATTTTGCTGCATGTTTGACTTCTGCTGCAAAAAAAGAGAGAGAGAGAGAGAAAAAATCCTTCAATACATTCCAAAGACGTGAATAAATACAACCCTTACCCATAAGGTCCTCTATAATAAAAAATAGCAGTTGTTTGTACATCATCTATTTTTTCCCCTTGTATTTCTATTTTTCATTGCAAAATAGTCCAATAAATACAGCATTTTTGATCTAAGTCAGTTGCAGAGTGTGAGTCCTGATTGCCACACATATTGCTTTAAATAAGAAAATACAGTATGTTGGAAAAAAAAACAAAATGAAGAAAGTACCGCTGGTAATTTACACTTTGATTTCTCTACTCTAACATGTTGAAACTGACGGAGCAAACAGAGCCTTCTGTTCATGATCTAAGTTAACCTCAGGAGCACACTGTTACTGAAAGACACGCAGTACACACTGTACCGTACGGTCTCGCTAAAGGACTTCACAAAATCCAAATTGTGTAAGAATCCATACTCTCGTGTGAATTCCTCGTGCAACAGAAAGGAAATACTCGAGACCCGGCGCGCCTCGGCCGCTCGTCAGACTCCTCAGAGTGGGTGAGAATTTATAAAGCGGGGCGACTGATCCCAAGTCAGCTCTTATAGGGTTACACACGCAGGCCCAGGACTGCTTGCTGCAACATCTGCGTGACGCTAGAAAACTGAAAGCTCAGCTCAAATCACCTAAAAATGATCTACCATGTCCATCATGTCTGCACGGTGATCTGTACCACAGGCGTAAGAAAGACAGCAATGTAAAAAATAAAACAAAGGAGAAAGAAGAAAAGAAAATCACAAATAAATAAAAACATTGAAAGTGCCGACGTCCGATCAACAGCAGGAAGCGTCCGGTTATTGACCTTCCAACGAGTCGCCATGATTAATGTTCAGAATAACAGAATACACTCTCCAAAGCACTCTTTAAAGAAACCATAGACTCCGTATAGCTAAAGTAATGACAATAATTACACAGGATTTAAAGAACAGAGGAAGAGTGGAAAGAAAACAAACAAACAAACAAACAAACAAACAAACCCTTATCCCTGTTTCATTCCAAGAATGACTTTTTTTTTCTTTTTTTTTTTTTTTTTAGTCCTTTTCTTTTTTATTTAGCACACAAACTGGAAGCGAGAGTGTCAGAAACCGGATCCTACACCAAAACAAATAACGTTCCCTCGCAGCCTCAAGGATTTAAAGATAATATTACAAGAGTCGCTCAGCATGGAAAGCCTTATGTACAGCAGCATGTAAAAAAAAGAAAAGAAACAATAATAATAATAATAATAATAATAATAATAATAATAATTTTTTTAAAAATTTATTTTTTTTTTACTCTACAGGAAAGTAGTTAGATAAAATGATCCCCTTGTTTTTTCTTTTTCTTTTTTAAATATATGTCGCTCCTTCCTTTAAATAACTGTTTAATCACTTATACATCATGATAGATTACATTGATCATGAAACTGTTGATCTAGCAGTAACTTCGCAAGAGTCCTTTACGCCAGAAAGTTATTTGAAACCCATCATCCATGTCTCCTGAGGATTCGTACATCCAGTAGTGTCTCTGATTCTACCCTGTCGTAAAAAAAAAAAAAAAGAAAAAAAAAAGAAAGAATTTGACGGCAGACAAAAAAAAAAAAAAAAATCGAAAAAGAAGAAGAAGAAGAAGAATACGATTGCATCGTATGGAGAGAAAAATGAAGAAAGACTTCAGGGAAAATTACAGTAGACACAGAACACACAGAGGCTGAACTTTTTTTCTTTTCTTTTCCATTTAGTTCCAATAAAATGTCTCGGGTTAGTTTTATAATCTGTTCATTTACAATATACAGTGTTAAAGAATAATCGGGTGAATCCCGCTGTAGACCCACTAATACTGACAGACCTCTGACGCGTGGAGTGGAGAGCTTGCTTAGTTACTTGACCTCTGCTAAAATAAATTTCGTATTGTAGATTACATCATGATATCATGGCCATGTTTGATAGAACGCACATGAAACTAGAGCGATGTTAATGTTCCTTCCTAAGTGCTAATATACTGCTTTGATTTTTAAAAAAATGCTATCAGTAAAAGTAAGTTTGGTGATAATATTAATGCATATATCGTTGTGTTGAGTTCATGTTCATGGTCCTTCTGGCCACTGAATATCAAACTGTGAATATTAACCACAGAACGGAAAGTTAAAGCTGCAGGAAATCTTCTTAAAAACAAACAAACAAACAAACAACCAACCAAACAAACAAACAAAAAACCCAAATAAAACACAGGCACGAAACAAAAATTGCATAAATTTACACTCCTTTAAAAACCTCTATTGCTTAAAGAAGATAGCAAGTGTTCTCTCCCGACTCGTTACTCGTTACAGTTACCGAAAGTGTTAGAGTCGGTAGAAGAAAAAAAAAAAAAAAAACTCATTAACAAAATGCGGTCAAATGCTTGCATGATGTCCATACTACATATTTACAGCCTTCAGTATAAATGCACTGAGATAAAGTACAGTAAAATATCAATAATAAATAAATTAGTCTATTCCTTGTCCACTACAGTACCTCTGTTTTGTATTGCATGAGAGACTAATGCTCAGGATATTCCCTGAAAAGAGGATGGAGAAATCATTAAAAGTGGCTAGAAGTGTTTGGAAGACTCGAAAGTAAAGAAGACAAAGAAGAAGAAGAAGAAGAAGAAGAAGAAGGGAATCGAGCTCCGGTGGTTTAAATGAAGATCAGGAGCAGGTTCTTCAAATGGGCGGAAAGAAGATCAAAGCCAGAATTAAACCAAGAAAGAAAGAAAGAAACAAACAAAATCTCTGTTTGGCGAATGCGCTGTCAAACTGCTCGTGAGGTCAGGTGGTAACACTACTGCCTGCTGTTTGTTAGAGAGGGACTATTGGACGTGGGTTCGGGACATTCCAGTTTCATTGGCATCCCACTCAGTGGAACTGCTTCCTTTGGCAGGGTTTGTCATTCTTGGATCCAGGTTCCATTTAAGGTGAAAATCAACAAAAAATCTTCTTCGAAAGCTCTAAAAACTGCACCGGTTTTCAGAGACGACAAGTCCAAAGTCGTTTCGAAGTCCTGCTGATGAATAGTACAAGTTTTTTGTTTTGTTTTTTTTTTCCCCCTCAACGACCACATTTTATTCGTTCTTTTATGCGTCGTGCATTCTGTCCGCTTTGAAGTGGAGTTCTGTTAAGGGTCAGTTATTAGATACCGTTGTTTATGGAGAAAAGTTTTTCCAACGGTTATATCAGTCATAGCCTGGCCGGTGCAGTCAGCACGCTCGTGTGTGTGTGTGTGTACTGTATATGTGTGTGTGTGTGCGTGTGTGTGTGTGTGTGTGTGTGTGTGTGTGGTCGTGTGAGACCACAGACCCGGTCTAGGCAGCGCTGGTGGAGCTAGACCTTGGCCTCGAGCAGCTCCAGGAAGAGTTTGTGCATGGGCACCTTGCCGTCCTGTTTGATGCTGTAGAAGTGCTGCACGGCTTTAGTGGACGTCTGGCGCAGCAGCGGCAGCGTCATGAGCAGCTTCCCGGCGCGGCGCGGGTCCTCGGCGTGCTGGTTGCCCTCGTAGTCCTGCAGCGCCTCGTGCAGCACGTCCTGCAACTTCTGCACCGCCTCCACGTCCTCTATGTGCATGGAGTCTACACGGGAAAAGACCAAGATGCGGTGTTATAATACCGGTTTATACAGTAGATGAATAAATAGTGTATCTTAGTCCACATATTTTCTCAATACAACGACTGACAAAATGATAAATTGTATTCAGATTTAATGCGATTTTATGAAAATGTATTGCCACTTAAACATGCAGCAGACACCAATTATATACCTTTCATTCCAAAGAAGCTTAAAGGCGATAATTGTGTGTGAAATGTTGGTTTATCCATGTGCTCAAAAAAAAAAAAAAAACAAGCTGAGGATCACTGCTAAAAAAGTGAGGAAAAAGGGATTGACTCGTCCTTTCTGCCAGACTGGAGCTCAATTCTACAGTGATTAAATGCACACTGGAGTATTAAGCAGCGAGGTTGCGCTCGGCGCATGTTTACAAGGCTCTCTGCGGGCCTGATGAATGGCACGCGCGACAGGAACAACACTTGGAAGCGAGCTGATACGAAGCACGAGCCTGAACAAGAGGAGACAATGAGACGCCTTTCAGGCGTCAATCCCTCCGCATGACTGGCATTGTCGAAGAGGAACGTCAGACAGGATCCATTTGCATATTTGCTTGTTAGCAAGGCATGCACGCCTGGCGGAGCACCTCTACGACTGCAGCTAGACTCATAGAACTAAATGCTCTTTGCTGGAACATTCTCCTGGGGTTGTACTCTATTGAAAACACCGAGCTGAAGGCGGTTCTGCCAAATAGTTGGCATACAGAATGCTAGCTGAATTTTTAATGCTCTTCCGTACCGGCTCGGGGAAGTCTCGCGGAGGAGGGGAAAAAAAGCCTTCACACAGCCACTCGGGTAAAGACGGTGCTTTAATGGGCCGCCAGTTCTTAAAGAACGCTTCAAAACCAGCGCCTTGTCATGTGAGCAATAAGCCGTTCTCACGGGAGTACACGACTCCACACGAGTCTTTAGCCAAGCGACTGCGATCCATGCCTCGCTCCGAGTCGATACGAACATGCTAAATAATAACCGCGCGGTCACATACTGATGAGGAATAAATGGCGAGTCCGTCTGCGCTGTCGCTGCTGGCTCGGTGCACTGCTGGCTTTTTTTCGAGGCGTGTACAGTCTGTCTGCCGCACGTAACGGCTCAATATTCCAAGCCTTCAGTGTCAGGACACCCAATCCGAGCACATCTAGAATTCAGACAGCAAGGTCTTGTCCATCAGTCACATGGGCTTTGGCCATCTGAAAAAAGTGACCCGTGACGGGAGCGAAATCCCTGCCAGGAAAATGCTTAACTGCACCTTTCCACCAAGCCTGCCACGCAGACACCGCCATCAATCTAGGTATCAGCACAAGTGCCGGACAACTTACACCACTGAGGGACACGTATATATCATTGTCCAGGCTTGAGAAGCCAGATCTTATTGCTCTAAAATGTAGAATTTGCTTATATTATCCAAGAAACAGAAATTCCTAGAGAGGTCCACGCTACGGTCCAAATGATGCCGGAGAACAAAGGCAGGTGCGTTAATGACGTCATCCTGTAAGGAGCGCTCTAACACCGCGTCAGAGTGAAGCAACACCAGAGCGTTTCCAGGGTCACCTCGATAAACACAAGCGCGTGACATGACACGAGAGAGGAATGCGCAGGGACAGAGAGAAAAAACTGAAAGCAAGGAAGATGATGAGGCACACCAAGTTAAATAAAGTGATTATTTTTATCGTATAGACAGTTGATTAGCAGAACTGAATCACAGGCTGTAACGGCTTGTTTTTATGTAGCCAGCCGGCGTGACCAGGAGAACATGTCCAGCTCAGGACGGAGAGGAATGATGCATCGAAGTCCATCGGAATAAATCTGCACATCGCTCTGGCCTCTTTCGCGGTTCCCCCCCAAAAACAATCACCACCCCGTCGGTCTCTAGGCGCGCGGTCATCGACGAGAGGGATGAACCGTTAATTACAAAATCAATTAAAAAAGAATTTCTCGAGAGCCGCGCACCCTCTCCTTCTGGAGGGCAGCAGGGGCCGCGAGTGTCCAGCGGGCCGAGCTGTTGTCTGCGAGCGCGAGCAAGAGCAATCTGCTTTTTCATTTTTCAGCATGGCCAGACCCAGCCGGAGATTGATCGTCACATATGGCCTCAGAAAACAAACTGTCAATACCTTGAACGCTGGAGAATTTGAACAAATAGCTGCCCTCCTATTCAAGCTGCTCGCTGCATCCCATTTAACAGATTTTATCGACAGTTTCCTTCTTGTAATTAAAGGGGGGAGGGCGATGAAAAAACACCACGGCCGGCAACCAGGATAAAGTTCAAAGACGGGGCCAAAGGAAAGGAGCCGCGGGGGCAGGAGGGGCGTCTTATTGACACGCAGGTGCACATTGATGGGCTTCTTGTTTAAGACGTGTCAGAAGATGGACTTATGCTAATAAGGGAAAAGGGACATGCCTTCAGACAATGGGGGCGGGGGGGGGGGATGCTGAGAGCTCTCTGCACTTATTCTTTATCAGTGTAATCTGACGGATCTCTGCCTTATGAGACCACGAGGGGAGAAAGACATCAGTAGATGTATAAATGCCAACACACACTCTGCCACTTTATTAGGAACACCTGTACCCCAGCTCCTTCATGTAGACAGCCAATCGTCCAATCAAACGGCAGCAGCATCGCAGTGCTTCAGTCATCACTAAATACATGATCAAGAGTTTTATTTAATGCTTAAGATGAGCATGAGTGAATAACTGCTCGACTGGGGTGTAGCTGATGCTTGGTTTCTGTATTTCTCTAGAGTTTACACGGAAGGGTGGAAAAAAGCGTCCTGTGCCTGGAGGGCCGATGAGAGGAAAACTGGAACACTACAGTTCCTGAAAAACCACCATGCTTTACAACTTGGGTGAGCAGAAAAGCATCTCAGTATTTATGCCAAACCTTGAGGTTAAAGTGCTACGACCTCACCGCTGTTCCGCTACAGTCGGTGACTGCTGGAGATTGGAACGATGTCACACGACCAGGTCCAATCTACAGTGGCCCAGTAGGAGTGCGAGCCCTGAGAGCTGCAGGTTCAGATTCAGACCCTGATGTGGTCTCCTGCTGTTGTAGCTCACCTTCCTCAGGATATCATGTGCATGAGTCTAAAATAAGATCTAACCATTCCCATGTGATCTCTCTCATCAACACGATGGGTTTTTTTTTTTTAAAGTCATACCTTTTTTTCGAGTCATACCTTTTTTTCGGCTAATTGGGAATCAAACAAAAGAAGCAGATCTACAGCACATGTGTTTCTTAATAAAGTGGCCGGGGAGCGAATATACAACGTTATATAAAATCCTAAACGCTATAAACTCGGCCAGTGAAAATGCAGCAGCTCACCTGAGTTTGCAAGCGCGATAGCTTTCAACGTCACAAACTCCTCTTTCTCCAGCTTCATGCTCCGGTACTTCTTTACCAGTTGCAGGATGGCGTTGTTCAGGTCCAGCAGGCCAGCCAGTTTGGACTGGTCTTCATCCATGATGTAGTCCTCAGCGTACACCAGCTTGTCCTCGAACGACAGTGACCGGTAGACCACACGCAGGATCAGGATCTCCATCCACGCGCTCTGCAGCAGACTCATCTGATCAGCCAGCGACAGCGTAGAGAAGCCTATGGAAAAAAATAACAACAATCCCGATTCAGTCTCAGACCGCTCGGTGGAGCTTTTTAAAAAGAAAACGTCTCGAAGCCAAGATGAAGAGAACATTATCGGCAAATATTGGTGACGTTGGCGAGTCGGTGGGATTTGAAGTGTATTGGCGTTCCAAAGTTGTGACTGCAGACGGATGGAGGGAACAAAGAACGGAGGGAGGGCGGCGAGGAGCCCCGGCGCTCGGCTCGGCTCGTGTCTCACTCTGTGCAGCAGGCCAGGGGGCATCCTGCGGGAGGGAACTCCTTATCTCCCCAAACATGCAGCATGGATCAATTCTTCCCATCACAGAAGCTGAAAGACTAATTGCTTGCCTCAAACTCCCTTCTTCTTCCTGCTCACCTCATTCATATCACTTACTCTCTCTCTATCTTCTCCTCCTCTCTTCCTTACACACCCCATCC